>JAOQMQ010000003.1:19739723-19771420 GCA_027563845.1 Erythroxylum subrotundum
TAAAATGAATAATTGTCATTATTATTTATTATTAAGATTTATGAAAGCATGGTTGATGTAAACAGTAAACTAGTAAAGTATACAATACAATTGTATAATATATCAATATGGACTATTTTGCAATTTTTAAAAATTTTAGGGACTATTTCATAAATTTAAAAAATTTCCCGAAACGGTACCCGGTATTGACCGGTACCGGTACAATTCCGTTCCAGAACCCAATCCGGTACCGAGACCAGTACGGTATTCATAACATTGCTATTACCTGTATTTGCTTGCGTTATTCTTCATCTATTCCCTTATCATAGGCTAGAAGGAGACATTAGGATTCCTTTATTCTCCTGTGATCACCCCATTCTACGCGTCTAGTACCTCTTTGGCTTCATCGTCCCCCTCAACCATGTATATAGTTGGAGTTGCTTCCTTCTAAATTTGTGGCCTGTTAAATACAATTCATCACACCAATCTTTTAGCTCGAAGTTCATCAAACCCCTTACAAGCTATAAATACATCGACCAAAAATTTTTCTTCCCGCAGAATTTCTTCTTTCTTTCAAAATGGGAGCATTAATCTGGACTTCTTAAAGTGTTTGCTTTTTCTTGCTAGGACACTGACAAAATCTTACTTGGGAATTATCAGATGTCTCATCAATAAACAAATGGCTTCTTTCTGAGCCCTCAAATACTTGAAAAGAAGAGGCTATGCTCCTGCCAAGATCTTCTGTCCATTTTTCCTATCCCTACTATGTCATATGAATCTCAGTCATCTGTTTATGTAAATCCCGCAAAAATAGACGACTAAAATTCATGAAACAGAATATAGACAGAAAAAAATGGACAGAAAATCCGTCCCTAATATGCTCATCATTTTGATTTTAAAGTGTAAAATATTTTCGCAACTTTGTCAAACTCTTATGGCCTATCTATTACCTGGAAAGTTTTAATGCACAGGATCGCCTAGCAATCGAATAATGTCTTTCTTTTTTGGGGGAATATAATCGTATTATGTTTTTACTTAAAATTGTATGAATGAATGTTTTCGGGGATGCTAAACCAAGAATAGGATGATGTTGAGGCAAATGTTTGCCTGAAAATCATTTTTGATGTAGCATTTTCATTTTGATTCACTGTAACATTAACTCACTACAACAGGAGGAGCCAAACACATTACTAAGATCATTTACAATAACTAACCTAAAACTTGAGACCACAGTAGCTCCAAATCTTTGCATTACCTCAAGTAAAGTAAAATATGGACTCATGCACCTTTCTGAGGCAATGTTTCAAATGCAGAAACAGTGTTCTCGAACTTAATCCGATGCAAAGGAGCACCACTTTGCTTTATAGCACACGCTGTCTTGTCTTCAAGCGGGCATCGTGCTTTTAACATGGAGAAGACATGGTTATTCAACCTTCTTGCTTTCTTCATTGCCTCCAATAGGGTTTCCCATCCCTTCACAAGAGCATTCAATCATGAAAAATCAACCAAAGAATCACCTCATATTCCAGAATGCATTTTATGATACAGAGCAGAGAAAAATGTTTGTGAAACATGGCACAGTGATGTTCTTGAGAGAGTCAGAAGAAAATTTGCCATACCTTGAATGGTTGGGCAAGTGATCCAGCCTCCACCTCAGCAACATTGAGGACTTGATATGAAAAATCAAAGAGCTCAAAGTGCAGCTGTTGCCCAAGTAAGTATATTACTGTACAACCACCCCAAGCAACAGAATCACCCAGTACTTCATAATTGTTGGATGCTGCTTGAACAGACTCCTCCAGATATCCCTAAAATAGAAGATCATATGTTATAATAATGAAAAGATTACATAATTTACGTGCTATCTGGCCAGATGAGTTTATTAGCCATGATATACTGGTGATAGGACTTCTTATATTGAATAATTATTCCCAGCTGTTATTTTCCACTGAGTAATACACGTATGCATACAATAAATCCACATCCCCAATCAAAAGGGATGAAGATATAATGCTGTCTTTTGCTTGAAGACGTCAAATTTAGTATGAAACTATAAAAAAAAATTGTAAGTTTCGAAATGTCACTGTTTAGAAAATTTTGGTAATGACTTAGCCTCTCTTCTGCTTAGTTATGCTGTACATTGACTAAAACAGATTAAAATTTCTTTTACGTACCTAAATTAAATATACGAAAGAAACAGATGTTAAATGAAACATTTTTGTCAAAGAACCAAGTCTAACTACAAAATAACATTGAAAATAGATGACGAAAGGTTGAGCCTTACAATTTGAAGGCCACTATATATACGGTAGAAATCCTTTGAAGTTGTTATGTCAACGAATCCTGTCTTGGGAGCGGCACTCCATTTACTGCAATACTTATCCAGCGCTGCACTAGTGAAAGCAAGGGCATATTCCAGTACACTGCCAGTATTCATGTTAGCCTTGTACAGGAGATCTGCACACAATGGAAAACAATTATAAACTGAAATCCAGAAAAGAGTAATGGAAAAGTGATAGACTATATGGGATAGCTACAGTTAAGAACTGGAAAAATCATCCTCCAAGGCATCAGAAACGTGTTCAAATGTTCTTCAATACTTATTTGGGCCCTTACATTCCAGTTTTTGATTAACAATACCGTTATGTGGGGTTATTCATGCTGCATTGTGCTTACAACTCAGAGAGCAATTTCTTTCCTTTTTATAGAAATTAGATACTTCTGGGTGACCTCCAAGTTCCTAATGAAAGAACTAACAACGCTAGAAGGAACTAAATAAAACTGTACAGGTTTAATTTAAACTTTCTTCCATATAACACATTCTACAAACTTGTCAATTTCTTTAGCATTCACTTTACAATTTTAAGGAACAAATCAACAAAGTGCTAATGTGTACTCTCAACTGATCATACTTCCAGAGTCTTCAATAAGTAATCTGAATATGAACTAACCATATGATCAACACAATTAACGGGATTAAGGACTACAAGGCCTCTACGGTAATATTTACTCAAAATACTACATGCAGTATGGAAGTAGTTTCAAGGATTCTAAAAATTTTTTAAACCACTAAGTTGATCCATTGTCAGTGTTTTGCTAATAATAGATTCCTAGTTCTCATCAGTCCTAGAGAGAAGTAATAGTTTGTTACTGCATATTATGTAACTAGTCTGTTTCCATCATGATAAACTTGGTCAACTAGACCGCAATAAACAAAGGGTACTGAGGGACAACGTAACATACCTGCAGCTTCTGCCTGTTTTGACATGGTGTAGAATGATGTTGGATGCGGACATACAGGGTTGGACACAATTGCACCAGTAGCTGATTTGAAAAGATTGACAATGGGACTATCTCCTCCATATGGAGAATGTAAGATCTGCCCATCTACACCAGAAAGAAAGCCTAACCAAGGGGCTGTTTGCATGAAATGCGTGGTATCAATCTCCCTCTGTCAAGCACAGAAGACAGCAGAACTTTAACAGAAAAATTTGTTATGCTAAAGGTTTGAAATATAAACCTATAATAAGTTGGGGAATTGATGAGAGCTTTTCTTTTCATTCAATTTATAACAAGATAAAAGGACTTAACTGATATTTTCTCAATAGCATAAGGTTGATCGTAAAATGGTTCCCACATGGATATCAAACAGTGGATCCAAAAACTAGAGCAGAGACTGAATGATAATACTTGAGGGAGTTCAGGTAAACTGGACAAAAGTTTTATACATGCAACATTATATGGAAAAGTTGCATGAAATAGCAACTTCCCATGCTATTGTTTGATGCTTATATAAATAAGGGTAAATTGTTTCAAATATCTTGACCTTTTAACACTTTATCAAATAGATCTCAATTTTCATTTTGTAACACTACATATCACGACCTGTGAAAAATATATATTTATATATCCCACTATAACATTTTTAATAATAGAATTTATGTGCAAATGGATTTCACCATCGTGTTCAAACATTTTTAAGACATCGTACAAAATTTCTACATTTTCATAATTTTTCAAATTCTCAGACTCCACAAATTTATAAAAAATCATGTTCTTGTCAAATATTCTTTTCATATTTTACCAACGGTGCATTAGGTTATTATTAACACTTGTACAAATTTTTAGGTCAAAGCTTCAAGTATTAAATTGTTTTAAGAAATAAAAGCTTAACACAATTAAGTTCTCACAATAACTCAGATACATAGGTATATATTTTTATAGGTCGTGATATAGTGTTACAAAATAAAACTTGCGATATATTTAATATTTTGATTATAGTTCAAGATATTTGGTATAATTTGCCCTATAAACAAATATTGTTGGGTTAGAAATCATCAAATCCGGAAATTCTCCTGAACAAATTTGCCTATCTTTTGGTAAATGCATTTCCTTTCATTTTCCAGAAAAAATCCAGAAATTCAGATACTAACCAATACAATGTCAAGAAGCCCCATCCAGTATAATACGCTTCCAATTTCTTTTATTCCTCTAAGAACCTCTGCTTTGAGCTCTGATTTTGTCCCCCAGTTAAGATTTTCCTTAACCACCCTCATACAACCTGTGCATAATGGGTAGATATTCAAAATTTAATAGGTTAATAATTGCATGGGCATCACAGAATGGTCATAATTTCCAATAGGCAATAGAAATTGTGCTTAGCAAAATTCATTTGAGCACAGACATGGAGTGCAGTTAAAGTAAATAGGACACATAAGAAGCTTAAACAACCACAAGCGGAAGCTTTTATCCAACGTACCACTTGCAAGCTAGAACATTTGACTTTTTTACTGACTCACAAAGGGTAAGCAATGAACTCTTATAGTACCCACTAGCCAAGACTGATTCAGATTGTGGTTGCGAATTAAGAGGGGGAGAAATACTTATAGAATGGAAAGAAGTATGAAGGGAATTTAGGAAGATCTAGACAATGTAGAGCAGAGAGAGATGGTTAAGCAATGACGAAGCACCATTCTCCCCTGTAGCAAATATGTGATGATCTACATTTTCATTAACAATCTTATGTAACATGAGTTTGTTACAAGTGATCTAATAACATGTATCAAGTCACCTAATCGCCATTTTAAGATATGTAGAATTTTATATACAAAATAATGATTGAAGAAAAAATTTACACAGATTTTGGTCATCAAAGCATGATATATTACCATAGTTCCACTATTATTTCATTAGTGTGGAAAAGTTAAAAAGTAAGTCAAGATCTCTACAAGATCTTTCTGTTATTAGGAGAAAATTCTTAGGAATAATTTTTTGTTCCGTTTAAACCCACTTAGTTTAAGGCAGGTTGTTGTAATTCAGTTCAGGAAAATCTCCTTGTAATCGGCATGGATTATAACTCCCGCTTCAGAAAAATGAAAGGAAACTCACACTCTTTGTCAGCAAGAGAGGCCTAAGATGCACTACTAGCTGAACCTACAAAAGCATTGAAGATTGTGCACGGTGTCCCAAGCTACAAGGTCCACTCCTTTGGCACTTTACCAATAGGAGAGCTCCTACTACCCGACTAAGGTGTAATAGGAAATCTTGAGTAGTTTTCTGTTGCTTGAAACTCTTATATGGAAATAGTTGTGTTACTGGTAATATGGTCCTTCATATGATCATTTTGGTTGCTCGATACGGTTTAGGCATGCTATTGTGTTTGTATGGTCTGGGGGAACAGTTTTCGGGTTCCTCATGCTTTCTTGTAAGTTCCCTTTCGATTGGGGTAAGAGATTGCCATCTTTGGTAATCTCTCGATGTACATACTTTTTTATGTATTTATAAATTTACTGAATTACCAAAAAAAGAAAAAGAAAATCTCCTTGTAATCAAGGAGACAATCTTGACTAATTTAAGCATATCTTTTAAGAACCTTGAGGCACTTAAATACCCAACTAGACTAGTCACTTGAATAAGTTTTAGAGAAATAAAACTCTCAATAAACTTCTTCATTGTATCAGAGCAAATCTGAACCAATCCCTATTCCATTCTTGTTATCCGATGACAATAAGTCATCAAATCTGCCATGGCAAGTGAATCTGATAGAGGCACATCCAACCCAAATTCTAGCCAAATGGCCATGTATTCTACCAATGTTTCTCAAAGAAGTTTGATGTCGATTACTGGGCATAAACTTAATGGCCAAAATTTCAGCTTGTGGTCTAAATCAGTGATGATTTTCATGTGTGGGAAAGGAAAGGAAGACTATCTTATAGGTGCTGCAGTTCAACCCGGGGAAAACAGCCCTGACTATCAAATCTGGAAGATGGAAAATAATCTAGTAATGTCCTGGGCGCTAAATTCCATGACCAATGAAACTGATGAAAACTTTATATATTACAGAACAGCAAAAGAAATCTGGGAACCAGCCTATGACACATTCAAATAAAGACAATACTTTTGCAGTATTTGAAATTAAAAGAATTCTAGGTGAGCTGAGAGAAGGTGAGTCATCAGTCACAGAATATTTCGATCAGCTAATTAAATACTGGCAACAACTTGATATGTTAGAGGATGTCTCATGGAGCTGTGCGGAGGATGGCAAACAATACAGGAAGATCCAAGAAAGAGGGGGAGTTTATAAGCTTTTATTGGACTAAAACAGGAACTTGATGAGGTTTGTAGACGGATTCTCAGCACTAAGACTTTGCCAAGCGTTCTCGAACTCTACTCAGGGAGGACAGCCATATCAATCAGGAGAACAGCTAAATAAGTCAGGCAACAATAATTCTTAGAGACGGAACAATTGCCCATGGTGTGATCGTTGCAAGAAGCCAGGGCATACGAGAGAAACATGGTGTAAAGTACATGGAAAAACAGCAAATTGGCAGCCTTCCTCTTGATCATTTCAAGCAAGTCATGGGAATATTGCAGCAGCAGAAACTCGAAAATCTGAGGAAACCAGTCCATTCAACCTGGAACAAATAGACGCTTTGCAAAAAATGATACAAAGCTCAATCCAAAGTGTACACAATCCTAATGAAAGCAGTAAAGCAACTATGGCACAAAGAAGCAACTCCTACACTGCCCTAAGTGCAAAGAAAAACTATATGCAGTGGATTGTTGATTCAAGAGCCTCCGACCACATGACGGGAGATATTACAACATCCAATGAACTAAACCAACCACAAAGGAAACCACTGTTAGAATTGCCGATGGTACATATTCAGAAGTAACCAGCATAGGTTCAGTCACCATATCGGAAGAAATCAAACTAAAATCAGTTCTATTTGTGCCTAACTTGAACTACAATCTGCTGTCTATTAGTAAACTCACAAAGGATCTTAATTGTGTCACTAAGTTCTATTCCACCTTGTGCGAATTTCAGGCTTTAAGCTCAGTAGGAGGATTGGCAATGCTGAAATGAGTGCAGGTCTCTATTTCCTAAGAACTGAAGCCTCTGGATGTGTTTCACCAAAAACCTTGTGTGCTGTCTCAACTCAGAATAAAGAAAGAGCTATTCTATGGCATTATAAGTTAGGTCATCCTAGTTTTATGTATTTGAAAAAACTCTTTCCATAGTTGATCAGTAAAAATCCATCTTTCTTTCAATGTGAAGTATGTCTATTATCTAAGCATTCTAGAAGTTCATTTCTTATTCAGCCATACAAGAAATCCCATCCTTTTCTTTTGATCCATAGTGATATTTGGGGACCATAAGGTAAAGAAACTTTCAGGGCATCACCTGGCTCTTCTTAATGAAGAGAAGTCAGTGGGACAAATATTTCAGATTTTTCATAAGATGATTGAAAACCAATTTCAAAACAAAGTCCAAATTCTCAAAACTGACAATGCAAGAGAAATCTCTCATTCTATTCTTGGGAAATATCTTAGTGAACACGGTATTATTTCATCTTAATTCTTGTGTTGATACACCACAACAAAATGATGTAGCAGAAAGAAAAAGCAGACACCTATTAGAAGTTACACGTTCACTAAAGTTGTCATTTAATTAATCGAATGTCATCTTGCATTCTAAACTTTCAAACTCCATATCAGTCTCTCATCACCACCTATCCCTACATTCGGTTCATGACAAATTTACCTCTAAAAATTTTTGCTTGTACATCCTTTGTCCATATTCATCACCAAAACCGTAGCAAACTTGATCCTAGATCCATTAAGTGTATTTTCCTAAGATATTCATCAAATCAAAGTGGGTATAAATGTTATTCTCCAGTCACAAAAGGATTCTACAACACTATGGATGTTACATTCTTTGAAGAGCAACCATTCTACTCCAAATCCAATATTCAGGGGGGGAGCTCTACAGAGGAATATAAGATTTGGTCTATGTATGCCTAGTCTAAAGAGGAATATCAAATCCTACCTGCCTATTGCTATAAGGAAAGAAAATCGAGCATGTACTTTATATCTGATTGGAAACTTTGTGTCTTATGACAATTTGTCTCCTAACTAAAGGGCATTTACTATTTCTTTGAGTGAAATACAGATTCCTAAAAATATTCAGGAAGCTATAGAACAATCTGGATGGAAGGAAGCTAAATGCTCTAAAAAAGAACCAAACTTGGGACTATACAGAACTACCTGCTGGAAAGAAAGTAGATAGTTGCAAGTGGATATTTGCAGTTAAGTATAACACAGATGGAAGCATAAATCAATTTAAGGCTAGACTAGTTACCAAGGGTTTTACACAATCCTATGGTCTTGATTATGAGCAGACCTTTGCTCCTGTTGCAAAACTCAACTCTATCTGTATTCTTTTCTCCCTTGTAGCAAATCTAGAATGGCCATTGCATCAATTAGATGTATAGAACACATTCTTAAATGCTGACCTAGAAGAAGAATACATGGCAGTTCCTCCCGGTCTTGACACACATGAAGGCTTTGAAAAAGTATACAGGCTAAGGAAAACACTGCATGGGCTCAAACTCAAGTTAGGTTTGGAAAATAACTCGAGTTGTAAAAAGATGCGGATTCACTTGTGTCAAACAGATCACACTATGTTTATCAAATTCTCTTCTGAAGGAAAGAAAGCAATCATGATAGTTTAAGTAGATGATATCATTCTAACAAGTGATCAAATAGAAGAAATCAAGTTTCTGAAAGAAGTTCTAGCTGGTGAATTTGAGATCACAGATTTGGGACAAGGATTTTCTGGGGATGGAAATAGCTCATTCACAACAGGGAATATACCCCAAATCTACTGAAAGAGAGAGGTATGTTAGATTGCAAACCAGCTCTCACTCCTATGGACCCTACAGTGAAGCACTTGATGGAAGAAGAAGGAGATTTGATAGGTAAAGGGAGATATCAAAGACTAGTGGGAAGACCAATCTACCTCTCACATACTAGACCTGATATAAGTTTTGCTGTAGGAATGGTGAGCAGGTACATGAATCAGCCAACGGAGAAAACATTTGGAGGCTATTTTTCACATCCTAAGATACTTGAAACAAAGTCCAAGGAAAGATCTTTTCTTTGGGAAATCTACAGATTGAGGAGCAAATATTTAAACCGATGCAGAATGGGCAGGTTCATTAACAGATCGTAGATCTACTACAGGGTACTGCACCTATTTCAGGTAATATGATTACATGGAGAAGTGAAAAACAGGCTATAGTTGCAAGGAGTAGCACTGAGGCAGAATTCAGAGCAATGTCATGGGATTTGTGAAGGAATTTGGCTTAGGAGGATGCTAAACGAACTAAAAATAATTGATCCAATTTTTTTTTCTGTTTAAACCTCCTTAGTTAAAGGCAGGTTGTTGCAATTCAGTTTAGGAAAATCTCCTTGTAATCAAGGAGATAATCTTGACTGATCTACGTATATCTTTTAAGAATCGTGAGGAATGCCTTAAGGTTTAGTCATTTGAATAAGTTTTAGAAAAAATAAAACTCTCAATAAACTTCTTCAATTAGCATCTACTACTATTTAATTAGCTATGTTATGTTCTCAATCTAAGCATAAGCTCCTATATATATCCAAAAATTTCCACCCATCGCCCAAAGAAAGACACGATGGAAATTCCTGTTTCCATTTCAAAAAGTCAACCTTGTACAAATAATAGAAAATAGGATAATATATCAAGAATCATGGTATCTCATGTACCTGTGACACCCCCATCAAAAGGAAGCAGCCCAATAGACTTTGGCAATGCTTCTTGTAATCCCATAATCATTGGCTCAAGCGTAGTTAACTGGGAAATGCAAAAAGCATAAAATGAGAATAAATACAAATCAAAAGTTCTACATATGAAAACTTGGTGCGAACTTTTATACACCTGTATTTTAAATCAGTTGATACAAGAATGATGATGAAGATGATAAAGTTAAAGTGAGCCAAATATTTGAAAGCAAATCATAGGCAGCATAAAACCAACATTGCAAAAATGCTAAAGGTCAGAAAAACTGCTCAAACACCTTACAATATAGAAAAGAGATATACTTGTTCACTTACAGAGAGACTGAAGTTCATCATCAAAAAATAACAAACGTAAGTACATATGAAGCAAATGTTGCATTTGTAATTTCTTCCTTCCAATGATTCAATGTAATATAGAAGGAAAGAGGAAGTTGAGACTATTGAATTTAATAGAGAAGGAAAGCCGAAGCTAAGACTACAGGCTCGTCCGACTCTTTAAAATCCAGGTTGCTACCAAAATTGATTAGGAAAATAAAGGTTCTCTAGAATCTAACAAAATTTAATGTTCTTATGTTTATCAGACACACAAACAAGTCTGTGAAGAAGATCATTTGTGCTATGGTCGATTTGCTGAAGCACTTCTGGACGAAGTGGCCCACATTTGATTGTTATTAATCACATGTTTTTTTGAGCAATAATGCAAATTTGAAAGGTTTACAAAGTTGAAGATATTAAAGATGACGTGTAGTTAAAAGTTCTCTAACAACCAAATTTAAATGTTCTTCAGTTTACAATCACACAAATAAGTCCGATGAGAAGCACATATATGCTATGGCAAATTGCTGAAACACTTCTGGACCAACTGACCAACATTTGATAATCACTAATCACATGTCTTCTAGAGCAATGATAAATATTTGAAAGGTTGACAAAATTTGAGATATTAAAGATGACAAGTAGTTAAATCATAACAAGGATAGTTTAGAGAAGCTTTAATATCTAATAAAACAATCCATTAAAAAAAATTCCACTTCACAAACTTAAAAAATTACTCAATATTAGTGATGAACTAGAAAGTCTCAAGTGAAGTATCACAAAATTGGCATTAATAATGGATCTGATGAAAATTCACAAACTAAAAATAACCATTTGCTGTGAAAAATCACATGCAATCAACACAAACTAAAAATGAATGCAAAGGCCATACCTTATTTGATACATGATCTAATAGAGCTCGAATAAGCCAAGGCAATGACCTTGATCCAAGAAGTCTGACAATAGAAAACATGTGGGGCATTCCAAAGAATCCACCATGAAGACGAGCAAAACTTTGATGTGCAGAATTCAACTCCTACCAATGACCATCCATTAAGACATGTATAATCAGAGAGCATAGTAGGAAAACAGAGCCATACCATCAATATCACAATGATAAATTAGTCAATCGTGTTGACTGTCACTGCAGAAGTTACTTACCTGAGTACCACAATAGAAGCTAGGCTTGGCATAAGGAACTGATGGCTTTTGAACAGGTGCACGAGGTACTCTCAATGATCGGACAAAACGTTGAGTAGTATTGCAAAGAATGAAGTTTGGCAGGAAATCACTTTGCATCTCAGACCAAATCTAACAGGCACAAATATGTTAATTTGATTTAAAATTGGAGGTAGAAACTAAAAACCTTAATTCTGATCCCTCAATGGTCACGTTCCTATGCTCGTTTGAGAAACAAAAGGGTTAAAATTCACTGTGTTGCTTTTGGATTAACAAATACATGATAGAGAATAGAACTATTGGATTTGTGACAGCAAGGAAAAGGCATACTAAATGAATATGGCTTCCCCTATGGATAGCACACATGATACTGAATTACTATGCCGTCTATTCAGTTATCGGTCAAGCACAGTGGCAAGTCATTAATGAGAAAGAAAGTTATGAAACCTGAGAAGCAATTCGACTAGAAAAAGACACAAGAGAGATATTTTCTTGCATCTCATTCAGCATGAGATTGAACGAGTCTATGGACAGATCTCTGGAAAGCAACTTGTGAGCAAGCTTCAAGATATCCAACAGTTTTTCTAGTTCCTGCAAGCAAAGGGAACTATTTATTTGAAAAGTTTAGAAAAAGAATAAGAAGAACCATTGTTAAATCGGTTAACCTCAAAAAACCAAAAATGGTAAATGCATATAGTAATAGGGGTTGAAGTTTTACACTTGGTGGAAATAAAATAAAAAGATTATTTAAAACTCAATTTCACATGCAGCCTAGCTTCCAAAGCAAAAGAAAGATATAAGAAAAGGTTAAGCATGTGAGGCAACAAAAAATATAAGAATCAAGAGAATAGGTTTATAGCAAGAAATCCAATCTAAAAGTTTAAGCTGGTTGGTGAAAAGAAATTTATAAAAACAGACATCAAACTTCATAAATGATTAGTATGAGACTTTTTAAGTCATAAAAAAGAAATAGTGGACCAATTCATTTACCACCACTGCGCAAAGATCTTGAGACTCGAAACGATCAAAAAGAAACTCAAGATTGTCTCTGAAAGCTTTATTCATCCGTTCAGCTATCAAGCTTCTTAGATCAATAGTCCTCCCCAGTAACTGTAGACCATAAGAAAACCAAGGCAGTGAGAGCAGACAAACAATCTGATCCACTGATCTTTTTCCTTCTTTTTTTTTTTTACAATTTGCAAGGCACATGAGCAGCACACAAAGAATGGCAATCTATAGTACCAAAAACAATGAAAGATTTATGGATAAAGTTCTATGTTCAGTATTAGTGCATATAAACTCATCCCCTACCAAGTTATGTAATGTCAACTGAAAGATGAATTTGTTCCACCCAATGCCAAATGCTCTAAAAATTTGGAAAAAGGTAAACTAGACCCAAGTAAAACACACACAATGCACAATGAAGCCTTACTCGAGGAGGTGGTAGTAAGAAAACAGAACTTTGTAAGTTTTCAAATTTTCATTTAAATCATAGCCAATACTTGGCAAATGCAGACAAAGGTAAAGTATACAAACAATTGCAACTGTGTGAACCCTAGAACAAAGGACTATCTTTTTACCTTCACTCTAGTCATCTTAAGCAGTGCACTGAATCTCATAGGCTGGACGGTATATTTCTCCCCATTGTCCAAGGCGAAGAGGAACGATGGATCTAGCAGTTTGCTGTAGAATTGTAAATATTATTTTTGCATCAAATGCAGATCTTAGATAATAAAGTTAGCACAACACGGTGGCCAAAAGACATACCTTGCAGCCCAGCTCTTGTAATATGTGAAAATTATCTCACAGAGTTTTGAAACAAATAAATCGAAACAACAGTCCACCTACATTAACGATGGTCAAATTTTCCATGGTTAGGCAAACGAATGAACAAGTTGCTACAAAAGTAAAGACTATCCCTTACTTCCAAGAGTATAGCTATTATACATAAATTTTAAGTAGATAGCATGTCATCTTTACTTGCCCTTTGATTACATGAATGACAAGATTCTGTGATTTAGACATTTCAGTCAAGCAACTTTTTTAGAAAATAAATGACAACTATTAAAAAAGTGTTTGATGTTTAGGCATCACTTAATTAATCTCGAGAAAAATGCTAGCCAAGGTAAAAATGGATTTGCATAAACAAAGCTATTGACTGAGCATTGACATTTGACAAGTTCATTAAGATTATCCAAGAATCGAGCAAAAGTATGCAGCATAAATGTGCATTTTGTCAATCTTCAAATAAATAACCAAGCTACAGAGAAATTTTATAAATTACACAATGTTGTGTGGAAGAGAAAAAGAAAGAAACTGAGGCCGAGGTTGAGGTTGAGAGGTCAATGGGCTAAGGAGACAAATTCAAAGGCTAAGAATTGAATGACGGTGTGCAATGCAGCATCCATTTACCAATGAAAGATTGAAAATTATAAAAGAAAAGGTGTGGATGACCATACAAATTCAAGGAACTAACTACTCAATAAAAAGACACCTCGAGAAGGATAATGTAAAAATAACATGAACCATAACGAGTAGAATGGAAGGGAAACACAAGATTTAAATGGTTGACCACAAGTGCTACAAAGACCACATGGGTAAGAGTAGCATTAACTAAGTTTCACCATCTATTCATAATAATTAAACAATACAATCTAAAATAATACACAGGCTAATAGTATTCTACAATAAGATGCCCAAACTATTCTGGGACAGGATATTTTAGGAAATATTCCTATATATGTACAAAAAATTTCTATACAGGATATGCAACATAATATCAAAACAAAAAATAATACTAAAACATAATACATCTGTAAAATCTTCAACAAATATATTTGGGACTAAGATGGAGACTACTACTTGTTTGAAGCTCTACATAAAATTTATCCCTTCCTGCAGGAAATGTCAAAATTTACATTCCTTCTCAAGGCTGAAAATAACATACCTCAGCCTCAATCTCATCATAGAGGAAACGCTGCCTCAGTACAACCAGAGCTTGCTGAGCTGAATCATTATAGATATCAAATGGCATCAGAACACTTTCAAGAAGTCCTGCATTTTGTGACTCAAGCACATGATCCACCAGCATCCATGGAAGAGAGCATTCAATTGGAAACTACACATAGGTCAATAGAAATTTCCCCACAAGTGAGGAAAGCATTCAGTGACCAGCAGAAACAAAAGAGTAAAAATGATCAAAGTTCCAAGTTTATTAATTATCACAAACCACAACAAATAGTAGATATGTGAATCTTATACCCAACAGTCAGTAGAAGTACAGAAAGAAAAAACATAAGACACAATTAAGTATTATTTCATGTCTTTTACCTGAATAACACGTGAAGACTCCAAGTAAAACTCCCTAAACCATAAGAAACCTAGATCCGTCAAAGTAGCAATAGTCACTGCAAACATGATTACTCCAATGTTAAACTTCATCACAGTGATGATTATGTAAGATTTGGCACAAGACAAAAAAAGAGATAGCGAGAGACAGAGAGAAAGATATTACATAATTCTAGTACTAAATAAAACCTAATAACAGGGAGGTGACAGGATGATATAGACTCAGGAAAATAGAAGTATCTTGACCATGAATACAGTACTACTGGCCAAGATGGACAGTCAATAGATTTAGGATTAGTTGTTAAAGAACAGGGCACCAATAAGATAACCAGATACCAAAGACTCGGATCCTGTAGAAAACAGGAATAATGAAACTTAGATATTCGGTAAGTGTATTGAGCAGTCAAACAATGCAGAAAACCACATGATTGTTACCGAAATGGCACTTGTACTCGAAAAAGATAGGTAGATTAACAAACAACAAAGTAATCACTGCAGTTAGCGTACATTCATAGAGAAGCCAATCGGCACACTAGGAGCAATTATTTGAAAGAAATGGTCATTTCCATTGATCTAGTCAACACTCTTATTGTAATTAGATGGCATCCTTTGTATACAAACCGTATGTTGTGTCAATATTTAGGTTACTAGTCATGTCCATAAGCTGATTACCGACTACAAATGCCAAAGTCATGTTAAGGTTACACCAGATCTCTGTAATTGAGTTAGTAAGGAATACAAGTCTCTTGTGGATATGTTATTTTACGAAAAATTTTGCATGAACGTGAAGATAGCTGAAACAGATCATTTTCTATCTAATTTGCTCTTGCATCATAGTTGATGATGAAATTGCAAAACAGATGTTAGTTCATTGTATGAACAAAACAGTTTAGTAAATAAACTTACCCGAATAGTCCAATATATGCAGGAAGAAACTAAGCTTGTAGAAAAAGTTCTCCAACTGCTTCAAATCATTTACTGGGATCTCAGAACCACTATTACCAAAAAGCCCTCCAGGCTTCCTAAGATTACCACCAGATACTACTTCATATATCAGGAATTGCAAGCAATGAACCTGAATACAAAGGGTAAAACTATTTCAGAATCACATTCCCACTTGTAGGTATGCAAGTATTGATTGAATCATAGTCTTGAAAGCTCATCTGTTAAAATCATAAACTGCATATTTGACAAACAGTCAACAAATTGAAGATATTGTATATGAGTGCATGTGGGATTCTAAGTACAATATAAATTTGTGTTACAAGTTAAATTCCAATTTCTGCATCTAAGAATTTGACGAAATGCAAGAATGGTTGCATTGATGAATTCTTGCATTAAGACACCCATTGATCATAATTGTTCTCATAAGCAAACCTATGATTTTAATTTGATACTGGGGGCCATAATGGTTTGAAATTTGCTCAAACAGGTCTAACCATTACTCAAACTAAAAACCAAACATTGTTAATGCACATTAAAAAAAAATCAATAACATGAAAATCTCTGAAGACATATTTTGCTATTATAACCAAAATGTGCATGCTTAATGAGCTGTACTGTACTCTAGCAACGTTTCCCTGTACAAGTATATATCTTTAAAGGACAATAATTAACCCCGTAAGAGTATTGAGTATGTCAAACGGCACTATCAAAGAACATAGCACCCCATTGTATCTTTTATTAATAATTACACTAGAATGACGTGGATTTTTTGTTAAAAAAATAAAACATATGTGAATAACATTGTCCCTAGTTTTCATTGTATGATGCAAAATCAGTTTGGTATCAGAATTAAGAGATTTCTATCTGATAATGCAAGATATTACTTAACCACACCTTGTCATCATATTTTCGTAAGGCATTATTCATGAATCATCTTGTATTCATACGCCACAACGAGATGGAGTGACTGAAAGGAAAAATGGTCATCTTACTATTGCCAAAGCACTTCTTTTTCATCACCATCTACAAACAGAAAGATATCGGCTAATTGCTAAAACTCACAGAAATTAGGAACTGCAGGCTGCTTGAATTTTGAAGTCAGGTCTGTAATGCTAGTATATGTTATGAAAAAGGGCTTAGAGTTTATAAAATAAATAAGGGAGGGAAAATCACTCAACCACAAGCTTTAATTTGGTAGAATGAAGAATGGGAGTTCATGGGATAATAAGGACAAAAGGCTTAAATTTAATTTATTCTAGGTTTTATTTATTAGATAAGGGGTAATAATAAGATAGATATAGTGGTCTAGTTTGTTTAGGACTTAAGCTTATTTAATATTAGAGAATCCTACTCAGTAGAGTAGGGTCCAATTTTATTTTGGATATCTTAGTAGGGAATACCTTTACTAGGATAATGGTTCCAAGGCAGGACATGTCAGGAACTCTAAAGGAAATTCTAGATACAAGACAATGGATGCAAAATCTGGCGTTCCACAGGATTGGGAATGGAAAAAGCAAGTCTTTTTGGTATGATAAATGGAACTGGAAAGGTCCCCTATATAAGGTAAAGGAGGTACAGCCTGTGAAAATGGTGGTGAATCCAGAAACTAAAGTAAGTATGATAATTAGTAATAATCAGTGGATATGGCCCTTCCATAATAATAGAAGTGTCAGCCTCATAATGGAAGAGTTGCCAAGATGCTAGGAAAGAGAGCAAGATGAAATTCAGTGGCTAGCAGATAACTCAAGTTCAGCACAAAAGCCTGCAAAACACTTTTACAAACAACACAGAGCATAAGGCAGGAGTGGGCAGCCTTAGTATGGGATAGTGACATCAATCCAGCTCACTCATTCATCTTATGGATAGGGAGCAATGGTTACGAGAGATAAGATCAAGTTCTCCATTAACACTTTGAACTGTGAGTTATGTAATACTAAACTGGAGAATATGGAACAACTGATGATTAGATGCAAGTTTACCAGACAAGTCTGGGGCCGGATACAGCTTATTCTCAACATGGACAAACCAATGGATTCTTGGAGTGAAACTATTACTTGGCTGGGGAAACTTAGAGTACATAATGCAGCTGATCTCAAAGCAATCAAGTTAAGTTAGGCAGCCTTAGTGTACTACATATGGAAAGAGCGTAATTGCAGAGTTGTCAAACAAGAAAGTAGAAGCAATGAGCTGGTTTTTCATCCACTGCAGATTGGCCATGTTAGCAAGCTGAATAGCTACAAATTTGACAAGCAGCATGAAGAGCAGATGGGGATTGGAGTAATACTGGTTTATGTGGTCACAAGTGTCCCTTTGATTTCAAGATATAGACAGTTACTAGGAACCATAACTCTCCATAATCTAGATCTTTTGGATAATTCTAGCTTTTTGTACTCGAGACTGTATATATATTTATATAATGAAATCTGTTAATTTTCGAGAAAAACAAAAAGAACTTCTGTATATATGTGTACTCAGCCCTTCAATAAAGCAAGCCTGAATATCCAGCAACCAACAACCTAAAATTCCAGCCATACCAAACTTAAAATTCCAGTCATATCAAACCTAAAATTCCAGCAACCTAAACGGATATTCCAAGCCTGAAATTCCAGCAGCCAAAATCTTATAAATGTTGTGACTTCTAACTGCTAACTTGGTATCTCTTCTATTCATCCCACATCAATTTGGTCTTAGAACTTTATTTTACAATGGCTACACATAGCAAAAGGGAATATAGAAGACTACTCAGTGAGCAAAAGCGAGATGAAATGGTTCTGAAAATTATCAGCAATTTGGACTTCAACAACCTTCAATCAAAATGTGCTCTAAGAGCTAGTCCAAAAAACAACATTGAACAGCAAGATACACTTGATGTTGCGGGTGAAGAAAATGAAATCCAAGAGGAAGAGGCTGAAATTAATCAATAGCAAGTGGGATTAAGGAATCAACGCCTAACGAGAGGTCCAAGACAAAGAAACCAACAAGTAACCAAAATTTTACAATTTTTGTGACTTCTAGCTACTAATTTGGATCTCTTTTATTCATCCTACATCAATATATTGCTGGAATTTCAAGTTTGGGTGGAATTTTTGTGAAGTAAAAAAGCAATGGGTACGTCTAGGAATCACTCTTAAGGTAAGAAACTAGGAATCACTTCTAAGTCTCATAATAAGAGTAACACCTTCTAATTGAAAACTCAAAGCTCGTAGAGAAAATTCAAGCTTCCTTCATTGAAAGATTGATTATATATATTGAAAAGTTCTAGATACACAATCCTAGTGAAATAGGAAAACCCATTAAACTTCCAAAACAAGAATAGAATCATATTAATTAAGAATACTTATTATACCACTAATAAGGATAATAAATTGAACAAAGAGGACAAAGTAATTCTTTCCTAATCTTTCTGACCTTTTAGTTAATAGTATACAATCTTAAGCCTCTCCTATTAGCACTTCTTTTAATGCGTTAATGGTGTGATTCCAAAACTAGATCACTTAGTGGTAGGTGCTAAATAGGTATACGCAGAAAGATTTTTCCAATCAATTTTACAGTGTTCGTGCAAAGAATGATAATTCTACAATTGTTTGTGTCACATATGTGTGTGCGAGAGAGAGATGAAGAGTGTGGATAAGGGTTAAAAGCGCAATAAATAGGGGGAAAAAAAACCTGTGCAGCTGTTGGTGCAACCGGCCTTGGATAAAAGAAGTTCCCCCTGCCTTCTTCACCACCAAGTGACTGTAACTCTGAATCTGCCTTGTTTGTGTTTGCCATCCAGTCAGCTGAGAGAGTCCGCATATCAGAAAGAATCCTGAAAGTTAGCAATTTTTACTTTAATGCATAAGTAATTTGACACATTCAGAGTAATTAATATGGAACAAGCACTTTCTTAATTGTATTGACTAACCACATCACCTTAGAATGATCTTTTTTTTCAAACACAAAAGAGCAATCACTAGTTGTTCATGGCTTTAGCTCTTAAACTTCCTGTTTTTAGGTAGGCTTGGCAAAAAAGCCAAAGCCCAAGCCAGGCCCAGCATAAAATCAACAAGAAAAGCCTGATTTGATCAAGCTTTGGGTTAGGTTAGGTCCAAATTTGAGCTTCAAACTTGGGGGACCCCGACCCATCCTGACCGAACTCAACTGAAATTTGTCCCATAAAGCCCGAGCCTGATCGAGCTTTGTGTCAGACCAACCCATTGCCAACCCTATCAATTTTAGAATATTTTATGCCCGTCCTTGTTAGTATGGCACATTTAACTTCTAAAAGTATGCAGTTAAAACTGATAAAAGATAGAGGAGAGCTTATAAAAAGGTTTGTAAATGCATGCAGAAGGTGCTGGTTTGGATAGTGAGAAGACACTGGAATTCTAGGATTGTGTGATTTGGACATAACACCATAGGATCTCAAGTCAAGCAAGGTAAATTTATAACTATCCAAGGAAATAACAAAATTAAGGATTCAAGTGGTCCAATGGGCCAAATTAGGCTACACAACCAGTGATTGCCTTCCCCTTCCTCATTGAACCAAATCAAGAAAGATATTTTAGTTTAGTTGTTGCAGAAAAGAAATTTCCACTGATGTTCAAAATAAACCAATCCTTAATTACAAGGATAACAACATTATAGCCCCTCCAGATTATTAAAAGAATAACCATAATGCTTTAATCATAGACATAATTAACAAATATCATAGGTTTTTCTTATTCCGATATGAAAATATTTTTTGTGCAAGAGTCTGACTAAAGATCCAATGTTTTAAACTTAAAGTTTACCTTGAAAGGTCCTCCTTCCTAAAGTTAGTTCCTAGAAGAATAATTGCAATGCCTTAATTATAGACATAATTGGTAACAGATATCATCACTTCTTTTATTCCAATATGAAAATATTTT
Source organism: Erythroxylum subrotundum (assembly GCA_027563845.1). NCBI lineage: Eukaryota > Viridiplantae > Streptophyta > Magnoliopsida > Malpighiales > Erythroxylaceae > Erythroxylum > Erythroxylum subrotundum. The sequence continues at coordinate 19,760,483 of JAOQMQ010000003.1, forward strand.
TGTGCAACAGAAATAGTGGAGTCTGACTAAAGATCTAACCTTTCAAACTTAAAGTTTACCTTGAAAGGTCCTTCTTCTTCCTAAAGGTAGTCCTCAGCATAGTGGCTAAAGTGTTTTGCACAAAATCTTGGACCTCAGCATGAATTGTTTCCCACAAGGCATCAGCTACCAATGTGTCACAACGATGCATCATTGATCCAACACTCTTTATGTAGCCAACAAGTTCAACCAGTGCTTTCCTTTCTTCAGAGCTATAATTATATCGCACCACCTACAAGAGAATTTAGTTAAATATCCAGTCATGCAAGTAACATCACAGCTGTAGTGTACGTGTAAGCTAACAAAAGGCAATTTATTATGCAATCTATTCAGGCAGCTTTACATATAAACATTGTAGTTTGTCCTTCAAAGAAAAGCAAAATCCAACCTTGGAAAGGTATTGGGTTTTAAATGTGTAGACAACAGAACCAAAAAAATACGAATGCATAGGATAAAACCTTTTCATAATCCGATAAAGATGATGTTCCATTTGATTCTAAAGGTACTCCATCTTTGCAAGGTCGTGAAAATTTCCAGGCACATTGTTCCCAAATGCGTGCAGTCCATTTGCTTAAAAGTTGAAAACCTTCAACAACCATGTCATACATGCTTCCCTTGATTTCCTTACACCACTCCATATCTGTGCCATCCAGTGACTTGAGCAATAACATCTGTTTAAATGAGTTCAAAAGGCAATAAAATAAATACGCCAATAAAATATGGTAAGAAATCTTGTAAAGAAATTGGTGCAGCACCTGATTCAAGGATGAAGCAAACCGAAGTGCAAAATCATCATGCTCAGCACGGATAGCTCCTATGTGATTGATAATCAGATAATGTCTCTGATAAGTATGATATGTTAAGGCTTCAGTGACAACAAAATAGACAAAAGTTAGGCATTCATATCTACAGACCTTCATAAAGAACCCAAAGAAGAGAACCCCTTTCATTCTCATTATTATTCATTGTTAGATAATTCCTAGTTAATTATCTTGATGTAATCATTAAGCTAGAAGAAGAGTGAAAATTCAAAAACTATTTCTCCATGAACAGCTGCTTATAGTGCACATATCCATCAAAACCATTCATACAGAAAACCTCACATTCAAGTATATTAGTGTCATCAGGAAAAGGATTTAAGTGCATGGAAGGTGAATATTAAAAAGCTTTACCAAAATTTCATGGTATATAATAGGCAACCAAAAGCTGCAAAAAGTCCCATAGTGGTAATAACAAACAAAGACTCAATACAGCATTCAGAATGTGTCCAGTAAATGTGCAAACAGTGCCATTATATCAATGGGAACCACTTGGAATGACTGATCAAACAATATAGGTCACATTTATACAACAGTAACATTGCAAACCTAGATCCTATATTGAAACAAGATAAGAAAGATCAGGGAAAAATAATTGCAATAAGTGAGCAAGGTGTGGGACTTAGGAAATTTTGTGAGCACACTGTAGCTATGATAATAACAAATCTAGAAAAATCAAAAGGAAGCAAAAAGAAGATGATTGTTCCAATGGATATTGCCAACGATAATTATAAAAAAAGAACGAGATAAAAGCAATCCAACCGGATAAAAGTACTTTTTTCATTTGTGAAGGATCTAGTACAAGTTTCAAGGATAAAAAGGATGCACTCTTCTGTGTCATTTATGAAATACATAAAGAAAAGGAAGATTAATATAAGGATATTCTTGTGCTTCCTTGGGTGGGAGTTCGTGAGGTGATGGCAAGGTAAGAAGACGAGTTTGTGAAGAGAACTTTTGAAAGTAAACAGACAATTCCTTCATAATTGCAGCAGGGGAAAGATGAAGATCTGGAAATGCAGGAATCACAGGATCATTCTGCCACCAAAGGATATACTTATGCAATTTTAGAGCCAACTTTAGAGAACTATAAAAGACAAGAATACAAAAATCTCCAAACCTTAAAAATATTGATTAATCTGTTGATTTTGACCCTCTTGTACAATGATTCACTGTCCTTTTCTGATGATGTTGCTAAGACAACAAGAACAGGTAAAACTCGCAAAAGAATGTGCCTTTCAGGAAATAGAAGTGCAAAATCCAGCTCCAAAGATTCAACAGTAAAAACTATGAGAACCTGAAGAATGTCTTCTACACTGTTTTGAGTCAAGGACCTCCAATGGAAATGAAAATAAAGAAACATCAACTGAAGCTTCCATTAAAAAGCAAAAGGCATTATGTCAACACAAATAATGCAACACACCTCTGGACAACTTAGTTAAGCCTACTCTTCTCTTAGCTGCTGCATAGATTTCGATATGACCATCCCAAATACTGCCCTCATATTTTACTCTCAGCAGTGCATTCATCTGTTTTTATTCATTTCTCATGCTTACGAAATGCACTTTACTGTTTAAATTTCAGCGCCAAACTTCCATCAGACATGTTATATTCTAATTTCCCAAAGGTGAATTGCTTTTTCAAGTGAGAAGACAGCATCATCTGAAACTTTTGTATGCAAGGGGCAATATTTGATACCCAGAAAAAAAAAAAAAAACACACACACACACACACATACTAGTTTTTCTACATGAATGTAAATGATCTAATAAAGTCAGGATACTTGTTCACACGAAACATCTCAACATGTAAGTTCAATAAGATCGCCCACCTTGTGCTTAAGAAGATCTGCAGAACAATTTAGTTACAGAAGAGCATATGTCAAATAAAAATAATGTCCCACACAAAATGACACTTAATCAAACAGAAAGAAAATTGATGTGGAGAAAAGATAAAGTTGAAAAATACATTACTCACGACACTAAAATGCAATTCATATAGAAGAAAAAAAACCTCAATCACACACCTGCAAATCATCCAACTCTTCTCTCATTGAATCAATATCTTGCCAATGAACACTGACTTGTGTGAACGTTCTAACAAATGGGTAGAAGTATAAGAGAATCAAATTAATAGCTTAAAGAAATTAAGCAAATAACAATCGAAAGATTTGAAAAGTTAATGACAAGGTTCTAGAAGCTTGGAGGAGTCAATAGTATTAGTACTTTGAAAAAAAGAGTATAGAACTAGACAGAAAGGAAAGAAGCTAGATATACAACATCAAACAGGCAAAATGAGCTGGGTAAAAAGCTGATAGTTCTAACATGCATGTTAGAACTTTTCAAGAAGTTGTTAAAATTATTCTTTGATTTACCATAATCAAAATTACTAGAGTAGTTCTTAATAATGATGATATTATTCTATCTAACAAGAGATACTATCACCAAATATGTAGATTATCCTCTCCAAAATAGGGACCTCATGTACTATGTAATGAGATAGATATAGTTGTTTATGGACTTTGTGTCAATAGCTGTATTAGGAAATTGAAAGTTAAAATACCTCTTATACCAAGAGAAGTCATTAGGTATGCTAGCTTTAGCATTTTTAAGATGATCAAGTTGTACCAGAACATCAAGCAACTTCAACATTGACCTGGAACAAAGAATAAAATAAGGAAACAAGTATCAATTACTAATCTTAAGATCTCTAACAAATGACATTCTTTACACATTAGTGAGATCAATTTCAAAACTTAAATATATAAAAAACGAGTAGAAAAACATTATGATTGGCTTAAGGGGATGAAATGGGAAAGGAAAAAAGGAAAAAAGCTAGCACAAACCAGAGATGAGTAATTGTAGGGCCATTAATGCGTCTCTCAGGCCTAGAAAATCGTTGCATATCAGCTGCCAACTGCAATAACAATGATTATGAGTATATAAAAAATTGTGCAGCTATAAGTGAGACTTAGAAATATTAAAGAAAGAAGATTTACTTTTGAAGAAGCTGATGATTGCCATCGCTGAATTTCACGCAAACGACTCATCTCCAAGTCCAAAACTTGATATGTTTCCAAGTACAAGTCAGCTTGACTGTGCTTCATAGAATCAGGAAGCTGCCACATAACAAAAAGTATAAGATATGCGTATGCCCCATCAAAACAGACTGGACAACCATGAAAATACAGATTTTTATCCTGTAATTTTATTCGATAGAACTTCGCTCATCCATGAATTGAGTTTACTAATCTAAAGCTGCTGAAGCTTAACTGGCGCTTCACTCATACACAAAATGGGATAATTTCAAGAAATTTGATCAACCCAAAAGCATAAATTATGGCTAAGGTTTATCTTACTAACTCCTAGACGCCCTCTCACAGAAAACCGTTGGGCTGGTGGAAAAAGCATTATATTCAATTTGAGACAAGCTAAGTAATATAACGTCATAAAGCCTTTACTACCATGTCAAGGAACTACTTTGATCCGATAGCCGAAGCTAAGAGTAAGACCCAAGACTTCATTATTGCACTCTAACACACAGCATATGAAACTTCCATTTTCCTTTACCAAAAGTTCCATTACTAATTATTTAACACATTAAATCATCCTGGGAAATTTGGTTTAAATGCTGCATGTACAGGACTATCCATATAAGATCTATTCTCGGACAGAACTTGAGAGTTAAATGCTTGTATATAGGAGCATAGCTGTGTAAGTAAGAGTGCATCAAATCCAACACACATAAAAGAATGTGAAACATTGAAGGTCAGGGCAGCATATCATCATATCAATCTTTATTAGCCCTAATTTAAACTCAATGCTTGCACTTTATTCATTCTGCTTGTCCACATTTCAAGGCAAATGAAGCTTGATTAGCAAAGCTTAAATACAAATGGGAGTATTTTCCAGGCTGATACTCCACTTGTGCTCAAGATATGCCTTCATAACTTTTCTTGAGTTTAGCATGACCAATTTCTCAACTACAAATTGCTAGTGTGATAAGCCAATATTGATTGTCCATAAAACTTCTATCTGTTGATCGTTTGTACTCATTATCAATCTAATCCAAATTTTCTTTAATTCGATATTTTTGCATATTTTATGAAGGATATATCAGATGTTTATCATATTTTTCAAACTTATTCACGACCTAGTCCAAATGTGTCAATGAGGAATAAGCTATTTAGTATAAAAAAAATGTGTTTTTCAAATAGATAATGTTGGCAAAACTACCAAAACAAACAAAGATGCAGAAAGGTCTCCTTGGTCAGAGGAAAATATGAGGAGTCTGCTGACCTGCTAGCATCTAGATGAACAGATAAGAAAGTCACATGAACTTATAATCAAAGACATCTAAGAGAAGAAGAAAGTTCCAGGATTAATTTCCAACTTTGAAATCACGTTATCAGTAGTGTTGTAAATATCAAATAACACAAAAATACACCTGAGGAAGAGCTTTAACACAACTGCGATAAGTATAAAGCACGGAAGCCATCTCCTTTCCCTCTTGGATGAGCGCATTCTGCAGAATTGGAGTAAAGAAAAAATATCTAAGGGCCAGTATTCAAGTTGTATAATCACTAAGGAGTGTTTAAGTAATTAGTTCAGATATAGAAAGTAATAATGTTATCTGCTTGAAAAAACAATGAATTAAGAAGCAAATGCATACCAGCTGATTGAGAGCTTTTGTGTCTTCCGATAGTGACAAGCGGTATGCAGAAACATCGGTATATTCTACATAATAAGTAAATTCCATTTATCAAATGGGACACTATCTGAATGTTTATAAGTTTGAGTGTAGGTACATGTGTATGTGTTGAACGAATAGAGTAGAAGAGGGTAAAATTAGTAAATATTATCAGTCAAATTGACTCCCTCCTTTAACCTCTCGTTCATTATGCCACCCCAGTGCAAAATGTAACTTCAAATGGAATACAAGTCTTCCAAGTGGATTTCCGAGGAAAATAGAAACGCAGGTTCCAGAAAATATGATGAAAAGGAAAAACAAGTCGTTTCAAGTTTATAAAGAAATGAAAAATAATGTACAACAGAATTCAGATGATGTAGAACAAGGAAAGGAAATGCAAGTCAACTTCTTTGGTTTAGATTTTTCGGACCTGTTTATGTTAAAAGGAAAAAGAAGAATATAACAATCACAAAGCATACCAACTGGACTGCTGGTTGCTCCTCTATCAGTCGACACCAGAAAGGCCGGTCCTTGCACCTCTGGTTGCTCATCCTTTGACAAAAAGAAGAACATTATCAAGAAGAAATAGAGATCTTTTTCCAAAACAGCCCCAGAAAATAAATGTCAAACTAAGAAACATCCAGTAGAGAATTCCGCACAAGAAAAAGAAAAAAAGAAATCTGAAGTGGGATAACATTCAGACTCCTGAAGATGATCGTGAACAGCGACATCGTTCCAAAATCTAAGGAAAGAAATCACCAAAACGGTCTCAATTGAACCCAAACTGAGCAGAACTTTCCTAAGTTATTTCAGTAGAAAAGGAAACAAAGAAAGGGCACCTCAAGAGAGAATGTGGAGAGAGCTGCAATGGCTTCTTCCACGGGAACTGCCATGGAGGCCTTTGTCTTCAATGTTCACGGAGGAGCTGTCTGTCTGTCAGAGTCCTAGTGTTGGAGTGAAACCAAAAACATCGGCAATTGTCTGCTAATCAGAGAAATTGATCTTCTTTTTAAAAAATATAAAAATGGCTTTAGGTGGGTCGGACTCAGACTTGGATTCTTTTGTCTGAAACCCGTAATACTCGGGTCTCCGTTCCATGAAACTGGACATGTTTAATTCCAACGTATTACATTTTTGCCACAATGCCATTCATATTGATAGATCCACTAAACTTAATTTTAATTTTAATTTTAATTTTAATATATTTAAATTTTTCAAAATAAGTTTTATTATTGTTGTTGATGTTGATGTTGATAAGTCGAATTTGCACAAATTCACCAACTTTAGGATTTTGGTTCATTAAAAATCTTTAAATATTTAACTTAATCTATATATCAACTATTAAAAGGTTTGAAACAGTCTTTTTATTAGTTAGGAATAAAGTTGTGTACTATTAAACCTTCCTAAATTTACGCCTCAGTAAAATTTCTACTAGGTATTATTATCATGTACCAAAACAGATAAATATAAATATCAAGATTTTTTTATTGTATAAAAGGTTCCTAAGAATTTTGATTAAATATTAAAATAAAATTTTCATGCAAATATACAAAAAATTAAATTGTATTCAATTAAAAGATCCACAAAAATGAATCGAAGATTATTTACTTTTTTTCTTAGTCATTTACAATTGTAGATCAGTGTAACTCGTACAAAACGACCTAATTTTTGCAAAATGAAAAATTAAAGCTTATACTTGGTTTGCCTTAGAATTCACACAACAGTAACACGGCATGACCATGACATTTTTCCAGAACGATCCCATTCGATATCAATTTAGTAAAGCAAATTGAAGAGGGGTGGGTAGGGTTTGGTAGGGCTTGCTCACTTGTGGATCCTACAGATAACAACCATGTACTGTTATATAATAATAATAATAATACCATGCCCACTCAATTTCCCAACCTTTATTATGCTGACTTCAAAGCCAAGTCTAGCCTCACTATCATGCAAAAACATGGTTCCCACTCAAAAGATTGGTCTTAAAATGGTTAGAGCCTTTTTTTTGTATAAATAATTTGTTTCATTGTTATTATTAGTTTAATTATACTTTTACCATTAATAATATATATATATGAAAGAAAAAATTAATTTATTAAAATATTTTATTTTTATTTCATCATATACAATTTTCATGGAAGAGAAATCAACAAGGGAAAGGAAAGTAGGCATGCCACTATTACAGGAAGTCATACCAAAGCAAGAACTAAACAGCTTTTGTAGGGAAGTATAGAAAGTTTGTTGCCCAAAAATCGTAAGGATAAGCTTAAACAAAAACAAAACAAAAAACGATAGAGAGACAAAGGTGACCCTCTAACAAAGTAGTAACAACGAGAGAAAATAGAGCAAGAATGTATAGCAAGGATAAAGAAGAGTGTTCAACGGGTGGAATGGTAAGAGTAAATGAGAGCTGAGAGGGGAGAAAAGAGGAGTGGAAGGAGTGAGGAATATAAGAAGTATCACACAGGAGCTCGAGAATGAAGAATGAAGAATGAGGGCGGTGGCTAAAGATGGTAATCTAAAGTTGACGAATAAAGACATGTCAGTTATTTTTTTTTTTTTGAATAACAAGGAAATGAAAACATCAGGTCACTAGCGCAAGGTACAGCTGTACATCACGCCTGCCCTGTCCCGCTGATATGGATCCCAAGTAGGTAGCGGCGGCTCCTACAGAAAATGGAGTCCTTGGCTGGCCATGCGTGCTAAGGCGGCCAGGGTATTGGCACATTGATTCCCTTCCCGGTGCACGTGCTGAACTTTAACCTCCCATGTTCGGTTAAGTTGCTTGCGTATATCTGCCAACAAAAAAAGATAAGGATCAGTCATGTGAACTGGAGTAGAGAGAATGTTAATGACTTCTAAAGAGTCCACTTTTACGAGGAGACGACGATATCCCAACGACTAGGCCAGGTTGAGGCCCGAGTGGACTCCCCAGAGTTCGGCGGTTAGCGGCGAACCGGTGCCAATGTGATGAAGAAAACCTCTACACCACTGTCCGGTCCAATCCCGGATCAGACCCCCCGCAGTAGCAGTGTTGGTCTTCGGGGAAAACGCACCATCCGAATTGAGCATAACCCAAGGTGCTGGCGGTTTGGTCCAACCCACTAAGCTGCCAAGCAGGAGACCCTGATTCGGGAGCACACGGTTTTCCACGACTCGTGCCCGGGCAATCTACCGAACGTACTCCAAAACTGTATGTTGACCGTTGACCGGCCACACAAACCCCGGTTCGAATATGCTTTTATTACGCTAAGTCCAAAACATCCAACACGCAACTCCAAAGATAGTAGGCCAGTCACGCTAGCCCATTAATGAGTACTTCTGAAGGTTGGAATGAGTCCAGGTTTCCTCGTCCTGACGGAAGAACTCCAAGTCCCTACGAACCGAGGGAAAGGTCCTTTAAAAAACATGCACACGCTAACAGTCCCAGAGAACATGAACGATAGATTCGACCTGGCCACAAACTGGGTAGCTATTATCGGCAGCAATATGGCGCGCCACCCGGTGCTGGTTCGTCAAAAGCTTTTGCTGCACCATGAGCCATAGGAATACTCGAATCCGCTGAGGCCCTGGCCATCTCCAGATAACATCCCAAATGGTGGCCGACCTAACCGGACTGTGACCCACGATTAAGTCGTAGGCGGAAGCCACAGTGAATTTCCCATGCGCAGTAAGACCCCAGCGAAAAGAATCTCCCTTTGAGCGCAGTGCAGAAGGGGTGGTCCTTGCTAAAACTAGACAAACGGTCGATGGAAGGTAGGGGTGGATCCGATCCCACTGCCACTGGCCGTTTGCATCCCCCATGTCAGCAATAACCACGGCCAGCTCGTTGGCAGGAATTGGGGATGTCGCAACTGTATGGAGTGGACCCCAGTCGGATAGCCAAGAATCAAGCCAGAACCGAATGCGCCGGCCATCTCCCATTTGCCATTGGATCCCTTGTTGCACATACTGCCAAGTTGCCGCAAGGCCCCGCCAAAAGCTCGAAGCCCCGGGCCGGTATAAAGATGTAGGGAAGGAGTGCGGTTCCACTCTGTACTTGGCCCGAAGAACCCGAACCCATAACTCTGTAGGCTAGGTAATCAGGGCCCAACTTGGTTAGATAGGCATCATTGTATTCACGAATACACTTACCCCCGGCCTTTTTTGGTTGGCACACTGACTGCCACTTGACCAGAGAAATCTTCCGAGTCTCTTCCGTGAAATTTCAGATGAAATTCCGCATTAACCGTTCCAACTCATCACAAAGTTGTCGCAACAGACGCACCGTTTGCATAGTAAACCCCGGGTGACATGTCAGTTATTGAAGGGAAACAATGGCAAAAAGGTGGAGCTTCTCTTTCTAGCCACTGCTATCTGTCTCTAGATGGAGTTTGTAGTATTTTATAAAACATTTCTTTACACTTTATCCTACCCCACAGGCTTCTGGTATCGATCACTATTTAGTCACAAACACAAAGAAAGATCTCAAATTCGTTGTTAGAATGAATTTATGGAACATATTTGAGCTGTTGCAACAACTTGAAATCTTTCTTCATTTCGTAACTGAATAGTGATTAATACCTGAGATTTGTGGGTAGGATTTGCAAAGGTGATGTTTTACTGTATGTATCTATACCAATCAGAATATATTTAATGAATTAAGAATTCAATTGATTTCAATAATCTTATTTTAGTAAGCAATTAAAAATATTATTTTAATTTTAAATACACTAAAGTCGAAGAAAAATATGAATTTATTGTTATCCTTAATTATTCAATCCTTGTAATACAAAAAATGCTCACATGGGAATCAGACTTATGCCACTGAAGCAAACCCAACCATTCGGATCAGTGGCACAAATCTCGAACTCAAAGGTTATTAAGTATACATACTAAGGACCAGTTCGGAGGACGACCACGCGATCCATCTCGACTGTCCATTTAATCCAACCGTTACATTCCCCCCCTGAAAGTTGTTGAGATATCCCAACCATTCATTTAATCGAACGGTTTCCTCTATTGTTCTTGTCTCGTTCTGTGTGCCTTCCCATTGATTGAAGGCTGTGCCTTGTTGTCTACTTATTATTATTCTACGTCTTCCATTCATTCTCTTATTTCTCTCTCTTGGTTTTTCTGTGCGGGTGTTGTGGTTCCTCTCCGGCAGGTGTTGTAGTTCTTCTCCGGCAGTTGTAAAAGGTTATTTTTTAAGGCTTTTTTCCTTTGGGTTGTCTTAGTAGAGCCTGATTTCAGACGTACATCGTTATTCTGATTCATTCGCTTATTTCGCTCTTTTTCTTTGAGTTGTCTGAGTACAGCCTGATTTCACACGTACATCCAGTCCCAAAATTACGTTACCAGGAGATATTGAAGCCATGGAAGGAAAACATTGATGCCTGTAGAGCTACAGAGGCAA
>JAOQMQ010000003.1:19772162-19790287 GCA_027563845.1 Erythroxylum subrotundum
TACAAAAATTAAGTTTATAACTTTAAGAAAAACATAGAATATTTAATAATAATAATAATTTAAATTTTAGATATTTAATTCTACAAAAAATTAAGTTTTTAACTTTAATAAAAATATAAAACATTTAATTATTATTATTATTATTATTATTATTATGTTATTATTGATTCAATTAATTAAACTATTAAGTTTTTTTATTTTTAATGTGATTTGTTTTAATATTATTTATCTTATAAATAAATTAACGTATCAAATTTTCAAAAATCAAAATAAGTTAACATCAACTTTAAATTTGGAATATAATACATTCCAATTTAAGTTACTAGTCTTTTGCTTAAAAAATAGGAAGTAATATATATAACAGAATATTGAATTATTTTTTGATTTTTATATAGAACTAAATTATTAAATATCAAAAATTGAAGGATCAATATTAAATTACCTAAAGAGCTTGAAGGAAAAAGGCAAAATTGACATTAAACAAACAAAATTTCAACTGATTGCTTAAAACGCTCCTGTAGAGGAGCTTATCCAAAATAAGCTGGTTGGGTTGAAACCAAATAACCCTAATAACTTTTTTATAAAGTCCACGAGCTAAAATGGTTAATCAGCTAAAAAAGAGCTTATCAGCTCTTCACTTCACCAAACAAGGCCGATCATCTGTTTACTGTTTTCCCAGTTCATTACACGTCGCATCCGCATCCTAGTTTTCGTGTATATTTTCCTGATGCTCAAGTGCAAACACAATCCCAGATTTTGATGCCTTAAGGCGCAACCACATTCCGGGTGTGGCGTAACGATCAGGACACTGCCTAGAGTGAGATTTGATGAAATAAACATGTCGGTGAAAATGTGAACCACTTGTACCTATACAAAAAGACTCTATGAAGCTTCACAGTTTGTAACTTACAATTTGAGTGCACAGAAGCAATTCATGAATTTGCAGTTGCAGTTATGACGATGTCTCATCAACAGTGTTGTCGGACTCTTGTCTAGCAGAAATCACCCGGTCCAGGGTTTGGTCTGGGACTGTTATTCCGGTAGTCTCCAGGTCTGCCACTATTGCAATTGCAGCATCTAATTCCCCAAGGTCGAGACACACAGAGATTACTTCATCATACAGAGGACTGCAGTGGAAGACACTGATTAGTTTACATAGGCGAATACTTCGAAACAGCACTAGTTTATAGCAAACTCAAGTTTCAGTTTACAAGAAGCTTCTACAATTACAATATTAGGTGGGAGCTCACTCGACCGCCTTTTTTATTTTAGCATATAATCTACAGAACCTTACCTCCCATATTTATAGCCTAGGCTATGTGTGGTCTGCAATATCTTCAAAAAGGTTGAAGGCATAGGGGCCCTTATAGCAGCACGCAGTATCATGGCACAATCACCGATTGTAGGTGTTCCCCCCAAATCTATGACCTGAAACACAATTTAGAGTATCCTTGAGCCTGTATGTGACAACAGAAACCATAACCCCAACATACAATATTAGATTCACCATGTGTGAAAAGGTCCATACCAACCACAAGTTAGTACACAACGGGAAAGCATTATCGAGTTCACAAGCCTGGAAACAAACAAGAAAGGTATAGGAACTTGCCTTCAGCAATACTTTAATTGCCAAATCAACTTCCCATTCTTGTGACCATCTCTGCGGAAGCCTGTTCTTTAGTTCTTTCTCCCATGTCCAGCCCCAAACATCAGCTATCGTATACATATCATCTACATCAAAAACTTTCCTTTCTCTCAGCTCCTTAAATGCCTCAATTAAATCTTCAGGAAACCAGTCATCGTCGTCATCATCCTAAATATCCATACACACAACGTCAGATGTCATTGTTATCGCCATTAAGTGAACCAGATTGCCCAATAATTATTTGTTTAAACGTGTAACTAAACCAAGCATTGTATGTGGCATTCAGAAATTTTCTTGTTAAGAAAAAGATTACTAGGATATAACGTGTTTTAGACTTCTATTGATAAGAAAGCCTAAGAGTATATAACATAACAAAGTAAGATGACTCAAAACTAGGAATCAATTGACGAAAATGATATGAGATAAATTCGCATATATTGACGAAAATGATATGAGATAAATTCCCATACCTCCACTGATACTCGGGCAGCTCTCCTTCTTGATCTTTTGGATCTCCTAGCTGTTTGATCAGAATCTTTCAACAATTGAACTCCAATCATTTGAAGAGGTTTCTTAGCCTCCACTTCTTTGGCCTTAACTACTTCTCCATCTGGGCTCTCAGTTGGTTCTGGTTCCACTTCTTCCTCTTCATCAGCTTCCTCATCTTCAGCCTCTTTCCCAGTATCATCTTCATCATCAACATCATCCACCACATCCACAACTTCTAATTTACCTGCATCCATGGGCTTGACACGGTCACCATTCAAGCCCTCCCCAAGAAAGCGGCGCTTCCAAAACTCTGTATTTCCTTCTTGCAACTTTATCCTTGAAATTAGTTCATCCAATTCTTCATCAACCTACGAAACAGACAGCATGTAGTTTGAGACATCATAAAGTGAATCACTACTAGAACTCCAGGTACAAGTATTTCAGAACATAAATATGTCTTGCTGTTCATGTAAGGGTGTACATGCGCATGCTCACACGCATGTGGATGTGTATTTGAAAGAGAAATAATTATCTAAAGTAAAACGAAAGCAAGAGTGAGAGAGAGATAGAGAGACCTCTTCTTCCTCCTCCTCCACGGGAGGAACCCATAGGGGTCGACCACGAGAACGGTTGATTCTCCTAGCTTTCTGTACACGTTGGTAAAGAATATTTCTAGTTCCATCAGTAGGTAAATCTTGAGCTTCCAGTTCCTCCCTCAATTCAGAAACTGTCATTTTACTAGCTGCCTTAGGTTTTAGAACATTCTGACCAGGACCCTTGATAATTTTTTTCAATCTTTCCACTACGCTAAGATAATCAGACTCAGATACATCTCCCAAAACCGAAATGCCTTCATTTTGTAAGATCCTCAGAACTTTTCGATGATATTTCTTCCATTCTTCGAGACATCTTTGCTTGAAAGAGGTCTCTATGGGATTCGAATATATGAATCCAGCAGCATCAGGATCTAAAGGGGTTTTTCCCCTTCGAGGTACCCACCGCTTGCGCTCACCAGTAAGCCCACCCTCTGCAACGTACCTGATATATGTTACGGAGATAGATGGCTGAGATAAAATTTAAAATTCTGCAGTGCAGAATTTTTTAACAAATTATCAGAAAGATAAGAGCTTTAAACTTTTATAATGTGCTGAAAACAAGAAGCAAATTTTAAGAATTGCAGTGCCAGATCTTGTTCAAAGTATGCTACTGTCAAATAGTAAAGAAATTAATAACGAAAATAAAGCAACTGTTTTTTATAAATCAATACCAAGGCATACCTAGCAATGTAATCAATTTCATATCCAAGTTCAGCTTCCTCCTGTAAAGGTTCAATCCATGAGCTAACTAATGTTCGATACTTTCTGCTCAATATCATCGCTCGAGGTGGAATTGGTTGGCCATCTTTGGCCATAGCTTCTAAAGCATCTAGCAGCTCAACAATCCTTCCTGATTCAAGCATAATTTGCAGCTCGTAAACATTGTCTTATAGAGGAGAAATCCAAATATCAGCAACATAGTAACAGTAAAATTCATAATGTGTTGTGAGAATGAACAGAAGCATTCCACAATGATTATTGGGAGGGACAAGAAATGGAAGTGAAGATAGCAGATGGAAACACTTATAAAACTAGCTGAAGTTTAAGTAACAAGTGCACCCAGAATTCTGGAGTTAATAAATGAAAATAACTTTTAAATGATCTTCCAGTAAAAATCCATAGCAAAACTTTGGAATTAACAAAAGCAAATGCCTCTTAATATACATTTGCTTTAGCTGGAAACTCGGGAGTTCAGAAGAACCTTTTGATAGAAATTTAATTTAACACCGGGAAACTTGTCTTCAATATGCACAACCAATGAGTGGAAAATTAACAGAGCATGAGTATATCCTGAAAGAAACAGGATAACAACACATTCGTCGTGCAGATATTCATCGAAAACAAATAAACACAAAAAGCAAACATGTAGGGATTCAGGAACTAGATTTCAGACCAGCAAACCAAATTTTCTTCTTTGTTTGTAACATAAAGTGGCGGATTAACATAGATATCTCTATTATAAGCTACTTGAATAGTTTCATACACATTGCATTTATAAACTGAATGGAAAATCGTTAAATCTTAACATAGTTGTGCAACCTTTTCTTTTTGGTAGGACATATTTCAAATAAGGGCATACTCAAGTATGAAATCAGATTAAACAGAAAACAAATAAAGCATTCAAGGATATGTGAAAAAACAGAACAAATAAGATTAAAGAAGACAAGTAGAAGATCGTTGGACTTCCATCCACAACAATTTGATACCTTTCAACCTTTAAGTACATTAGTAGTTCATTGCATAAGACGACACTACTACACCATCTTAAGATGAATCAAAGCATGTGCTACACTTATATTCAAACATATACATACATTCATACCTTCTCTACATAAAGCCCGTAGATATAAGGAAAGCGGATCACCATAGTTCCCTTCACAATGTAAAAGTTTAGTTCCCCCATCAAAGTTCTTAAGTGCACGGAAATGCCTTATAGCTTCATTTATCACACGGTACTTAGTAAAGCATTCCACCAACAGCCTGAACAAGCACAAAATATGTTATGTAACACAACCAAGAAGA
The DNA here is from genome assembly GCA_027563845.1 of Erythroxylum subrotundum. Classification (NCBI taxonomy): domain Eukaryota; kingdom Viridiplantae; phylum Streptophyta; class Magnoliopsida; order Malpighiales; family Erythroxylaceae; genus Erythroxylum; species Erythroxylum subrotundum. The sequence goes on from JAOQMQ010000003.1 coordinate 19,776,915, forward strand.
AAAGAAAGAAGGTGTAATATTATGAAAATACTACCTAAATTCATAGTCGTGTCAAACATAGTGAGTTTCAAGACTATATTAGATCAAAGAATTCAAAAAGCTGAAAGAAAGAATTGAAGTTCAAAAGGTAAATTGTGTCAACTATTCGACCTCTTATATTTCTCAAGATTTCCAAATAAATCTTCATCTTTAGTAGGTTGTAAATTAGGGAACATTGAAACACGACATAGCTTAGGCCTAACTTTTTGGTCTCGGTTAATAGATCAACTATATATTTCCTTTGAGACAAGAAAATGTTTTTCTTACTTCTTGTCAACTCCCAAAAAATACTTTAAAACATCTAAATCTTTTGAGTGAAACTGACTGTGACGAAAGGACTTCAAAGATGAAATGCCCATAATATCACTTCTAGTAATGACAGTATCATCCACATCACAACAAATAAAATGATACTAGCTGCTGAATGTTTATGGAAAATCAAGTGGCGAATATACTCATATTCAAGCCAAAAATTTCCACTGGCTAACTAAACTTTTTAAACCAAGTACGGGGACTACGTTTTAGATCATACAAGGACTTTCAAAGATGACAAACTTTCCCATACTCCCACTGAGCGACAAACTCAAATGGTACACTTCCCCCTGAAGGTCACCACGTACGAAGGCATTTTTGATGTCTAATTGATGTACAAGCTAATCATGAGTAGTTGTCATAGAAATAAATAAATGAATAGAGGTTAATTTTGCAACAAAAGAGAGAGTATCAAAATAATTCACACCATAAGTTTGAGCATAGCCTTTTGACACAAGTGATGTTTTAAGTCAAGCATGGATAAATCAGGGTTGATTTGACTACAAACAATTTTTGGGGAAGTAAAAGAATCAAGCGAGGCAACAAAAGAACAAGAAGACAAAGACACATGATCATAAGAAGCAAAATAATTAATAGGATAAGTACACTAAGGTTTAACTATACGAAGAATAATTGAGAGATCAGGGCCATCAAATATTGGATCAGATATCAAATAAGGGACAGGTACCAGACTTGTATCAAGAAGATCAATCATCTATAATAGACCATGTGAATAGGCAGTTGTGGTCGCATATGAGTATCATGTGTAGGGTAACATCAGTGGTCTGATATAAGATCTTATAAACTAACAAATCATCATCCTCCTTGTCAGAAATAGAAATATGAAAGAAAGGAATGTGTTCCAAAAACATAAAATCAGCTGACAAAAAACATTGTTAAGATTAGGATAGTAGCACTGATACCCCTTATGTAGACAAGAGTAGCCCAGGAGAATATATTTTAAAGATTTGGGATCTAATTGTGACTTGAGCATGCACATCACGAATAAAACGAGTAATACCAAATATTTATGGCCTAATAATGAACAACAGGTAGAAAAAAGAATATTATAAGTAATCTCACCACGAAGAACAAATGAAAGTATGTGGTTGATCAAAAAAGGTGTGGAGCCTGCATCAACCCAAAATTGTTTGAGAACATGGATTTGGAATAAGAGTGCTATGTTGATTTTGAGATGTAAATTTTTTTCTTTCAGCTACACAATTTTGAAATGATCTGTCAACACATGAAGATTGTTGACGAATAGCATTCTAGATCATATAGGTTTGGAATGAAGACTACCCTTCTAAAAGAATGCTATTGTAGAATCCCTTTCTTTGGCAAGCCCAAGCATCTTTTCCATAACCCAACCCTAAAATACAAAATTGGCGTAAGAAATTGCAAGAAAGTTCAATTCTTTTGTAATCCTTTTAATGGATAAGAGATTGGTAGACAATTTGGGAACATGTAGCACAATTTTCAAAAGACGGTTAGTAACTAAAGGAATTGTTCCTTGACCTATAATAGTAGTAAAGGAGCCAAGTAGGTTCAAGATAGAGGACAAGGAAGTAATGGACTAGGATTAACAGCACTAGAACCAATAATAACGAAAGTAGATCTATCAACTAAAGTAATATAAGAGGCAGATGAGTGTCTTTGGAATTTAGAGAAAGATTAGAATTACCTATCATGTAAGGAGTCAATAACCTATATCACGAGGAAGGGGAATGACACGTGTTAGCAATAGCAATGATAAGGTGAAATAAACTTTTTAATACTTCTTGGTACTAGGTTAATTTAGCAAATTCATCTGCAAAAACTATAATTGTCTTCTTAGTGGATGAGCTAGGCGTAGTAGTAGCTACAATATGCAAAATGAGATTTATGAGTTTTATTTGGTAACTTCCGACAGAATATGCAAAATGAGATTTATGAGTTTTATTTGGTAACTTCCGACACATGCATCTGCTATGAACCAACTCATGACAATATTGACAAATAATTCATGCCCCTTAATTCCTATTACCCCAATTGTATGTCTCTCATCTATTATTATTCATATAAGATGACTTCGTAGTCCCAAGTTCATTATTTCGACTAACAAAAGCACCAAGAATCTTGAGTATTGGGAGCAATAAATGCATTGACATCTATGTGAAGTATACGAGTAAAGACCTTAAGCAAGTAGGAAATTTCAGCTCTTGAGAGAATTTGAGACTTAGCAATCTCAAACTAATGGTTAAGATCATCCAAAAAGATCATTACTGACATTTACTCCCACTGAGCTTGCAAAACTTTGGCATAAGGACTAAAAGATAGCAAGAAGTTAAATTCTTCATAGGTCTCTTTGAAATTCATAAAATATGCTTGAAGAGACTGATCTTATTGTTCAACATGATAAAAACCCTTACACCCTTCGAAAATATAGGAAATATTTCCTTTTTCAGAATACAAAAATTCTAAGAATTCCATCAAATTCTTTGACATACAATCGTTAATCAAATTGGCGTCCTTGTTGTCAATAAAATTCTAATTTGTAAGAATAATTGAGCATCATCTTGCAGATATTCCTTGCGATTATGGTTTGATGGTGGATCATCAATAAGGTGGTCTTTAGAAATGCTCCGTAGGTAAATTCGAATTGTCTTACACCAATCCATATAATTGATGAGACTAGTCAACTTATATTATGTGATCTTACATATCACATGAATGACATCAGTCACAACCAAATTTTTTTGTTCATCATTCATATAGAGACAAGGCATGCCTGTCAAGGTGTTGAGGAAAGTAGACAAACAGTTGTAGCGGGAGAGGCAATGTCGAAGAAGTTGGTTGTAGGCGTAGCTCCGTGGCACGCTCAACCACGTGCCAACAAGTGGGTGAGGAGATAGAATTTTCAAGCATCACATAAGGTTTTACACACAAGGCCTTCGATAATTAGTCTTCGAGAAGAGGCTGGTTGGTTGCCGATGCTCCTAGTTCTGCTGACGAGGAGAGTGAATGGTCATTTGGAACGGATGAACCCCAAAAAATTTTAAACTTACACTCACTAGACAAAACTAAAGCAGAAGAAGAAAAAGTAGAGCCCACCTCTATCAATGGGTAAAATGGAAGTTAAAAAGAATCAAATGGCCAAGATTGGCTCTAATACAATGTAAACTATAGAGCGAAATATTTTTGTATTCATAAGAGTATAGCTACAAATATATACTAGCTAATCAACAACTAGTTGGATAATAAGATCTTCATAATCAAGCCTTAAGATATTCTAACAATTACACAATCTTTACAATATGTAATAAACTACATGCAATTCAAGTCATCACAAATATAAGAGTATAGCTACAAATATATACTAGCTAATCAACAACTAGTTGGGTAATAAGATCTTCATAATCAAGCCTTAAGATATTCTAACAATTACACAATCTTTACAATATGTAATAAACTACATGCAATTCAAGTCATCACAAATACACAGTAGCAAAATAGTAAAAAAAATATTGCAATGCTTAATCACAGGTTTTTCCTTTCCTAACCTACAAAGTAATACACTTGAAAGAACTCAAGAAGTGATCAAATGTCATTTATCCAACTTCCAAGTATTTCAAACAAATAATGCACATCATAAGATACCAACAATGAGACAATAAGTATTGCATATTTTAACGTTCATATATAACCCAATCTCTAAGGCCTACCACTTGAGATTTTGAATTGAATGATTTTCCCACAACATATATCTTAGCAAAAATGTCAATAAATCAAATGAACAATTTTCCTTGATTGAGAAATTGTCTTATAATAGGACATTAAATCTACCAAATAATCAACTGATAAGTTTAGCATCAAACTTGACAAACGTCATAAATAAAATTTGTTTGAGATTTTCTATTATGTTCAAGGAATTCCAACTTACGCATAAGTTCTAACATCTGGCTGCAATCGTTTGTGATCTTCAACCATCATCCCAAGCAACTCAGCAACATCTTGCACCCTACATTTCATGTCAACATCACAAGATTATGAATCTAAAAAAATCCCAATTGAGACTACAGAAAAGTTAAGATTAACCAAACCTCCAAACAACAATCTCTTCTACGAATGTTAGGATAAGCTAAACTATAATGCCAAGAAGAAAAAACAAGTGAACAAGAATCTAAAGCATTGAATTTGGTTAGTAGCTCAATAGGAATTATACCTCAAGATGAAAATGCAAATCAATATCAAGAATAAAACTCAAAGAAAAAAATGGAATTGGCTTACAGAACATGGAATGCCATCTTTGTTCATAAGATGACAGAATAATATAGGTATACATGGCCATTTATTGATGCATGAGAAAATCTACCTGTCGTAGGATTCAGCTCTTGTATAAGCTTGGATGACCCAATTGTATGTCTCAGTATTGGGTTTCATATAGTCTGTCATGCAAAAACAGTTTTCAGAATCAAAGAAACTTCCAAATAATGAATACAACAAAAAGTGGTTCAGATTCAACAATCATAAAACCACTGTAGCAAATTACTGAATGTATAATTGATAAGCAGTAAGCAGCTCATAATGTTTGGCTGAGTCGGACACTGTTACAGCAACCTATTAGACATTTAGACTACTGTTTCACAGAACAGGATGATTCTCATAAATTAGCATAATGATTAAGTAACCACCATAAAATGATTTCAGGAAAATATAAGTACAAGCAAACAACTAATTGATGAGGCTCATGTCATTCCCCATGACATTGGCAAACTTCATTATGTTTGGGCCTGCCATCTTTTAGATCATATGACTCATTTTTAGAATTAGATACTACAATAGGTTCAACATCCACAAGGCAAGCCTCAACTGTAGATCTACTTAGGCTGCTTCATAGAAGCTATCCCAATTCCACAAAGGAAATAGCTTCTTCGGATAAGCTATGCAATGAGCTAAAAAGGAATAACCTAATCCCACAAAGAACCAGAGTTTATGAGTGTTGAACCTTCTCCTCCATATTCCATGTTCTCAAATGTAGCAAAAGCTATTTCAGGTATTCCGCAAGTAGCCTAAATAAAGAAATATAAAGTGAGTTTGGTGTAGGAATGACAAGAGCAAAACTACGCAAATCTATCAAAGAAGCAGCTACAAACAATGCGGGCAAGATGCAGTACTCGTAATAGCATCTATATGCAGCAGTTGAAGTCACATGTTAGATTTTCATATAGGGATACAAACCAGCCATAAATTTGCAGGTTCAAGTAACAGCAAAGATGAGTTACAATGCCATGTAAAGCAGTTACAAGGCTCACCTGCACACTAAGAAGACAGTTGAAATGAAAGGTTGTAGCCATACGGCCGGCTGCTTCCATTTCATACGCAATTTCAAGTGCATTGGAATGATCTCCAACTTTGCAGTCCGCCTCAATTAAAAGATCACAAAGTTCGTTAGTAGCCATCAGCCCGCCTTTAGCACCCTTCAAGAACACATTATTTGCATCCTCCAAATAATTTTGCTTAACAAGCACCTCTGAGGCAAGTTGCACAACAATACACAGACTATATCAACCAATTTTTTATTATTTTCACCAATCAGAAATTTAGGAAAAAGTCCAGCTCATTGTTTTTTGGTTACCAACAAGGACAATCCAAGCTTGGCGGATATCGTAATTCAACTTCTCCATTGCAGCGAGAATCTCGAAACCTCTAATGGCATGGCCTTTGGATCCAAACAAGCGAATTAGCACAATGAACGTCTCGTGGAGAGGCATAAGACCTGCACTCAACTCTCTTCTCAACGACTGCATCTGTATGCGCACATACAGCAATACATACATTGCTTTAAGAGCGTTGAACGTTTTCTTAAAATGCTAAAACAAAATAGGTGGAGTCGTACCGCGCCTTCATGGTCACCGGTGAGAGCGTGAGCGACCACAAGGCCATGGAAGGAGCGAGGACCGGGGGTCAGTCCGGCGGCGATCATATCGTACATAACCTCGGACACACCCTCGGAATCTCGATTTCTGGTTCGCTCCATGAGTTCCTCCATGAAGCTGAAGCGGAGGCTTTTCTCAAGGGCGGAGATGGAGTCATCATCGGCCTTCTTCCGTTGAAAAAGCTGTTTTTTTCTTCTGGACTTCTTTTTTGTCGAAAGAGTGGCGGCGCTGGCTACGGCGCTGCAGGAGGAGGAGAAAGAAGAGTTTGGGTTGAAGAGCAGACGAGAACAGGAGGGAAAGAGTAAGGACATTTCCATTCTTGGATAAGAGAAGAGAAAGCAGCCTGGTTATCGAGATTATTACTAATGTGATGCTCACGTGAGCTCACACGTGCCTATGCTTTTATCTGTTTTAGAAATTTCGTCTCAGCCGATGGCAATTTTGCGGGCAAGAGGAGACGACGATCCATGTACTGAGGGACTGCCCGCGGGTGCGGGCTATATGGCGCCATTTTCCGCTTGCGGTGGTCGCCGCGGAATTTTTTCAGCAGGACCAAGAGCTATGGCTGTTCTCGAACCTTACCAAGCAGTCGCAGGTGCATCAGGAGGCTTGGACCACAATATTTGGGGTAACATATTGGCTCCTGTGGAAATGACGGAACAGTAGTATCCTGGACTACGTCGAGTGGATCGCTCGGGCTCGGGCGTTGGAACACCGGATGTTCCCTGCGCAGGGACTGCCGGTGGGGTCCTTCGTGGGATGGACTAAGCCAGTCGTCGGGTGGGTGAAGGTCAACACTGATGACGCCATGTCCCCGAGTTCCACATCATGTTTCGCCGGGGGGCTTGTTCGTGATTGGCATGAGGATTGGCAAAGGGGTTCCAACAGCACATCGAGCGGGGCTCCCCGTTAGCTGCGGAGCTCTAGGGGGTGCTCTCGGGCCTCAATCTGGCGTGAACTCTGGGCTTCCGTCGTGTGGTCGTAGAAGTCGACTCCCTCGAGGTTATTAATCTTCTTTCTGCTCCGCCCATTATCCTGACAGAAGTTTCCTTTTTGGTGACAGGGATCCAGCAGCTGTTGCAGCAGGAGTGGTCGTGCCAACTACAGCATGTTTTTTGGGAAGGGAACCAGTGTGTGGACAGTCTGCTCGTCTCACGGGCGTTTTACGGCCGGGCCTACATATCCTCCACGAGCCCCCTTTTAGAGTCCAGGAGTCTCCTCAGAGATGCGCATGGCGCAGTTTTCCCTAGAGCGTTGCTTTAGTGCTGTAGTTTTATTTCTTTTCCTTTTGTAACAAAAAAAAAATTTCATCTAATTATTACGCATAAGTGGTTTGTTCTTGATACGGTATCGGACTTGGTACTAAATTGAATTTTGGTATGGTATTATACCGATATTTGTTAATATCAGGTCCATTTTGGGTAATTTTTAAATTTATAAAATAGTCTCTAATTTTTTTTAAAATTGTAAAATGGTTAATTGTCATAGTGTACAGTTGTATTGTATACTTTATGGGGCGTTTGGTTTGAGGGTTTGGGAATGAAGGAATGGAATAATTGTAAAAAACAGTGTTTGCTTTGGGGTTTTTCAATTCCAGGAGAATTGATTTATCCCATTAAATTTGGGAATCTACTAAACCCACCAAAGGGGGTGGGTATCAAGTTTTCATTGCAATCGAAGTTTTTATCAAGTTTATTTTTTAATCTTTTATCCCCAACCTTTGCCCTACCATCCTCTTTACTTTCTTATCGCCTCTCAATTCCTTATGATCTCTCATCCTGCCTTATCGCATATCATCAATGAAGGAATTTTTTGTTCTGTGCCTCCAGGTATATTTTCTGAAATCCCTCGTTTTAATTTGATGTTAAATGAACTGGATAGAACCTGGTTTCATCTCATTGTAAACGGGGCTTTTGCTCCTTTTTTTTATATATATATTCTCGTTTTATGATTTAATCAATAGAATAACCAATCTACTATATGGTTTGATGATGTGAAAGTGCATATGGTTATAGATTGAACGAGAATCATAAAGTCAATGTGCTCCTTTTTTTCCCTTATAATTGTTTTGTGATTAAATTTGATTTTTTGTGTATGGTTTTAACTCTTAAAAAAAAGGGAAAAACATATAGCGATTCGTCTTCTACGTTGATGTTTGTTTATTTATTTTGTAAAGTTCTTAATGACTTTCAAGAACAACGAAACAGAAGCACTTTTTACAATTTTTAACCTTCGTATAAAGACGCAAGCCCTTCATCTTTATCCAACGTCTTTTTCTTCACAAAAGTCATGCCTTTTTTGTTTTGATAAAGAGAAGAATTACTTTTATTTGGTTTTACAATTTAACAATTGTATAAAGACGTTCTTGAACTTATTTGGTATTATTGTTTAACATCTACAAAACAGAAACATGTTTTCAAGCTTTACATGGTATTATATTATCTTTCATTCTCATTAATGCAACAAACCAAACAACATTATTGGTATTAATACAAAAACCCAAGTTACAAACCAAACATCATTTTTTTTATTTTTCATACCCATCCACATCCCCTTCTACCATTATACCCATATCCATAGTCAACCTCGTACTCAAACCAAACGCCTAGTATAAGTTTATATTAATCATGTCTCCAAAAATTATAATAATAAATAATAATCATAATTAATATGAAATAACAATAATTTTCAAATATTTCACATATAAATAATAACCACAATTAATATAGAAAAAGACAATCATTATCATATAAATATAAAATTGAAAACAATATAAAATATTTAAAATATTACAATTTCAATTTCAATTTTCATCATATAATAAATAATAATTACATCAAAACATCTAATAAAAAGAACAACAAATATCCTTAACTCTTAAACTATTACAATTTACAACAAGAGTTCATGGTGATGAAATAACCTTAAAGTCAAACTTGAAACAAAAACATTTACAATTACATTACATATATAGAATTTAACATACCAATCAAATATAAGTATAAGTAAAAGAAGAGGAAAAACAAAAACCTGGAACGAAATTTAATCGTCTACGGGAGGATATATGCTATAACTACACTGACTCCAGTTATCATTTGAGACAAAATCCTCGTCATTAAGAGGAGCTTCATCGTCATCATTATTCAAATTCAATGCACCAAATGACATGCCGATGCTTTCCCATCTAAGATTATCTTCCAAGTCATTCACATCTACCAAATCTGATTCATCAGAAACTCAATATGCCAAAAGATCGATATTATCAATGGAAATTGAATCTGTTGAACTACTTGTGTTATTAAGACTCCTAGTAAACAATAAAATTTAATTATTAGAAAATTATATCAAAATTAACAATGATAATAATATATCTTTCCCGAATCTTTAAATTGTAACAAATAAAAACCAAATCATTCAACCTCTTATGCTCCAATCTATTTCTTTTCTTAGAATGGATAAATTCAAATATGCTTCAGTTTGGTTCACAACCTATTGCACTCACACATTAACTTAAAATTTGAATTACAAACCTTTACAATTCTGGAATACTATTTCCGAATAGATCCTACCAAGAAACTGTAAGTCCTAAGATAACAAAAGTAGCGTTCTAAACAAAATAAAGTGATAATTAATTTTCAACAAATAAGAAAAAGGAAACAACTAATAGTGGAGAAAGTTTTCCTCTTTGTCGAATAGCAATCGACAATTTAAAATCCCCAGAAGACTCCTTATAAAGCTCCATTTGTGAGCTCAAGAGATTTTGCATCATGTTATGCTCAACAACTGTTGTAATAGTTAATATCATTCCTCTATTAACTTCAGCTTTCTTAGTAAAATTCGGTCTAAAATAGACACTAGGATTCAAAAACATCACAGCTGTAAACAACAGAGAAGAAAGTTGCCTTTCTGATCTCTTATTGATGATTGCAAGATACAGTGAGTACAAAGAAGACCTATGTTTCAGATTGACCTTGATTACTTCCTTCGCTCTCTCCATGGCACCAAAAAAAACTCATCGTTAGCTTTTCTTCACCATCAGCCAAGTGAAACACCCTCACCAAAAGCTCACAAACTTGGATAACAAATTAGCATTAAGACAAATTCACTATCTTCCAGTATAATTCTAGAAACCTCCACTCCAGCATTAGACCTAGCATGCTGAGATGTAACTCACTTATCACTTGTAAACATTTGTCTTAATTCTTTCTTCATCGTAACAAAAGACTGAAGTGATAAAAAATTTGTTACAAACCTTATCATAGTAGGACGACACAAATTCCTACCGTTGGTAAGTTCCTTTCTCATTAAATTTAATACTCATGCATGATTATAGATGAACTTGGTCACCTTTTTAGCTTTCTGCGTAGTCTCATCAATAATAGGAAAATACTTAGGATCCCCTATATTCTCCAGCATTAGGTCAATGCAATGTACAACACAAGGAGTCCAAAAAAAAAGAATTATACTTATTCTACAACCTTCTTCCTGTCGCTTTATAAGTGGAATCATTGTCAGTAATAAACTGAACAATATTTTCTGGCCCTACTTCATTTACAACTTCATCAAATATCTCAAACAAAGTCTCAATTTTCCTAATAAAGCTAGATGCATCAATAGATTTCAAAAACATTGAGTTATTGGTAGAATAAACCAAAAAATTAATAATAGGCTCTTGTCTCCTATTTGTCCAACCATCATATAGGATTGAACACTCATAAGTAGCCCAAATCATTCTTCTTTCTGCCAAACAACTTCTAATTTCAAAAACAGAGCGATTCAAAAGTTTACATCTGAAGTCATCAATTAAAGGAGCTTTGTATTGCGGACAATAAGAAGCTATATCATCCACCATAGGCTGGTAATAATACAACTGGAAGCATTGAATGATGAACATGTATCATACGACCATCTAGCCACTGTCATATCTAAAATTTAAGTTGCATCTCTTGATTGCATAACACTACGAATTGAAGGTTAGGCTCCAAGAGTTGTTCGTGGTACCAAAAAACTAGTCACATGCCTTCTTTTTTTTCCTAACATTAGGTTCAGGTGCTTCTTGTTGGACCTGAGATGGAACACTACCACTACCACTACCACCTTTGACATTTTCACAATCACCACGAAAACCAGCAAACGAACTTCCACTACCAATTTCAAAATTCAACCTTTCCCTTCTTTCACATGTTGATATTCTTCAAGCAATGTTTTCATTTGTCACTTCACATAATGACTTACTTTTTTACAGGGTTCTATATCTCCTTTAACCCCAGCTAAATGTTTCTTCAATCAGGTGATTCCTCCACGTTTCAAATGTTTGTTACAAAACAAGCAAATATTATGGTTCTTTATGTTAGGAACCAATGCAGCATGAGCCTAAACTGGATCATTATATCTTCCTAGAGTGGTTTGATCATGATTACTTGAACTTCCTTTCATTTATCTGTAAAAATAAATGAATGCATATATCAAAATAAATAACACATAATTTTATTATACAATAAGCATGTCCATCTTATATAATATAACTCATTTTGTATGATTACATCATACACAATTCAATTTCATCCAACACAATTCACTATAAGTCAAAAACTAACAATTCAATTATTCAAAACAGACATGACAATTTCCATTTTCAACAATCACAAAACATATATAAATAATTTTCATTTCCAATAATTTTCGTTTCCAAATTCCAACAATTTCATTTCTAACATTTTCCAACAATTTCAATTCAACCATTACAAAACATACATAAACAATTTTCACTTCCAACAATTTTCAATAATTCCATTTCTAACAATTTCGAATAATTTCAATTCAAAGTTTGAAACATCACAAAACATACATAAACAATTTCAATTCAAACATCACAAACACATACATAAACAATTTACATTTCTAACAATCACAAAACATATATAAACAATTTTCATTTCCAATAATTTTCAACAATTTCCATTTCCAATAATCACAAAACATACATAAAACAATTTCCATTCCTAATAATCACAAAACATACATAAACAAATTTTATTTCCAACAATTTTCATTTCCAATAATCACAAAATATACATAAAACAATTTCCATTTCTAACAATCACAAAACATACATAAACAATTTCCATTTTCAACAATTTTCAATAATTTCTATTTCCAATAATCACAAAACTTACATAAAATAATTTACATTTCCAAAAATCACAAAACATACATAAACAATTTCCATTTCCATTAATCACAAAACATCATAAATCAATTTCTATTTCCAACAATCACAAAACATATTTAAACAATTTCCATTTCCAACAATTTTCAACAATTTCAATTCAACTATTGCAAAACATACATAAACAATTTCTATTTCCAACAATTTTGAAATTTGCAGTCAATACTTTTAATAAACTTGTAACAATTATATAGTTAATACATTAATTATGTAATTTAAAATATGTGACAAACTAATAATTGAAAGTCAAACCATAGATTCGATCTATCTAATCTTAGTAAACTCACACATCTTTGCCTTCCTACCAATAACTCTAAAGTATAAGAAAGAGTTATTAAAAAAATTGTTTAATCATAATTAAAATGTGTTCCTCAATGCATATAACGTTTACTTTTTTGTAAACTTATAATTTTATTAGGCAACAATCAAAATCAATGCTAATTATGTTTTACTAAAATTTGTTTAGATTCTAACTTTTTTTATTAAGTTTAATTCTATTATTTTAAATGGTTTAAACTTTAAACTTCATAACTTAATTGTAAAAGTAATTATATTAAATATTTTAATCTCGTATAAATAAAGATGTAATGTAATTATCTTATAAACATAAGATAAGATATAAATGTAAATATGTCACATTATTTAGCATGCCAATCTAAAAAAAAAATTATGTCAACTCTAAATTAGTAACCACTATAACAAAAATGGCATAAAGTAACACTTTTGACAATATGATATAAAATACCTATTTACGGTAACATTATATCTTAAAATGTTATGATTCTTAATTTGATAAGAAACACTTTATGATTTTATAACATATAATTTATCATTGATAACAATTTTTTTAAGTGTTACTAAACATTATAAAAGGT
>JAOQMQ010000003.1:19818047-19833759 GCA_027563845.1 Erythroxylum subrotundum
CTATCAATAAATGTCATATTAAACTCGACAATAACATGTCAAAACTGTTACTAAAGCATCATATCTTTAGTAACATGAGCTGTCATAGCATACACATTAGTGTTACCATTCATATTTAATAGCACTTATCACCTGTTACCGTATGTCATTTTTGTTGTATGTTTGTCCCACAACAACATATTGTATGATAAAAAATGGTCAAAAAAATTAGTGCACTGCTGACTGAATAAAATAACCAGTGCTCTTTCCATGGATGAAAGCAAACAACTTACAATGAATCAATTTACATTTTCTAGTTCCACACTTCCACTCCACATCCACAGTTCACACAACAAGCAACACAACAACAAATTAACAAATTACATTCCCAATCACAAAAAACAGCAACAATTTTATTCACAATTTACAAAATACAACAACAATTTCATATGTTAGGTTGGGTCAGAAATAAATCTAGATCTATTTCAGATTTGGCGTGAAAGAGGAGATCCGAGACTCCAAGAGTGGTGGGTGGGCTGGTGGGGTATCCGTGGTGGCGGCAAGTGGTGGGCGTCAAGAGAGATAGTGAGATTTGTGAGAGAAACAAAAAAGTGGGAGAAGCCAGAAGGAGAGATCAAAGGGAGGGAGGGCCGCCGGTGGTGGAGCTGTGATGTCATCGGAGAAGAGAGAGGGTCGTCTCGGTGGGAGAGAGTTAGTGAGATGTGAGAGAAAAAAATAAAATTTGAGAGAAAGAAGATGTGAACATCAGGTGTGGGAGCGGGATGGGAGGGGTTGCCTTTTTTGCAACATAGTCCTCCAATTTTGTAAAATTTACGATATTGGTCGGTATACGACCAGTGTTTTGAATACCGACCATTACCAAGCGAAAAAGGCTGGTATCGACTAATATTTACCACTAGTACAATTGCCCCTCTGCCTCGTATCATTTCCCTGGTAGTACATTACGTACCGCCTGGTACGAAACGAAATTCAAAACCATGGTTTGTTCTCACTAGCAAAATTAGATGGATGAACTTTTTTTATTAAAAAATGCATTGACAAAATTTATTAATAACTAATTAAATAGTTAAGAGGATGATATCTTAGATATAAATTTAAGCATGTAATGTGTTAGTTTATGTCTTACACAATCCGTTAGTTGGATATTTATAATATAATTAATTAAAGATATTTTTATCTTATATATAAGATAAATATACTTTGTAAATAAAATTATGATAAAATCAAAAATATGATATTTATATTATATTTATGTGTTGTTTTAATTATTCTTCGTTGTTACTTTGGTAAGACTAAGTATTAATAAAGTGTAAAAGATAACTTTTTTTTTACGAGAGAAGTAGTTGAGATCATATAGAAAAATATGAATATGCATAGATAAATGTGTAACTATTTGATAGAGAACAAGTTTACTAAATTGACTCAACATGATAATTTTATATATTACATTACTTGTGTATATATCAAAATAATTATGATAATTATATAAGTTATCCGTTAATTTGAAATATCGAAAATATTGCATATAGGCAGTGACGGAGTCAGAAATTTAAGATAGAGGGGCCCAAAAATTAATTTTTTTAAATTTTGAGGAGCCCAGTACACCACTAACCTTTAAATAACTCTATTCTTATATATATATTAAAAATAATTTTTTTACAAAAACTTGGGGGGCCACTATGTAGCTTCGTCACTGCATATAGGGATTATTATGTTTTAATACTACTTAACATATTCTAATTTAGGGTAACTCGATTGGTAGTTAATGGACTTGACATAAAGTATATGAAGGTAGTTGAATAATTAATAGAAGATTAATTACCCTAAATTAATTAGGGGAATGTTCTGTTATCCATGGTTATCATTGGTTTGAGAAATTCCTCATCAGAGTGAAATAATATTTTGAAATAGTTTTCAAAAGTTATTAAAAAATTAATTACTAATGTTGAAAATTAATATGATTGTATTTAGTTATAATATAAAATAGTTACATACTCTATCTCCAATTGAAATATTGTATGATGAAATAATTCAATACAAAAATTATGCATAAAAAGGTCAGTTAAAACTACATTTGCATTTCTAATATTTTGGTAGTCATAATATATTACTACGAACCAATCTTGATGAATAATTAGAAAATTAAAAATAAATTAAAAGAGTTTATTTTATCTAGTCTTACATATAATTAGGATTCTAATTTATATATGTGGTCAACATATTTAGAAATATAAGGCGTTAAATACAAAGAATGATCGAGCATAAGAAAGATAATTTAATTAGGTTAAACTTAATTATAAAATTTAAGAAACATTAAGATTAAATATAAGATATTTGAAAAAAGGTCAATATTAGATATCGAGTCTTCTTTAAGGCCTAACTTGTATTTAATGATAATTTGATTCAATCCTAACAAAAGTTTAATTGAAATTGTATCTTAATACTCTTATTATACCATCTTTATATCAGTAATACAGTTATACGTGACTATGGCGGTTTCAATAATTTATTTTAGAAAAAGGAAATTTGAGGGAGCTTTTTATGTGTGTTGCTGGTTATAGAGCTTCCAAGTGGTAGGAAAACCATGGAACAACACTGCTAGCATCCAGTGGACCGCGCTCGTTAACATTTGCAGCAAGAAAAAAAGAAAGCATTTTGAGGAACTCATCTCCAAGCCATGAGCAGACACAGATGTATGTCCTAAATGGAGACTATACTTACAAGGGAAAATGAGGACACTCGACGTTGCATCTGCTGTTATGGGCACTAATATCTTTGATTTTTTTTCCTACTTTTGATATTCAAACTAGAAATTTAAAATATTATTATTCAAACTAGAAATATTCCAACATTTTATTTTTAATATAAATCACTAATAAAATAAAAAAGGGTACATTAATTTCTTGCTTACAATGTCACATCTATTCTCTCCAACAACATTTTATGATAATATCGTTTAACTTCTATCATTACCTAAATTATAAGAATTGAACTCTTTTTATTTTTTCAATAGAATTCAATATTTAAATCACATTGTGATACCTAATTTGTCATATCTCATTTCGGAACAAGTGAGTAATGTGATGAAAGTACTTCAACTATATATACGTATGTATATGTGAAACATTTACTCTAGATCATACCTCTTATAATGGAAAGATATCTTGATAGTTCATAGAAACCGATGATCAAAATATAATTATGGGTCTTGAGGCATACAAAAATTGAAGATCAAAAATAAAAAATTTGCATACCTAAAATATACACAAATTAAATTGGTTTGGAGCAAATGGTCCAAGTCCAACTAGCTAGTCTAGTAGTGATGGATTTTCTAAAGAATTTCCATTAATATTCTTTAAGTTGACTTCTTTTTTAGTTTTGAATTATTGATTTTTCATGTAGTTTACCTAGAATACAAGATAGGGTTTATTTTTATTTTTTTAGTACAAGGGAATAAACAGACTAGCGTTGATGTCGGGTGTACAACACTCCGTGCATATCGCGGTGGATAAACTCTTGGAGAACCGCCGGAGGCTTTTGTAGGATGTGAAGACCTAACCTTAAAATGTGTGCAAAAGCCGCCAATCAGTCAGCACACTGATTGGCCTCGCGAATGGTATGCTACATACGGACCTCTCAATCACGTTGCAAAAGACTGCGGATACCTGCAACCAAAAAAAAAATCCTCAGTTAGTGGTTCATGAGAAGCAGAGAGAATGTTAATAACCTCGAGCGAATAGGGTTGTTTAATATACTACATAAATAATAATTGCAGACTCTTTTTTTAAATAAAATTTCAAATACTGACTTCAAAGGTCAAATAGATGCAGTGACACCTCTTCAAATAATAAACTCACAACACTATCCATTATTGGACTTAGCCTGTCTTAGATAATATAATATTAGCATATCGAAAAATATGTTAATCCATGAAATAATATCGGATTTAGCCTGCACTCACGTTGCAGTGGACATTGACGTGGCACACCATATACGGCAAGGCAATCGAAATGGCATTAATTTACCAAGTTAATTACAAAATACCTCTCACTTCGTCACTATACTCAGATGCTATTACCTCTTTCTTCTACTAATATATATATATATAACAATGACTCAGAGTGCTTGACCAAATAAAGCAATTTCTGTCAGGAATCTCTTATCGGACAATTATGAGGGTATTCAAGAATTTATAATAGTGTGCAAACCTCCTTTTCTTGAGCTAGCTTTTAGGGGTGATTTAAGCCTTTCTAATATGGTATCAGAGCCAAGTTGTCTCGATGGTTTGGGGCGGTGTCCGGTTATGTCCCTTTGCCCAATATGTCCATCAGATGTCCAGTCCTGCTCTGGACTGAGGGGGGTGTTAGGAATCCCACATCGGACAACTATGAGGACATTTAAGAATTTATAATAGTGTACAAACCTCCCCCTCTTGAGCTAGCTTTCGGGAGTGAGTTAGGCCTTTCTAACAGTTTCTACTAACCTAAACAAATATACGATCATCCACTTGACCAGTAATTACGTATATGTTACAGAAGCGTACAAAAAGTAGGATGTGCCTCTTTTTGTACTCATCATCATCATCATCATCATTATCATTTCAAACTTGGATCTATTCAATTTAGAATAATCATTAAAGCTTGTCATTTCTTTTATAATTTAGAAATGAAACGAAATATCTTGCAATGAGGTGCTTTGAAAGATATGTATATATAATTCTTCTTGTACGTTTTATACAAGTAATTAAATTACTTGTCAATGATGGAAACGCTTTTGTGCAAGACAAATTGTAAACGCCTAACAAATTCAGTTTGATCTCTTATTATTTTATAGCCTTTAGTCCAATCTTTATGAGGTAAATTCTAATACAAGTTTTGGCTCTTTCAAGTCATCAGGTTTTCTTCTCTCGATGGTATCTCTCACACTACTGTTGCATAGTCTTTTGGAGTTTTGGTCTATGACAAGTTCCTTCTACCACTACTCTTGCATTTTCGATTGGCTTGAAGAGGAAAATGCATACCAAATCCAAAAATAGTTAATTTGAGAATCTAGCTGCTACATTGTGGATTTTCAACTATATCTCGAGATCATTAATTGGGTATCTCATCTGATGCATTGCTGACACTAATTAATTACCAGCATTCTTTTGACAATGTGATTTCTCCAAAGAAAAGGCACTATAAACTACTGTGAGATTATGTGCTTTAATCCTTGTATACAAAGCCTCTCCTTTTTGTCTTTGCCATGTCCCAGAAATTGCAGATTATGCAGCACATTGTCCAGAAAATTAATGCAAAACCATAGGAGTTTTAACCTTTGCATCCTCTGTTTATGTGTATACCCCAAGCGCAAAACCTTCTGGAATAGAACTTCAGAGCCTTTGTATCTTCGTTGCAAGGGCTTTCAAAAGGTAAGTTGGCGATTTTTCTCTCTCTTCTTATTTGCATAAATCTTTATCTAAATAAGAATATATCTTGATGTTGTATAACCATTACATTTAGTCAATGATTTCTTCTCAGAAAAGGATATTCTGTATCATTTGTGAGTTGAATGTGCATTAAGCGAATAGTTGTAAGTCGTAGTTCTGTTTTTTATTTTAAAAATGAACGATTAGTTAAAAGCTTGGATTGGGTTGTATCTTTAATGAGAATTTAGCTTCCGGACTTTGCAGGCGATTCAATTAAGAAAACGATGGTTGAGGAAAATAATTTCAGAGTCCTCGTCGTGGACGATGATTCAGTTGTCCGAAAAATAAATGAAATGATGCTGAGTAAACATGGAATGGAAGTTTGGATGGCAGAAAATGGGAAAGAAGCAGTTGATTTGCATGAAGCAGGAGCTTGTTTTAATCTCATTCTCATGGACTTGGAGACACCCATCATGAATGGTCGTGAGGTATGTTCTTTAATATGTATGACATGATACTGAATTTTACCATATCTATGCTAGCTAGTAACAAGAATGCATAAATGTCTTGTACTAATGCTATGTAATCTCTTTTTCTTCAAATTGAAGCCACGATTAGTGTACACTAGTATGTACCTAGTCAACGAAAAACACTCTTCATAAGTTCTACAAATGTTTTTCTCAGAACCTTCTGTAACAACGCAACTTATATAACGTCCAACCGTTTCTTTAATGCTTTCATGTCCCATATTTTATAGGCAACAAGGCAACTGCGAGCCATGGGCGTGGACAGTGCAATTGTTGGTGTCACTTCTTGTACTTCAGAACGTGAGAGGAGAAATTTCATGGCCGCTGGGCTTAATGACTGTGTTTCAAAACCACTCAGCATTCACAAGATTGCCTCCTTTCTCCCTTTTACTAACACCAAAAATGTCAATACCCATGGCTGCACGAGTAGTAGTAGCAACAGCAACAGCGACAGGATCGACAACGAATCGACCTAATTATCACGTTAGAAGATCACCATATCATCCATTGACTGTCTAGGATGACCTTGTCTGGGGCTTGTCCATTCTATTCAATTTTGCTTTCCAGCTCCTTAATTTGTTATTATGTTTCTAATTTTTTTTGCGCCTTGGTACTGGTATCGACTCAAAGAGAACAAGAATACAACATTGGGGGTAATGGTTTCCTTTTATTAAAAACCGACCATTTATTTAGGAATATTTATCAGCTAAATTAATCAATTTAAATAATCACTCAATACATTAACATGATTATTTTTCATATTACATTTTTATAATAAAGGACTCGTACTTACTATTTTCAAATATCTATTAAAAATTTTTAAAAGTTTTTTGAATAATTTATCTAACGAGGCAGTAACTTAAAATCAAACTAAGGAAGTTGATTCAACTGGATACTAATATACTCAAGTGTTTTATTGCAGTTACAAAACTAAGTCAAAAGTTTTTTTTAAAGAAATTAAAGGTATAATTGAGTTAATAACAATACAAATAAAGTGTAACGCATTAGGAATATATATAGATCCTTAAGGTTATGTTTGGTTGGACGTAAGGTTTTTTAATGGAATGAAATGGAATGATACAATGGAATAGAATGTAAATGAATGTACTATTAGAAAAATGTTATTTGAGAGGGATAGAAGGGTTCATAATGTAATATAGTGAAGTGTTATTTAGAAGAAGGGTTTATAATGTAATATAGTAAAATGTTGTTGATTATTTTACATTTCATCCTAAACCCCCCAAATCGGAGGTTTCTCATTTTTACTATTTAGGATGTAATGAGATATAATCTAAAACCCTCCTCTTCCATCCCATCGCATTCCATTCCATTATAATCCCTCATCCCAAACGATGAAATAATATTACATTCCATTCCATTAATAAACGCCAATCAAACATAGCCTAAGGGCATATGAAGGGATTCCGCTGATTAAAATTATGCCATACAAATCAAGACACAATTTTCATCCTTTCTACTACTCGAGCATCCTCTTCGTGGTCATCTCTTGGTTGTGCCTTCATCCCTACCTCATGTTGGATTTGCAATTTGGAGTACTTCAAGCAAATTCAAGAGTAGTGTTCCCAATCATATTGAATAAGAGGAACTCCTCTTCCACCAACATTCTTTTGCCTCCCTACCCCAATTCTGCTTGCATCTGTTAGCATACGAATACAATGATTCATCTATAGACCTCCAGGTGATTCCCCCTTATCCTATATACCCTTTTGTCTCCTAATTGATTAACTTTTCATGTTTTCATTTTAATATTCGTACATGAATTGAAGACCTCAAGTGATGCCATTATGAATCAGCATTAATTATCAACTGGTAAGTTCTTGTATCCCTTTGAGAGAAAAACCAATTCTATTATTTTCATGATTAGAGAATTCATCACTTATTGATTTGAATGAACTTTGCCTTTGAAAATTCTCAAATTCCTCTCCTTCCTCATCTCCTAAATACTATAAGCAAGTGAGGTGATATCTACAACCCTATCTCCTTTTGAGTCAGTCTTCATATCTCTTGGTTTCTCTAGTATGTTAATAAAAAAAATTCCTTTCCCATCTCTAGTGACATTTCTCTTTAATCCTTTTCCATAAGTTCTCTGCAAAGGGGCATTGGAAAAATAGGTAGTCTCTAGTTTCACAATCGTTCCTGCATAGGACACATTTGTTGTCCATATTTAAAAATTGAAGTCTATTATGGCCATTTTGTTCAATGTAGTCAACCATAGTAAATAAGAGTTGTTGGGTCTTAAGGTCTTATGCTAGACTACAGGGTACCAGTCAACTATGTTGGATTGTCCCTGTGCTAACCACTCCCTACAAGCCTTGTTAGAAAAGGAGTTAGGGGGTTGGTCTAACCAAGTGTAGATGTCCTGAGTCCTACAATTAGGAGAATAATTGGGGACTAGATCATGGAATCTGGTTTAAAACTGTTAGATACATAACCTTAAACATGCAGTACTAAATCACAAGAGGAGAATATGGATTACGTAGTTTCTTGAAAGATGATAAAGTCCCAAAACTGCTTTGTGGTAATTGTTCCATTGGAAGACTTGAAAACATCATTGTCATTATTTGAGAAGTGGAGGACGTATATAAGAGATAAGGGAGGAGAAAAGTAAAAAAAGTTAAAGAAATTTTTAGAGAAACCATGATATCTAGTTGATTCTTCTTTTGAAATAGCCTTTGTTTTAGACACGTGGCTTTATTGAGACAATAAATGTGTTTGATTTGTGTAAGGATGCTTGGCTAGTTTGGTTGTTCTTTAAAGCATTTTCAATTTTCCAATTTCATTAATATAATTTAATTTTTCAAAAAAAAAGTTCTTATATCCCTTCAGTTCCATATGCCTATAACAGTATTGCGTTTTTACTTGGTTATATGTGCTTTTAATTTTGTTGATCTCCTTTTCACAAAGTTGTATTTGCATTGGTTGATCTCCTATCTCTGGAGATTCAATTATGGATAGAGCCCATCTCCTAGCTAATTCATTGTTGCACTCTAAGTGAAGTTAGTGTGCAACAATTGATTCCTTGGTTAGCCTGATCAATTCCTATAAGCAAATTCTCCCCTCCCTTCTTTTATTATGAAAAATCATATTGTTCCTTTCGTTCTAGATGAGTTGTATATTACTTCTAGTTATCAATTACCTAATTACCTTATTCCCCTTCCTTATGGCATGATGTCTAATGTACCTCCCTAATACATTATGTAAATTATCCTCTGCATCCTCCATTTGTCGTAGCTTTCTTATGGCTTTCCATAATTTATTAGATATCCTACATTTAAAGAATAAGGGTTTTATGTTCTTCGAATCCTCCTGACATAAAACACAATGGTTAAGGATATTTAGATATTTCATCAATCTGTCCTTAGTGTTCAGCTGATTCTTAAAAGCTAACCATATAGTGCATGATGGCCTAAGGTTGTGTGTTTTCCACGGACTACAAAATACTAATCAACCTTACGGTTTTCGTCCCTTAGTAGCTTCCTACAGGAAGAGTTAGACTACACTCTAACATAACTCCTCTTCCATGTAATTTTATCATTTTCATTGTTTTTTATACATAGATTAAGTATTTGCCAATGATGGGGCTTCTAGGGAGTTACTCTATTAGTCCTTGGAAATCTATTAAACCAGTTTCGCCTTCATATATTCTAGTGATACATTCTTCATAGGGTTTGTTTTAGGGATATGATGTAATGGCCCTATTCAATTTATTGATCATAATAAAAATTTATTGTTTCCTCATTCCCTAACTTAAATTGGAATTGATCTCTTAGTCTTTCTCTTAACTTTAACATATTTAGGAGGGTCGATAAGGTTTTGTGTTTAAGGTTGATGCACCACCAACTTCTATCCTCAATATGATATGTTTGTAACCATTACATCCACAATACTTCTTTTTTCTATATGCACCCTCCAGATTTGTTTGATAAGTAAAGTTTGGTTAGTAATCTGAATATAGTTGATGTGCAGATCCACTTCTCCTTTAGGCAGCAAATGTCTTTCCATTTTCTCTTTGTTGGTATCTATTTTGAATTGTATCTCGACTATTGAAAGTTCCTTATTATTTTTTAAGGTTTTTAATCACATTCTTAGGTAAGAAGATATGGGTGGCCAAGTATAATTAAAGCTATTAATAATTGAATTAAGTAATTAAATTCTTCTAGCAAATGAGAGAGATTGATTACACCAACATCCAATTCTCCTTTGAACTTTCGCTATTAGTGGAGACAAAATCTGCTTGATTAAGTTTCCCCGAGTTAATAGGAATCCCTATATAGGTGATAGGAATTTTCCCAATTTCTAACCCTGTTATTGAGGATCACCATTCTGCTTGGAGTTTAAGCTTTTGAGGAAAGAAGGAGAAAGATTTTGTTTAATTAATTGCAAGACTAGAGATGCCCTTGAAAAGATTCAGCACTGTCATTATAGTATGTATAGAATAAGAGCCTGTCTTAGAAATTATGATTAGGTCATCAGTAAAGTTTAGGTTCACTATTTTTAGCTTTCTACATTGAGAATGGAGCTTCAAACTTCTTTCCCTAAAAGTAGTCATCTTGATAAGACTATTTACTACCTTTATACCAAGATTTAAAAGATATAGGAATAAAAGGTCCCCCTGTTTGATTCCTTTAGCACTTTTGAAGAGCTTAGCAGGCTCCGCATTAATAAGTACACTATAAAATCTAGTGCTCCTCTTGGAAAGAAGTCATTGTATGGATAATGGTAAGTCAAAACCTATTAGTACTTCTCTTGCTTGTCACTTTAAGCTAAAGACATCTCCACCAAATGAAGCAGATGAGGAATATATGGCAAAAGTGTTGTATACAATTGTAGTGGGTAGCTTGATGTACACTATGGTATGTATAAGACTTGACATTTCATAAGCAGTTGGGGTTGTGAACAGGTATATGAATAATCTTCAGAAGATTCATTAGCATACTGTGAAGCGGATTCTATGATACCTTCTGAAAACTATAAATGTTGGATTCATATTTCAACAGGATAAGAAGATTGGATAATCTATAGCCAGATAATGTGATTCTGACTAAATTGGTGGTCTGGATAAGTCTCTAAACTACTAGTTATGTATCTACACATGCTAAAACACTAGTTAGTTGGAAGTTAACTTTACATTAAAAAATTTCCTTGTCTATAATGAAGGCAGAGTACATGGCAATTACAGAGGCTATTAAAGAGGCAATTTGGCTTTAAGGGTTACTTAGTGAGTTGGGAATTGCTCAAAAGAATGTTATAGTATTTTATGATAGTAAAAAAGTACTATCCATTTAGCAAAGAATCAAGTTTATCAAGTAAGGAAAAAACATATTGATGTCTAATACCACTTTGTACGAGAGATTCTAGAAGAAAGTGGAGTTCAACTTCAGAAGATCCAGAACACTGAAAATCCTGCTGATATGATGACAAAATTTTTAACAATAATCAAGTTTCAACACTTCTTAAAATTAATCAACATTGATGAAACTTGTGAGTTATCACCTTGAGGTGCATTTGAAGACACTAATAATGATGGTTTGAGAGAAGAATGGAAATGTGGAATTTCGACAAGGTGAAGAATCACTGAAATATGGCTCATCCTATATTGAAAAAGTTGAAAGCCAATTGGTGACTTTATGACAATAAGAGGTGGTGTCCCATGTGGAATAAGTAGAAGGTAAATACGATATTTTATGATTATAAAATGATGTGTTCTTCTATGGTTGTAATCATCCTAAAATTGCCTTATCTTATTACAAGGAAATTTCAGTTTTCTCTCTCTTTGCAATATTCACTTGTAGTATTTGGCAAAGGTAGTGGAATGTAATAGTAGTGTTCGATAAAGTAGAAAAACTTAATTGGGCCTCTTTAAATTTCTGGTGTTCTTTATTTTTATCTTTTTTTTTCTATTTAATAGCTGTTGTGAGTATAATTGTTACAGATATATTGTGTTATTAAATTACATGTTTAAGCTAAATTCTGTCTAAGAAGATTGGAACTTAAGTGGTTAGTTCAGACCTTCCAATCTTTTCTGGGTATTTGCCTCATGTGATTTTTTTTAGTACAATTATTTACATGCTATACAAAACCTGTGCTTACTTAAAATTAGAATCAATTATAGTTTTGGTATAGTGAAATACTGGAATCGATTAATTTCATATATTATTTTAGATAATTTTTTAAAATTATAAAATAAATTTTAATTCTATAATTATATAATAATTTTTCAATATGTCGTGATATATAACTTATAATTTTATTTCAATTTTTTTCTCAAAAATTATTTTAATAATCTTCGAATCTCGCTTTGTTGGTGTCTTAAACGGTAATTTTCATCTAAGAAACCTTTTTCCACTTTAGCTTAACTAAAATCAAACGTACTCTCTCTCATTTTATATAAGCCTTTAGCTGGTTCTAAATTATAGTTGCTCTATATGAATCAATTTGCTTTGTTAAAAGCAACATGAGTACTAAAACACAGTCTTTAAAAGCCCCGTAAAAATACTAAAAGCTACATTGTTATTATAGTAGTACTTATTGTTTCATTAGCACTCTTCAAGTCATTTGATTCCACCAAAGATGATTTCTCTTATTCACTTTAGCCAATCTTCTCCTTCTCTGCTATAATTGCTCATTTTCATAAGCAATATGCTTTAAGAAAAGCAAATAAAGGCAGATTATGTGTGACAATATACGAAAGAGGATTCATGTGTAGGAGGGATGCATATGTTGTATAGAAGAGAAAAGATGCATGTGTTATCTGCAAAGGAGAGTTATATCAACATTGAGGAACGTTATGGGGTATCATAATGATGGGAATAAATGTATGAACGTTATTGGGTAATTATAATGGAATATGTAGAGAGAGTAATGGATAAGTAGTAAAAACATATGAATTAAACCAATTGGCCCCCAAAAAGTTCATGTGATTGTGGTATCCATGCCCTCCTCAAGAGGCTTGATTTGAAGTCTCATAAAACACTCTAGTATATAAGCTAGGTGAAACTCCCTTACTCTTTCAAAGTGGGACACAAAACTAAAGAAAAAGAGAGATGTTCCAAGTTTTGGAACAACACCAACAATCTCCCACTTGGGCCAAAACTTGAGAAACAAACTGTAATAATTTAGGAGAATAATAAGGTGAATTAAGTCTTGAACCTGGCGTCCAAAAAATTCGAAGAGAGAACCTACTAAAGAAATAAACAACCTCAAAATGCCTTGGTCTCATGATTGCGCTAGAGAGATAGCCCAAATGCTCTCATAGGAGGGTGGCTATCATGTGTGTATTGCTCACACCACCCAAACTTAGGCTATGGAACTCATTAAGGATTAAACCATCCAACCTCATTAAACGCAGTAAAGTCAAGCTAAGGGACACAATTCAACAACTAAATGTATCTCAGTATTATTCCACAAACAAAGTACAAGTAAATAGTCACCACATAACTTTGTTTGACCCATTGAACTTGGTTTTCCAAGACAGGTGTCCATCACGAGGTTGCTAGACAACTAGGCTCAACCTCATCCCTTTAACATGCTCTGAAACTAGTTTCCTACTTAAAGCTTTTGTAAACAGGTCTGCTAAGTTTCTCTCTGACTTAACATAGTCTAGAGAGATTACACCATGTCTAATTAAAGTACAAACAATTTTATGTCTCAATATGATATGTCTACTTTTGCCATTATATACCTTATTCTTGGCAACATGAATGACAACTTGCAAATCACAAAATTGGTGAATACTCTAGCTCTTTTGCTTCTCCTTAGTTCAATAATTTCCTCTTCCTTTATGTCATCACTGGTAAAAGAACTAGGGACAGATTCTCTAGGAGCTTGCACACTCACTTTCATAGGAAATATATTCTCAAAGAACATTGCGTCTCTCGACTCCATAATTGGTCTATAAGTGTTAGACTCCTTTTCCTTAACCAGCATATCCTAAAAAACTAGACTCAATGATTTTAGGTCCAATTTTCTTCCTTTTATGTTTAGGTAGAGCAACCTTAGCAAGACACCACCCTCACACTTTCAAAAAACTCAAGTTAGGTGGATAATCTTTCCAAATTTCATAAGGGGATCGATCTAGTTTCTTACGAGGGGCTTTGTTTAAAACATAACAAGGTGAGAGAATAACTTTCCCCTATATAAAATCAGGTAATCCGAAGAAATTAACATTGCATTCATCATATACTCAAGTGTTTGGTTTTTCCTCTCGACTATTCCATTTTGTACAGGTGTATAAGGGGCTGAAAGCTCATGAATAATCCCAACTTTTTCATAATAATCAGCAAGAAAATCAGTATTATACTAACCACCTTAATCGGACTGTAATCTCTTAATTTTCCTTTCCAATTGGTTTTCAACCTTAGCTTTGTATTTCATAAACACTTCCTTTACATCACTTTTATTTTTCAATAAATAAACCTTAGTAAATCGAGAACAATCATCTACAAAAGTAATATAATATCTCATGGTTCCTTTACTTACAAAATTATTAAAATCACCCAAATATGTGTGCACCAAGTCCAACAATTGTGACTCTCTCTAAGTCTCTAACTTAAAAGGTTTCTTAAAATGTTTAGCCTCAATACAAATTTGAAAATTTTCCATTTCATTAGTGATCTGGTTAGGCAACAAGTTTAAGTTTTGCATCCTCTTAATTGACCTTATATTCACATGCCTAAGTCTAGAGTGCCATAGGTTTATAGACTTAATAATATATGCAGAAGAAGGAGATGTATTCATTTTAACATCAAGTACAAATAAGCCCCATTACAAAACCATTTACCAATAAAGTTCCCATTCTTAGTAAAAACTAGCTCATCAAAATCAAAAGTAAGTTTAATACCAGCTTTGTTAAGTAATGCACTAGAAATCAAGTTTCTACGAACATTAAGAACAAATAAAACATTTTCTAAAGCCAAAAATTTTCTAGAAGTGAGTTTGAGAGTGACCTTCCTAACTCCTTGGATAGGAACTTTATTGGAGTTGTCCATGTATATGAATTCACCATCAGCTGCACCATTCAACTCCTTGAACATGTCATTATTTGCGCAGATGAGGCGTGTGGCTCCTGTGTCAATGATCCATTCGACCAAGTTTCTAGCAAGGTTGTTGGACCTTACAACAGTAATGATCTCCTCGTCATCACCACCAGTAGCTTCAGCTATATTAGCTTGAGGCTTAACAAAATTCTTCTAGTTACCTCGTTGGTACCCTTTATGATTTCCTTTCCCAAACTGTCGTGGTTTCTGTCCTTCGTCCTTCTTCTCATAGTTGATTCTAGCTTGGAAAAAAAGGGATGGCCTGGCTTATAACGCCACCAACAGTTACCATCAATCCTTTTGCGCTTGAACTAACCATGCTTGTTATTGCTGAAAGACATGTTGTGTCCACC
This sequence comes from Erythroxylum subrotundum, assembly GCA_027563845.1. Taxonomy (NCBI): domain Eukaryota; kingdom Viridiplantae; phylum Streptophyta; class Magnoliopsida; order Malpighiales; family Erythroxylaceae; genus Erythroxylum; species Erythroxylum subrotundum. The sequence continues at coordinate 19,833,391 of JAOQMQ010000003.1, forward strand.
ATTCTTATTGGAGTTACCTGCATTTTTGTGTTCAATAATGTTAGCCTTAACAGTAGGGTCAGGGGGAGTGATTTGGCCATGTTCTGTATACAGTTAGCATCCTCAATCTTTATATGCCCTATTAACTCCTGTAGCTTCATGTCTTTCTTCTTATGTCTCAACTAGTTTCTATACTCATTCTATGAGGCAGACAGTTTCTCAATAAGGGCATTAACTTGAAATAGCTCACATATGTTCATACCCTCAACAAGGATTTTGCGGAAATACTGAATATTTGTATTTCTTTTCTATGTTATTCATCAGTACACAATTACATGTATATATAGAAATAGAGCTAGCTAATTTAGGAAACTAGTATCTGTACATAAT
>JAOQMQ010000003.1:19881876-19904043 GCA_027563845.1 Erythroxylum subrotundum
AACTTTTTAACTTCTAGATTTAACCGTTAACTTTTTTTCATTGTTCTATTTATAAATCTTTTTCATAGTCTTGGACATTTGGCTGTAGTTTTTACCCTTTTAACTTTTTTTATTTTATTTTCATGAGCACACGAATCTAAGATATTCCAAGTTAAGAATTCGTAGCAAAAGATTGTAATAATTTTGAGTGATAATTTAAAAGTACAATTTTTAATTTTTTAATTATATTTTTCAGCTTATTAAATAGTTGAATACATTATAATTAATTTGTCTCCTCTAACAACATTTGTTCATACATACATGATACTGTGACAATGTTTACGTGGACATGATTATATGTTTTGTTCATCAAATTAAAATCAACTTGACTTGCTTTTTTCCTTTATATACTGTTTCCATTTGAAGTTAGTCCTGCTCCTTTATAATTGTTGTCATTATTCTTCAATCACGATTAAGATAAAAAGATGAATACAAATATCCAATTACATCCCAACACCCCATTTTTTTCTTTTGGTACTTAACTATCTTTAAACATCAATTAAACATTAAGAAAAGAAAATGCGGCATTTTAGATAATACAAAAAGTACAATAATTCTTAATAATCAGTACACTAAATCATGTTTAAAATTTTCACAAATGTTTATTTAATGGATGAGGTAACTTTGACGATAACAAAAATAACAGTTGCAATGAATTTTTTAAGTACGTGAAGCATAAAAATTTTATTTTTTAATAATTAGCATAAAACTTTAGTTTTTCTATCTAGCAATCATCATTACTTGAGATTTAAAAATTGATTATATTATATTATAGTATTTATTTAATTATTAATTCTAATAACATATAATAAAAGATTATTAATATTATTAATAAAATGATGTAAAAATTAAAATAAAATTATTTACTCAATTAAATTTTAAATTTATTTAATATTTAATTTATTATATTATCGTTACATTGATAACTTTTATTTTTGTTTAAAAAAATCAATTCTCTTTTTTTACGATAGATATATTATAATTCAACTGTATTATGATTAATAATATTTATTTTAAAATATGTATTTATGATTCGAAATTAGATTTTGAATATGATAGCATTTATCATAAAATTTGCTCTTTAGTTTTTTTTTTTAATATAAAATATTGAATTTTCTCTTTATTTTTTTCCTCCATCATCAATATATAGTATCATTGATATATCTCTGATATATCATCAAGTTATTAATGTTTTATTGCGTCTGCATGTTTCTTCCAATTTCATATTGTTGCTTTTTTTTTAGTCTAATTGTGTTATAAATGGTTTTTATAAAATTGCCTAAAAAGTGTTTGTTTGGAAGAGTAATTCATAGAATCCCGAATATTACCAAAGGATTGAATGGAGTAAGTTTTGCATAATTATAAATAATATAGGATTACAAGTATTGGTACAGCCCCCGAGCATTCTAAATTTGTTTGAATGCTAAGGTGCATATGGGCTGAATTTCAATGTCCATAGATGTTGCCTTTGTAAGACCATAAAAAAAAAAATATCATTCTTCTCAAATTCCATCACAACACTTCTTTAGACATAGAACCAAGTATCAAATTCCTTTTTTTTTTTTTCTAATTAAGAGCTTAACCAAAACAATATTAATTAAAGTAGGTAAGGAGATAGCTTTGTTATTCCTCCAAACCGCAAATACACATTAACGACAGCATATAATTCATGATAATTATTTCAGAAACAAAATAATATCGGTAGATCGTAATTAAACCCTGGAATCCAAGGCCATGATAGTGCTAAGATTCATGGGGTTCATGTACTCCATGGAGCCACTAACGATCTTGTCGACGATGATCCCATTTGCCCTCTCCGACGGGTGGAATGCATCCCAGAAGGCATAGACGTCTCTGTTGGGGCACAAGTTTGATACTACTGTGCATAGTCCAATACCATTGTACGGTCCTTGTCCGCAACACGCCACCTGTGATGTTATAAACCCTGCAACAGTTTTTACACCAACCCATTTATTCATCCAATATTTTACTTCTAGATTTTTAATTGCTTGCAATTGGAACTAGGTACATAAATACTTGATCAATTTCTATCGGAAAGTATTCAAGTATCCAATTAATTATTGGAGAGCATATAGAGCCATAATAATAAACTCGATTCCGAATCTATAATAGACAACTGATGTGACATACATTTGCGAGGTCGATTAGTATTTCAGAGACATAATAGCCTTGCTATAGTGCTAATAAGGTCGCAACAAATATTTGAGAGTCAAACCTGGGCTTCCATTTCATAAGTCCTAGTCTCAACCTAAAGAGATCTATCCATTAATTATGCATATGATTAAATTGAAAAGGAATAGGAAACTTCTTGAAAGATATCTATGCACAGCTTGTCCAGAAGATCAAATGAAAAGAGACGTCGGCATATTCGATGGGAAGTAGGTAATAATAGTTAATGGGATCTTTAAATGCGAATTAACCCATGCATGAGACGATCCAGCACATAGAAATTGACTGATAATGACAAATGGGTGCTATAATAAACTCAAGCTTTTTCATATGTATAATTGGTTTCACTTAACTAATCTACAGTTTCTTCCCAAAAAAAAAAAAAAAAAGAGGAAGAAGCAAATCCACATTATTAAATTGTCACCTTTCATGCCTAAGGATACCACTTTGCCACGTAAAATGTCTCCTATAGTTAAACACTAATCTTCTCTTGCAAAATGCTGTACGTACGTTCAAGCGACCTACCTCAAATGCTCGTTCAGCTCAAGAAACACCACATAAGAATTAAATAAAGACATGAAGCTGTTAATGCTAATAAGCTACATGCTTATATCTTTCTTTCTTTCTTTATATATTTTCCCTTAATAAAGACGTGAAGCTGTTAATGCTAATAAGCTACATGCTTATATCTATCTTTCTTTCTTTATATATATTTTCCCTAAATAAAGACGTGAAGCTGTTAATGCTAATAAGCTACATGCTTATATCTATCTTTCTTTCTTTATATATTTTCCCTCACGAGGGCTTGAAAGCTATCTTTGCTCAGCAAAATAATACTACATTCTACATATATAAGAAAGTGTGGATTATGGAAACAACTAAAGAAGTTGCTTATTTCGCTTACCAAAAGCTTGAGGATTAGTAACAAAATCGTCGGCCATTAGTTGTGTATTAACACCAATGAAGATATCTGCACCATATTCACTGTTGAGCTCTTTGAGCATTTGAACAAGCTGAGGATTGAACAAGGCAGCAGCCCTTTGCAGCTCAGGAGAACACTGCCCATTGTCGCCCCTGGTAGCCAGTTCTGCTGGTACACAACCCAATGGACCAGTCCCAGTCACCAGCACTCTTCTTGCTCCAAGATCATAGAGCCTCTGGACAACAATTCATAATCAAATCCCATTAAATAATATTCTTGGTCTCTTCGAAAACACAAATGAAAACCAATATTACATATACCATGAGAAGTTTCTTGTATTCGGAGATGAGAAAAACTACGTAGTCAGGAAGTTCATATTGGCGAGACCTCAATGAGCCAGGGATCAAGTAGTAGTTGTTAACGAAGTCGTTACCGCCTACTGTGATTAGGACAAGTGCACCGTTAACGAGTTCCTGAGCTTGCTCAGGTCCTACAAGAGCAGCTAAGCGCGTCTGGTATTGCTCGAAGTACGAGAATTGTTGATACATTCTGATGATGTTTACCTGAAAATTTTGTACATGTCCCTTAAATTTCCTCAAATAGGAATTTTATTTTCATGTACTTTCCCTGCTACCAAAGATTTCCTCTAATAAAAGCTGCTAAGTTAGGATAAAAGTAAAGATGGGGAGGAGGGACATGGAATTACCAGAGAAGCAACTAAAAGGCAAAACAATCTGATGATAGATACACTTGGAAATAAAGCTTCAGCATGCAATGCTAAATTTATCTAGGAAACAAAAGTAGGTACACTTACGAATTGGATTCCAGTGTCATTAAGAATTCCTATTCCAGCAGAAGCAAAATTGGCACCAATAAGTAGCCTCTGTCCGGTCAGCTCAGGGCTCAGGTATGGCAATGGAGATTCTGATAAACCAAGATGTTGGCCTATTGATATAGATAGATACATCATACATAATGCGTTAGTGCATCCCTATTGAAATATAAACTACAACTATAATGTACATAGATTATAAAGCTGAATATCACGGACCGAGGAAGTCAGGGATGTTGTAGCCATTTGAAAACCGACCAGTTGGTCGATGAGTTGGGTAATCAATGCCGTAAGGCGGGCTGTCGGCTCGGGCAGTTGTGGCTAGGTAATTGTTGTTGCCATTATCAACTAGTGAATCTCCAAAAACAAAAAAAGCCCTGGCCTCTATCAGGGGCATAATAGTTGCCATCATCAAGATAAAAGCCAAGGCCACAAAAGTTTTTGAATTAGCCATATTAGAACTGGATTGATCTGTTCAAGAAAATGTTCAAGTAAGGACAATGTTTGGTTTTGGTCACAGGTTTACGATTGCTAAAGGACTTTATATAGGAAGTTGTTCTTGTCAATGTAGGAAGAACATGAGGTCCACCAAAACAAAAGCATTGCAGTACAGTTGGTTGTGCATGGAATCTTATAAGATCTCCAGTTACATCCATTCATTTAGAAACCTGTTTTTATTTTGGGTAGAAGGTTTGCATATGCAGGATTGTAATACAAAATGTAGTTTGTTCAATTCTCAAGAAAATTACTTGTCTGCTAATAATTGTGGAGTCATGAATTTAAGGTTTCTAATCAAGTTGAACTCATATCTTTCCTGGAAAATGTAAACGATCAGAAGTACGTAGCCAAGAAAATAATTGTACCGATCACAGTTCCTTATATTGTCTTTTATCCAACTCGTTGAAAAGACAGGATTTTGTTAAAAGTCTATTTGAGTATTGAACATGGTTAACCGTCCTTTTCCTATCATATAAAGAAGTATTCATGAAGCACATGACATTGATCATTTCTGCATATATTCCAGCCAATATCTATGAATCCATTTAGACATTAACTTGCTTTTTGCTGCTTGCTATATTCGGTAGTGCCTTTAACAGTTTATCGTTACAATCCTTTTCTGTTCACTTGGTACCCTCTAACAGATTTGTTTGCCAATCCTGCATTATAGACACTTGGTATGAATCAACATAGCTGAACAGGATTTTAACCTGCTCTCTGATGTACTAAAAATTGATCTGGCATCAAGTTTTAAAATCAATTAAAAGAGTTATTTGACGCTTCTGCATATTATGATTGACACAGAGTATCAGTTATTTGGACTTTTCAAACTATCCCTCATAAGGCAAGTTTGGGAATAATTACTGAGAAAATCTAGCAGGCTACTCCTCTACTCTTTTTCTCAGAGGTCTTAGATCACGGTTCGTGTGTTCACTTTAAGGATATAAAAAAAGATGCATGATTATGAAATGACAAAAAGAGAACTCAAAAGAGAAGATATTTATTTCTTGAATTCTCATATTCTATGTCAAAATTTCTGTTTCATAATTCAGGAAATATAATAACTATCTAGTATAAAAATGATAAGGATGGCGATCGGGGTTGATTCTTAGCAATGCGTTTTCAAAGTAATGTAACAACTACAGAAGACAATTTGTGCTCAAAATTGTCATAAGTCTTCTTTTATTATTTTCTTCTTTAAGCGTTACATTTTACAGAAGTCAGTTCAAATCCAGATGAAGATGTGAAGTTTGGATGAGACCACGTACGTGAAGATATTTGCTTCCTATTAATTTACAAATTGCTTATAATTAATCCGAGCGTGTCCTTATGGGTTACTTTTGGCTCATTAAAACAGCCAACTTTTCAAGTTGTCACGTAAGTTAATTAATATCAACCAAAATACTATATAAGAAGAAAAGAAGAATTAACATATGGGATGGGACCATTATTAAATACATTCGTAACTCTCACCCAAAAATGCATGGACGTGACCATAGAAGTGGAACAATAAATAACCAGCTATACGCCAACTACTCTACTAATTACATTAGCGAATACTTCTGTTGCAACCCAATTGATATTGTTGGACAAACAGTTCAACAACTTTTACAAGCTGAAGGGTTCGTCAAATTAATTTCAACTACTGTTGTTGACCTGCTTTTGAGGTGCTTTTAAAGAATGACCATTGTCAAATGACAAGGAAACTTAATGTCCTTACTTAATAAGTGTGCGTATGAAAAAGTGTCCCTAAGTCGAAGCCTAACAAGGAGCCCGTTAAGTTGAAAGTCTCCTAGCATTACCAAAGATTTGAGATAAACCTCATAATCTCACAATTTAAAAATATTATAAAACAAATTATTATTCTAAAAATTGTTGTCACTTTTCACTTATTTGTCTATCTCATTGAGTTATTAATTTTTCTCTTTCTGTCTCTCACTAATTAAGCAGGAAAGAAGAAAAAGAGTCATACAATAAGTTATAGAAAAGGTTTAACTCGTATCAAGGAGAATTGACATAATTGGTAGACTACTTGCAAAATGTCAAATGGTACACTTAAAGTGTCTTGAAATATTAGCTTTAGAAAAACGTCAAATAACAAAATCAAGAGTTTCAAAAAGTTATACATATGATATGCATAAATTATACATCTATTTCATTAAGTCTTTTGCTTGATTTTAATGAAATATTACCTTGCTTTACTTTATTTTTATAATTTTTATATAATTCTACAAATTAAATATTAAGATAATATTATTCAAGAATTAAAGATAGTTCCTAGCAAAGATATAAGGAAATTCACAATTTTTAGAGAAACATGGTCTAGCCCATGCCTTATGCCAATTATTGTCCTAGAAGGATCAAATGTAGAAACTCCCATAATCATGTAAAAGATCATGTGCAAATTATCAATAAAATAATGTAATCCACGATTGAGAGACACGACCGTGTCAGAGGCTACATATTCATTTAATAAAAAAAGTAAGATCGACAATTTAGAGATAAGACTGTTTTAGAGGTTATATCTATCATTTAAACAACCCAGTAAAGCCTATAATCTAGGCCACAACTCTGGGAATAGATTATGCCTATGATGGTATAACAAAATATATAAGGGCGAAAACTCTCATTTTTAAGATAGGATGAAGACTTTAGTCATCTTTTGGAGAATCACTTAAGAGACATCCTTTCCTCTCCAAAAGCTTAGCTTAGTCATTAAAAGGCTTCCCCACTTTTTAGAAAATCAATTTTAAGTTATTTCTAACTAGATAATCAAGATCTAGCCATCATCTCAATGAATTAAGCTATCAACAGATTTAGATAGTTCTTTTAACTTCTATTATTATTTCTCATTTTTTTTCTTTTGATTTCATTATTTTGAACATGCTTACTGGTTAAATACTTTTTCTATGTTTAGATAGGAAATACCCTATTAGTTAATTTTGTATGAATTGATTTAAATTGATTTATGAAATGGAATATATTTCAAAGAACTATCTTTGTTATTTTTTATTGCTCATTTATCTATGTTGTCATCTACATCTAATTTGATATGACTCGAGAGAGCCTGGTTATGAATTGCTTAGTTAAAGGGGTTTAAACAGGGTGCTCAAAAGAAACCTACATGATGCTCCTAATAGTAGGGTAACTTTATGATTTTTATAGTGTCATGCATTTAAAAGGATGGTAGCATAGGAAGAGGTACATATTAACCAATTGAATTTTAAATGAGTTTTGTTTGAGAGAACCCAGTTTTAGTATCTAAGAAGTCTTGTCATTTTAGAGAATATATAATACAGGTAAATTAAATCTTAGAGTAAAATTATTTTTAAAGGAATTATTAATCTAAAAATAGCTATTTGATTGCATTCTTTTTTGATTAATTGTCTTAACATTTATTTCCTAGTTATAGATGACATATTAGGTTTAGTTTTATTTTATGTTTCCTTATTGTAAAAATTATAAAGACTATCTTTTTTATTTTTACCCTTAGACTAGTTAATAGTTTTATTCTACCCCTACTGCTTTCTCATAATATTGATACCATACTTACCATTATATTACTTACTAATGAAGGATACATTTTAAAAAAAATAAAAAGGAGTTATATTAATACTAGCAAAAGCTACAAAACATCACTACAATGAATTACCTAATCTGCCTACAAGATCATAATCCTCTAATAGGAACAAAGATAGAGTGAATCAATTGATTATGACAAATCAACTTGGCTAAGTGTCTATTGTGTGTTGTTGACCATAAAAGTTGCACGTATCTATTTTATCCACCTTTAACTTCACTAGACTTCAATGAGTCACCTCCATTTGTTTTGAATTATATAAGCAGATACTCTAACCATTGTAATAATCTGAGTGATTAGTAATTGTCTTCCATTAAGCACCCAAAAGGACAGTTCATTTTTGAATTATTTTTGTCTCAAGTAAGCTTACCATAACTGGCTTCCTATCCATTACTAATCCTCTCACCATAGATTGTTTGAGAGGGTCATTTAGCCCACTTGTATTCCATATGAGAATGATTATTTGAAGAGAACATCCCTTCTTTTTGGTTTTCCTTCGATTCGATCTTCTTTTGAGGTTAGGGTTTTCTATCATGAAACCTTTATGTTATCTCAACAATTATGCCATTCTCTGGTTGTATCAGCAACAAGTTGCTTGTTGGATCATGATCCAGTAAACTAAGTTCATTGTCTATCTCTTCCTCCATTGATTATTAATCTTGTGTAGTAGTTACATCTTCCTAGTTATCATATTCCTTGAACCGAGAGGTGTGTCCAGATGCTATATTGGGCTTCTCACCTTCAGGATTTGGTGTATCTATTTCTGAGTTATCCGAATTCTCATTAGCATCAACTTATACACCTAAAGCCTCATCATTACCGATTGGAGAAGATTGAACCCCTAATAACTCATCCTACCATCCAATTTGAAAAAATTTCCCGTAGGAACTCATTCCTTTTTTGAGTTTTGAGGCTTCTAGGGATATGTCCCCTTAACTTTAGATGACACAATCTCCCCTATTTCACCTAACTTAAAAATTGGTAAATGATCAAGTAGTATAGCATTCCTTTTAACCTCCTCACATGTTTTTATATACCCAATTAACTCAATTCTAGATGTTTGAGCATCTATACCAAGGGGCTTACTTAAAGAACTTGTTAAAAAACTCAATCTTCCAATTGTCCAAAATTCTAGAGGCAATTTATGAAAATACACCTATATAAGAAAAAATTCCACACATTCCTTATCAAATATTATCTCAGGTTTTCACTTCTAAATAAATATGGGTTGGCCCCTTATGTGCCAACGTCCCATTTCTAGTATTTCATTCAAGTTGCTATCAGCAACAAATTTAAACAGAATAATGCTTTCATCCATGAGTAAAGATTTTTTCAAACCTTTCTTATCCTATCATGTAGTGGCCTAGGCATTGATGACTGGAAATGCGGGTCTCTTGCTCTAGAAAGAGCCAACCAGGGTAGTCAATCAAGCCCTCACTCCAGCTTGCAACAATTCGATCGGTGGACTGACGACACCATCCTTTATGATGTTTGGGTAGTATTTTAGTTGTATCTTAGGTTGCTGCAATTGAACTTTCTTTATCCAAGGGCCATTATTGGGGGAGATTACCTGAAGCTTTCGATGAACTTATCCCCTTTCTAGATGTAATTTTCAGACTCTCCTCTCAGATGAACATAGGAAAATCTTCTATGGACAAGGGTGAAAGCACCTCATCTGCTTCCATGGAGCTCACATGGGCAAGGATATCTGGGTCATAAATAGTTGAATGAAGCTTGCATGGGTCTCATATGAAATTTATAGAAGCTCGTGTGGGTCGTACATATCTGGATTTAAGTAGTCGTTGCTTTGCTCTCTAGATCTAGATCGTTGCGCATCTCCACAGAACGTACACACTGCCACCTATCTCCCCTAACGCTATTGTCACTGGGTTGTCTCGCTAACACCTTTGGATCACCCTCGCTAGCTCCCCCTCATGCCATTATCGCTGGGTCTTGCCTTTGGGTCACGACTTTGTCGCTGGGTCGTTGAACATAGATGGGTCGTCTCTTGGTCGTACCACCCTCATTGAGTTGCTAGGGTAGATGGGTCACACCGCCCACGAAGTCTTGCTTGATTTTCTGGGTTGCATCTCCTCACTCACCACCTCTAAAAGTTAGTGAGTGATAGATTTATAATTGAGAAAACCTTGATATCATTAATAATATATATCAATTATGCACTTACCAAGTTTTTAGCACTATTATTGAGGAGGCAACTAGTTTTAGGACCTATTGGCTACTTTTCCTAGTCTTGTGATGTTAGTTTCTTATTTTATTTATGTTTGATTTTTTTATATATTATATTGATTCTAATTATAAGAGTAACTGTAATGTATATGAAAAGTAGTCAACAATTTGTATTTCTTGAAAAAGATCCATAACTTAATTGAACTTTGTGCTGAGATTGAAGAGGGTGGACTAAGTAAGAACTTAAATATACAATATAATTACAACTTGAAAGGATGGAAGAATAAAGGAGAACTATGATGGATTATGCAAAATTGTCTCTTATGGAATTACATTCAAACATTCACATAGTTGGAGATAAATAGTCATTATTTTGAGATTAAGCTCAATATGATTAAGATTTTTCAACATAATATACAATTTGATTGGTTACCTAATAAGGATCCTAATAACATCGTCAAATTCTTGGGTGATAAAAGAAGCCATTAAGCTAAGGCTATTTCTATTCACATTAAGGGATCGAGTAATCCATTAGTTAAAAGTATTACCGAATGGATCAATCAACACTTTGACAGTGATTTGTGGAGAAGTACATTGCAAAAATAATTTTAACCATCTTAGAAACCAATGATAAAGAACAATATCACTTCTTTTCAACAATTCAATAATGATACATTATATGAGACATATGAGAAATACTAGAATCTATTGAGGTATTGCCCACGTCATGACCTTCCAACATAGATGCAAGTCTATAAATTTTATAATGGTCTAATGAACATTACAAGGTAGATGATAAAAGATATAATAGGTGGAAAATTAAATAATAAGACTCTGTAGGCTACTCCATTGTTGATAAAAAAAAAAGTTGTCTATAAGCAATTACTAGTAGCAATCAGGAAGGGGGAGAACAAATAAATTTATTGGGATCCATATGGATGCCATACCTGCATTAGCAACACAACTAATGGTGATGGAGAGAAAAGTAGACAATTTGAGCTCTCTATTAGGAGCAACTCAAGTTATAAGTTGTCAATTATATAAGCTAGGACATTAAGGAATAAAGTGCATGCAAAGTTGGGAATCATATAGCAGAATCAATAGAATAAGTTGGTGTTATGGTAAGCTTCTAAAGGAAAAATAACTCATATAGCAAGACTTATAATTTGGGTGGAGAAATCATCTTAATTTCTTTTAAAGAAATCAATAACCCCTAAAATCCCCACCATATATTTAATAACCTTTATAGAAAGAGAAATAGTGAAGTTTTGCAAGATATAATGAGTGACATAATACAAACAACTACTTGTCAACTGACTAAGGTGATTGTGGAGAGATCATAAGGCACCCTACTTAGCGAGACCATACCCAACCTTAAGGAGCATGTGAAGGAGGTTTTCTTAATGGATAAGGAGTTAACCAAGAGCAAAGATGAAAAAGAGAGAAAGGTAAGAGCATCATTAATAGATTATAAACCAATAATTTTTTACCTTAATAGATTAATTTAGACGATCAAGAAGGAAGATGCTAGTATTATAAGGAGTACAAAAAAGAATCAAAAGAAGAAGATCTAGAAAAGGAATACCTTGAAGAGAAGATTGTAGATTCAAAATCAATTGAAAGAAATATTGAAGTCCTCCCAAAATGAAAGGAAATTCATGCACAATTGGTGGTATTTATATTAATAAGGCATTAAAGAATATATGAGCAAGCACTTATATAATGTCTTATGTGATGTTCAAAAGATTATGATTTGGTCATTCAAAACTTACTAAGAGAGTTTTACTTTTTGTTCATAATTCTACTAAACATTCTTAAAGGTGTTAAGAAGAATGTATTGGTAAGAATTGGTAGGTTCCTATTCCCAATAAATAGTTATATTCTAGATATTCTAGTTATATGCAATATGGTAGGGAAATTGAATTATCATTAAGGGCTAGAAATGAAGAACTGTGTTCTATAATGATATGATGGCACTTATAAGAGATTGGAGACAAGCTAATTGTTTTAATATTGTGTAGGGAATAATCAGGGAAAAAGAAGCTATGATGAGTAATGATAGAGGTTATAGTAAAGAAGAAGGCCCACAAGCGAGATGATGATCTATTATATATAATTGTTTATAAGGATGAAGAAGGGAGTTACACCTTGCTGTAACAACTTGATTATATCTATGACTTACTTTTGTTTCTATTGAGTTTTTAGAATAAAACTATTAACATAAATTCATCACAAAATGTCGACGTGGTAGATATTTTCCAATGACAACAATAAGCTCCGATGGAAGGCATTTGGCAAAATTCTCCCTTTTGAGGAACAAATCATTGCACAACAAATATGCTCATCAAAATCTAATCACTGCTTGCCTTCAATGGCCAAACTTCTTCTTCAAGGTTTTTACTATCATCTGAATTAACTCTCTTTCTTTATTATCTGTATCTCATTTTATGTTAGGAAGCTATTAGGCGAATGTGTGATTGTATATCGTATGTGTTGTGTAAATCTTCCTCGAATCTTCAAGAGAATGTAGATAAAAATGGAGGCGATGGCGATTCCTTGACGATCTGTACATGATTAGGAAAATTGGTTATTTTGGAACTGTTATTGATTGCAAAAACTATGTCTGCTCATTATGACGATGAAGTCATTCAACTGAGTATGTATATGTCTGCTCATTATGACGATGAAGTCATTCAACTGAGTATGTATGTGTTTGAATTTAGGTTTCTTATATCGTTTGATTAAGCTTTTCAAGTGTTTAGGATTTAATTTTTCAAAGGATTATGAAAAATTAATGTGATTATTCTATACTGTTTATTCCTTAGGTAAAACATGTGGCACATGCGGTTTATCTAATTTAGTGATCCATACTGTATTTGGAAATCGGTCAATATATCTTCTGCTAATTTAGTTAAAGCCAAGAAGTTGCTGGAAGAGGGTGTTAATAAAGTAACTCCTAGGGGAAGATTTTTATCTATTTCAATTGATACCTTTGAACGTGTAAGGAGCCTTCCTGGGAATCTAAACATAGGGAACTCCTTTACCTTATCTAGTGAGTTTCATGTCAATTAAAATCTAGAAAAATAATTATTTCTTTTTGATGGAATAGGCGTGAAACTTTATTTATCATTTTGTTTTTAAAAATTGTTAAACTTCTAATTAAAATCTTATATTACTAACCGTATATCATTATATTATATTACTTATCATATATATCATTATTTATTGTTTTTCTATAAGAATCATTTATCATTATATTACAAAATTTATGTTAAAATTGTTTGAAAATTTTGTGACACCATATAAAATTGTCAAATCATATAATTTAAAAGAGAAAAATAAAAAGTATAAATTTATGTAATATTAATTAATTTTGAGTTTTGAGTTTCGTAAATTATTGAAAAGATTTGACATTTTTGTTAGCTAAATTTATTTTTCACTTAGAATCATTGTCAATAATATTAAATTTGATTTTTATCAATATGATGTTTAGTTACAAAATGAACTTAAAGTTAGTGAATTTATAATTATAAATAAGAGAGTTATTTTGTTATTTAAGCATTTGGCAACGATAGGTCATGCTTTTTGAGACTATTATTAAAATCATCACCAAAGAGTTACCCTTTGGCGACAAAAATAGTAAACCATCGCAAAAGGCTTCGATAAATCGTCTCCAAAGGTTTACCATTTGACGACAATGTTATTGAATCGTTGCCAAAAGTTTGCCATTTATTGACAACTTCATAAAATGTCGCAAAAGGCATGACCTTTGGCTACGATTTTTTAAATCGTCACCAAATGTTAATTTTAGCCACGATTTTGAAATCGTAGCAAAAAGAAAACATAGCCAAAGTGCTACGTTGATGTAGTGTCCTCTCATTATTTAGGATGTATTACAATGCTTAATATCTCATTAATTTGATCACTTAAACACTGGAGTTTGAGAAGTTGGAGATTTTTCTCAAGCTTTTCATTCTCTAAAGTGTCTCTCACTTGTGTCGTATATTAATTTTATGAAACAAATCTCTTCTCCTCTATTTATGGAGGGCTTATAAATTCTTTCAAAGGTCTTCATTAGATATTATAGATTTCCAATGTTTGAAAATATTTTCCTACACATAAGCGAACATTTTTTATGCATCCTATTGAATTTGCATTGAAGACTTCAATTCCCATGCATGACCAACATTTAGAATTTTTCAATAAAGGAATTCTGAGACAAATAAATATTTGATAACTCATAATTATATGGAAGGATCCAACACTCTACTAAAAAACGAGACAGCTTTGACATTTTTAACAAGAACTTTAGTAACAACTCAAACATGAGAAAGACACTCCTAATAGAAGAGAGAGTATTACTTATAGCTAGTACCCAATTCAGTTTATTGTAACTTGTTATAACAAAAAGGAGGAGGACTCCTATTTGTACTACTCAAGAATCCTTCTACACAACTAATATTCACCACTAGTTTTTTAAAAGATATTTTGATCAGCTTTAAATAAGTTTACCATTGATCATAATTTTTCATATTTTACCCTGCACCAAATATCATGGTTTTCATCTATTGACACTTGTGTTTTCAAGCATCTGAATCAGAAGTTCGATTTAAAGAAACATGGAACAAAATGATGGAAAAACAACCCAACTGTTGTTTGGGGAAGAAGAACTGATCTGGAAGAGAGAAGCAAATGAACGGACGATCCTTTACTTATATTGATGACTCGACCTAAAAAGGTTTGCTCCGTAGGAGTTGTTACGCGTTCGAAAGGCTGATTCTATATGTGGTTCTTTACGGGCCAGATAGGAATGTGTTCGTTCTTCTCTAAGCGTACTAAGATTTGATGGGCTCAATCACTTCGAAAGTGAGCAAGAGGCAAGGAGCCATTTGTATTGAGCTTTTCTCTATTGTCTTTCTATTCATGCTACTTCTTTAAAGTCGAGTGCAAGCACCCTAAATCATTATTCCGATCAAACTTCAAGTTTTGAGGAAGATCAACCACACCACATATCACATGTAACAAAATATTAATAAATTACTATAACTTGCATGTACACTACAAGTTTAGATCCTCTGTCTAGTTTTATGGTGTCTTATTCTGTCCTATAAATTTTAGCCATTTATTTATATGGGTCCTGTATAAATAAACGTAGGATCCGCATAAATGAATGTCTGAGATTCGTTGAATAGAATAAGACACCATAAAACTGGACAGAAGATCTTGTCTCGTACACTGCCCTTAATGGATTTAGAACAGAATATAGCTAGCTTTCATGCCTTGTCACATCCTTTTTTTTTTTTCACGAAACTGCCGATTTAATTAAACAATTGAAACGATTTTCTTGCAATTATTAAACAGAGACTAGCTGATGGTCAACAACACATCAGCCAAAACATGAAAATATATAATACGACGATGCACATTCACATTTGTAAAATTTTATGACGAACTTGAGCAGAAAAACCCAAAATTAACGAGAGCTAGAATGCAGTTCTGAAGAACAAAGGTTGTTCATAAACTAGCTATATATAGATGGTTCTAAGTCCTCGAGTCCAGCTCCATGATGGTGCTGAGATTCATGGGGTTCATGTACTTGGTACTGCCTGTTATGATATGTTGAACGATGATCCTGTTAGCCCTTTCAGATGGGTGGAATGGATCCCAGAAAGCGTAGATGTCTCTGTTAGGGCACAGATTGGAGGCTATTGTGCAAAGTCCAATCCCATTATAAGGTCCTTGTCCACAGCACGCGACCTTAGATGTAACAAATCCTGCATTCCAAAAAATGCGTAAGTATGTTAGAACGAATTCGTGTATTCTATATCTATCTATTGTATTATACCCTCTTTCTTCGAAACCCTAGCTATCACAATAATCAAAATGGTGATACAAGCTAGAATAGACTAGACAAGAAATTTAGATGATGATATAGTGCAATATACGAGAAAATTTTGTGCAAATGTAAAGGGAAACTTGACTGCTATAAATATGGACCGCTTCTGATTCTGCATTCATTTAAGAACAAGAGCAAGTGGACCAGCCAGCCTTTCGATTTATGGATAGAAAGGACAGAACCAGTCATACCATGGCATTTAAGTTAGAGGGTCCCCACAGATGTTTCCTCTATTTAATGTCATTTGCTCTCTTGTCTTCTTTACCTACAGGATAGGTAGTTGCATGCAATCTAATGCAAGTTTCCTGATTAATGTTATGCAGTTATACTTAAATATATGCATCCATAGTCATTCAATATGCGTGGTCAAAATTTAAGGTTATGCTACACTAAATAGCTTTACTGATATGAGGTCCTCCTCACGATTGGAAGATATATGGATATGAATATGTCACTAACTATAGAGGGAATACATATATTAGGTTAACACTGCGAATGTTATTGAAAAGATCAGGGAATTTGGAGTACCATATGCTCTGGGATTACTAACAAAATCCATGTTCATTTCGTATGCATTTGCTGCAATGAAGACGTCTGACCCAATTTCACTGTTGAGTCCATTTATCATTTGCACAAGTTGAGGGTTAAACAAGGCAGCTGCCCTTTGTAGTTCAACTGAACATTCACCATTCCTGCTCCTCATGGCCAATTCTGCGGGAACGCAACCCAATGGTCCAGTCCCAGTCACCAGAACTCGACGTGCACCCAAGTTGTAGAGTCTCTGCATTTTCAAAAGATAATTTCTTTATATTCTTTTTGGAAAGCAAAAGACTATTCTCATTTAGATCATGAGAATTCACTTTTATTCCTTTAAACAAAGGTATCCCAATATCTAGAGATCAAAATTAGAAGACTGACTTCAGTAAAAATTTGTATGTCGTTCAAATGAAAATTTCGAACTTTTTTGTTGTTGAAAAATATGAAAATTAGTATGTTGCTCAAATGAATATTTCAAACTTGCCAAAAGTACATAAAGTCCACCGCACATACTAAAGTTACCGTAATTACATGTAATGGTAAAAGTAAACTTAACATTAATGACCATATAAATGCAATTGCGAATCAAAATTTTAAAACTTTAAACTTTAGTGCCAAGCTGTGTAAATAAAGTTCTTTGACCTCACCATGATTTTCCTCAAATTACTAACTAGCGCCCATATGTTGTACTATAAACAGCATTCGTCATTAATGGAGGCATTTTAGCTCACAAAAAAAAAGAAGAAGAAGAAAAGAAACAATTAGGTAACAAAACTCTGAAGCTTATAAAGAAGAGAGAGAGTGAAAGATTCATTCTGTGCACGTGAATTCAACCAACGCTTTTAATAAGAATCATTTCTCAATAACAATCACATGTTCGGTCGGACTCGCCACCCCGACACAGGATATGCATAAACTAAGATTACCTTCTTCGACAAATTCATGCAGAACTCCTCATAAAGTTGCTGAAGAAATGTGACCCCAGACCCATTAATTCTACTGGGAAGTTTCGTACAAAGTTTAGGTGAAACCTACTTTAATGCTCCATCTAATTAAAGGGTAGAAAATTTTCCTTATCAAATGAATCAATTCACTTGTCTTTCTTCGTTTCTAAAGCAATGTCATGCATATACCACATGATTTTGCAATTTAGTTACAATATCAAATATATATATATATATAATGGAAGTGCGATTGCAAATGACATTTAAAGCAGCGGTGAGTCAAAAAAAAAGAGTGCAAACGAAGTTGGACACTTACAATGTTCAAGGTAAAAAATAAGCAATTTAAGTGAAAAGTGAGGTAGTAATGTTACTATTAAGATTTTGCGATACTCCGAAATGAGATAGACAACATAATCGGGGAGGGCAAACTGGCGAGATCTTGCTGAGAAGGGCACCAAATAGTAGTTATTCACAAAGTCATTTCCACCTAAGGTCATTAGGACTAGTGCTTGGTTAACTAATCTTTGAGCTTGCTCTGGTCCAATTAATGCACTGACCCTTTGCTGGTATTGTTGGAAGTACTCCAATTGTTTGAAGATTCTGATTATATTTAGCTGCAAAAATAGAATTATGAAGAAATAAATCAAACCACAAACCACTCGCACAACCTTTAATTTAACATTTTTGGCGTCTACATTTGAGGAAAGTTAATGCTTAATGCTTAAGTTTAATTTTGTACATAATTAGTGCTAATTAAGTTGTTAAATGAACTTACAAATTGAATTCCAGTATCATTGAGGATGCCAATTCCAGCTGAAGCAAAGTTGGCACCAATAAGGAGCCTTTCTCCTGTGAGAGCAGGACTCAAGTAAGGCAAGGTAGGTTCTGATCCAATAGCCTCACCTGAGGAAACACATATATTAGTCAAAGATGTACAAAAGAAACCCATAAATGGTAAAAGAATTTAACTTAACACAATGTCTCTACAGAAACAAAGATCATACTTAAAAGGTCAGGGATGTTAAGGCCATTGGAGAAGCGGCCAGTGGCTCGATGGGTTGGATAGTCGATCCCATACGGCGGTGCATCAGCTCTAGCCGTGGTTGCAAGGTAATTGTTATTGCCATTATCAACTAGCGAGTCACCGAAAACAAAGAAGGCCCTTGCTGCCTCAGCCTCATGGGCAACACTCGCAAGTAGTGCGACTACAAGGCCTAAAATGACACAAGAATCGTGAAGCGGTGGAATGGTTATAGACATTTTTGGTTTTCAAGAAACCCCAGGAACAATAGCAGCTTACTCTGGGAGTGCAATAGCTAAGTAGCAGTGTAGCAGTATTAACTGGGATGTGAAGTAAATGAGTTCGGGAAGTTGGCTATATATAAAGCTCATTGTCTTTAGTCCTTTGACAGACCATTAAAGGCTTGTTGATCTGCCACCAAGGTGACAGATAACGGGCGGCATGACGAAAGATTTGTACAGTTTGTTTCGAAAATTTAATGGAGAGTTATTAAACCAAGTTTGGAATTGTCCACCAGGGATAGTAGCCAGGGAATAGAGAAGACACTTGGTTCTTTGTTCATGTTCAAGCACAATGAAAATGGGTTTTCGATTTGATAAGTTTGGATAATATAAGACAAGAATCCTCAACTGCTATTGTCATGTTCCTGGACTTCTTATTGGGAATCTCTTAAACCCTAACGGACAGGTTTTGAAAATAAAGCTTCCATCTTTATTAAATGTTTTTAGATGGAAGATTATCCATATCTCTTGTATTAGAAAGATCATTGAATAAAAACTGTTAGGGATGTAATCATAGTTTTAATGTTTTCATATGATTAAAAATTTTGATTCGCAAATTTCTCATAATTTGGTTTATCACGTGTCCGTTTATTCCTTTCATTTAATGAAACCGCTTTTCAAGTTCTTCTGTACCAACCATAATTGAACACTGCTACAGAGAAGACTTCTTCCTTTTCTCTTTCTTTTTTTCCGGTTGAGAAAAACTTCATTCTTTTGTGTACCTCTATGAAATTTTCCTTCCGTTTTAAGATATGGAATTTTGCAGACTACAATTTCAAATCATATGTTAAAATATAGGATCATTTTGGTTTAAAAAAAAAAAAAGAAACAGTAGTTTTTTATACGAAAATTACTTTTGACGTAAAAGACAATCTTTAATAGTTTCCAACACAACATTCGATTTTATATAATTAATGTTTTAGTGACTTAATTCTTTTTTTCATTTGAGCATATCCTAAAGATATTTTCAAATTAATGTTGTCATTGTTAGTGAATATATAAAACTAATTAAGTTGGCATCACACAACAACTTAAGATATTGTGGTGACACAGTCATTTAACATGATATTAGAGCCTTTGTGGTCAAGTGGTCGTGAGTTCAAATCCTACCATCACCTATTATTCAACACAAGATAGTGAATAGATAAAACTAATTAAGTGGACTTCATACAATAATTTAAGCTATTGTGATGAAACGATCATTTAACAGTCATATTTTACTTTATTAAAGAATATTGTAAATTCTTCACTACACTTTTTTTTGGAAATTCATTATTATACATTAATAACAAAAGAGTAATAAACTGAATTCAAAAAAAATATTAATAAGAACACGATTGAAGAATAAATATTAAGTTGAATACTAAATGGAATCAAAATGAAGAACATGATTGTCTCTTTTAATAGATTTATGGATTAAAAAAAATTACAAGTTTTACGCAGGGATGGATCCAAAATTTTTTTTGAGTGGGGCAAAATATTTAAAGTACTTTTATATTACTAAAATTTTTTGAATGGGAGAAAAATATTTAAAGTACTCTTATATTACTCAATTAAATTAATGGGAACAAATTTTTTTTTTTTATAAGATCAAAACTTAAAATAATAATATTTTTATATAAAATTTTTTTGGAGACAGAGGGGACAAATGCCCCCACTTGCTTCCAATGTATATCCGTCCCTGGTTTTACGAATACCTTATAAGCATGCAATTAGTGTAAGTTAAGAACAAACGTAAAATTTGAATATCTTTTGATGGTACAGCATGCATTATATATATATATAATAGTCGATTACTACTGATGGATCAAGATTTTGCTTGTTCATAACAATGAGTTCATAAGGACTTGAATAAACAAAGTTAACTTATGGCTAAGCCTTTTGAAAAGAATTCATAACTACGGGAGTTAATCGATTTTTATTGACAAGTACATTGGCCTACATATGTTTTTCTTTGGTTCTTCAAAATGGCTTTTTCCTAATAACGTATGGTCGGTCTTTATGGTAGATTTTTTTTCTAGCTTAATTTGTTAATAATATGGTACACAAATTTATTTATACTTTAGATGGTGAAGCATCCATTTCTTCATCAGAAGACCTTTCCTCACCTTTTTTTTTTTGGTTTTTTTTTTGAATTTTTTTTGTTTCCCATCTCAGAGTAATCCTCACTCAAGTCAAGTAGGTTCCTTGCAAGAGGCAAAGTTCAAACCTTAAATTTTAATCGGCTATATACATAAGGACAGTTCAAATTCACGACCTTACTTAAACCAGAAAAATCTCTTATCAACTCACTTGCGTCGTGAGATTCTTTTCCTAACCTTTTTAATAATGTCTTCTATTTCCCATTAAATAATAATCAAAAGAGGTACAAAGCGCGTTTGTTAGCATGCAATAAATGTAGTGCGCGCTGCAGGGATCATTGAATTCTTGGTTGCGTTTAACTTTCATTTGTAAACCAATTCGCCTTTAAAAATTCTCCTCTCTTTCTGCGGAGTATTTGGAAGTTAGTTAAATTTAATTTATCTATCTAATGGTGACTAACTGTACCATCAAAACTCATCTAACTTCCAAATCTAGTGTTATCTAAACACTAATAGCTAGCTAGAGTTCGATGTGATGTGCCAAATGGTCACCGTCGTCCCAATATATGAAGCATACAACTGTCACCAACAACGCAACAATCAGGAAGTAAGCAGATCTCAAGTACTCTTGTCTCTTATTGTTTTTAAGTTTTTGAATTTGGTGGTATAATCAGGGTTTTTAGAAAAAATGGCGAATAGGGAACATATCAAAAACTGGCCACTACGGATCCATGTGACAAACATTTATAGGGTGGGGTTAGCTTTTATCTACCCTCCAACACTACCCTCCAACAAAAGCCATACCTTGCTGTTTTGAGAACCGAATGGAGTAATTTCATATCTACTTCACTACTTACGAACCTCACCAAGAATTGAAGAAACAAAACCTTATACTTTTTTCCCACTGTTTAATTAGCTATAATTGAGAGTGAACTTGAATCTTACGAGCAGTGACAGAGCCAAAAATTTAATATAGAAAGGTCTGAATATTAATTTTTATAAATTTTGAGAGTTCAGTGTACCACTAACTCTTAAATAACTCCATTATATATATATATATATATATATATATATATCCGTCGGTGCACTGGACCCCCCCAAAGTTTAAAAAAATATATTTTTAATATATATATATATATATATATATATATCCGTCGGT
>JAOQMQ010000003.1:19907638-19922138 GCA_027563845.1 Erythroxylum subrotundum
TTTGTTTCCGTTGTATGATTTGAGCAAGCGTATAAGAGTTCTGGTTTAGTTTGAGCGGTTGGGTTTCGGTCCCAACATTAGGTTCCTGAAAAGCAATTCAAAACACTTTTATCCACCGTTAGTGACAGACACCCCTCCCCCCCGACCTTGCCATACATTTTAGGACGTACTCTGATCGGTATAATCGTATGTATAAGGAGACCTAACGGCATGCCATAGGCTAAACAACAATTAATACACAGATGCACCACATTTCTATACCAATTCAGTTCATGTTCAAATTCCATTGTCCTGCTAATTCAGTGCATATGCAATTTCAATTTGCTGCCATCTCAAAGCATATATATAAATCTCATAAAAATTAGCTTTCAAATTCAAGTAGTAACACCAATGAACTTATTCATAAACATACTTTTCATGATAAAATAGAAACCATTTTTCTTTCATAAAATTAGTTTAAAGATGCACTAATAGTTTGGTTGTTTATCGCCAACTACGCTCATGTGTTGAGTGTCTCTTCTTGACCTATACAATTTACAAGTTGTTTAATCATTTATTTTCACTATAGGAAATAAAGCATTACAACTATCAATTCGTTTTTAACTACCATAACTTATTCCATTGGTTTCCATTTCATAATCTAACTCCAAAATTTACTTAAAATGTTTTTTAGAAAAAAACATCATCCCATCCACTTAAATCATAATATGGCCGAATAGGTCACGCTAACTTTTTTCATTTGATTTTTCATGAAAACAACCTTAAGATTTTGGGTTATTTACACCTTAACCATAATTGAATTTCAATGAATCACACCCTCAATTACTTTCCTCTTTAGGGCTGAATTGTCCTCACTACATATATATATATATATATATATACTATTCCACTTTCTTTCAAACTTTTCAACCCATTTCACCTAAGGTCTATACCAAGCATCATTCAAACTCATCAAACGAAAAATTACAATTTTTCTCCAATATTTCCTATCTTGGTCGAATACACCACTCTTTTACTATCCTTCCATTTTTTTAACACATCTTCTCTTCATTAGATATAAATGAACTCAAACTAATTCTAATTCAATCCTTTTTCATTTCTTTACTTCATTTACATCAAATCCATATCATGAACATCATAACCCTAACCTTGGTTTCTTGATTCATTTTTGTTGTTTTCAACCTTTACATGCTTTCAAGTTCATTATCTACTCCATAATAAGTCAAAAACAACCTTTGATCTTAAATAACTCCATTTCATATGACATCCACAAAATAAACAACTTAAACTAGGAAAAACTTAACACTTTTTCTTCCAATCTCTTAGGAAATTGGTGAACACCAATCCTAGGTCAAGATTTCTTCAATTTTTACTCCAAATCCACAAAAAATGGCACCTCTCTTCTTCCTCTTCTCCTTGGCTGAATTCTCCCTCCTTCTCTTTTATTTTCTTCCTTTCTTTTTGGTTCTCATGAATCCTCCTTTCAAATGAACCAAATTTGTCTTCTTTTGCCTTTTTATACTGCTTTAATACTTTACACATGTCATTGTCTTATTAAACATCTTGAATGGCTCATCACCATCTAATTTAATGTTTCTTAAACCATATGAGTCTTGTAATTGGTCAATAAATGTGAGTCATTTAAATTTTATTAATTAACTCCATTTATATAAAAAGATCAATTCGCCTTTTCATGGATTACTATACCTATAAACCAGACTAAATCTCAAAAATATTTCACAACCGTCTTACCATCAAATTGACCATGGGATGCTTAGGATCAATACTTAGTCATTAGGTACCTAAAATTTTTTGAATGTGTTTAAAATCATTAATACCCATTATTTTCCAAAAAGGGCATTTTTGTCCTAAACTTATGAAATTCTCGAAATTCATCTAATTGGACTTGTTTTCGATCCGTTCAATGTCATTTGACTCTAATACCTATTATGGGTATTTTCAACCTTTTCTTGAAGTTGGGTCCTCAAAATCCCTATTCAAGTGGAAATATTGTTTACCCTGGTTCACTATTCATCCAAAAATACTATTCACCCAAAATAAAATCTATAAAAGTGAAAGGCTAGCAACCATATTGGGGAGAATTTGATAGATTGTAATATCAATACTAAATTGTCCACCGTAACGGTTGATAATTATATCATAAATGATATTATGATTGAAAAGTTGAAGAAAAGATACAGATTGGCAGATTGTTGGTTGGTTGAAGTTTATTCCATATGCATTGTTTTATCCATATTTGAATTTAATTGTGAAGGATGAGTTGGATATGATAAAGGAAGCAATTGATTTTATTCGAAATAGTGTAGTATATTAGAGTGCAACACCTAAAAGAGTTAAGAAATTTGAAGAAACTGTATGATAACTATGCATTTCAAGTACAAAGAAGTTGATTTTTGAATTGTTCAATTGGATGGAACTCAACTTTCAAGATGTTGGATTCAGCAATCCAATATGTTGATGTGTTTTCCAAACTGAAACAAAGAGATTCTCAGTACACTTGCATGCCTATAGAAGACTAATGAGAGTTAGCTAGATAACTTTGTGCAAAGTTAGAATTATTTTATACTCGATTAAATTGTTCTTGGGAACAAAATATCCAACTATGCACTATTACTTTAGCACTATGTGTGAGATTAAAAAAAAGCCTTATCTGATTTGATGTTTGATTCCAATTTGGTTATTCATGTTATGGCAGAGCAAATGATGGAGAAACTAAATTCTTATTGTATATGGTTAGACATATTTTTGCAGTATTATCTGTGCTATACTCGAGATACAAGATGGAGGGGTTAATTTTATACAAAATGTAGAGTATAATGATCAAACTCAAGAGCATGTAGATGCCATTAAACAATTATGATATGATTTGCTTAATGATTATCAACTAAGAATGGAAAAAATTTGGGATCAAGATCATAGTAGTTTAAGATGTTCAGCTCCGACTTTAGTTTCAAGTTCAGGCTTATCTTCTAAGAGTAGTTTTTTACTTTCACTTTCAAAATTCATGAAAGGAAAAAAAGACTAGAACTTCATACAATATGATGGATTTAGCTGTGGCCGAAGTTAAAGATGTACAGTTTTATGTATCATTATGGTGGAAGAGTTGTGGAAATAATTTTTGGATCATGCAAGTAATTGCAAAACACTGGTGGTCGGGTTATTAGTCCTCATCATGTTTGATTTCATCCTTGTATTATGGAAGCCCTTATGTGTGCCCGAAGTTGGTTATACGAAGAAGATATTGAGTGCAAACTCTTTTCTTTTTAATATATCAATTTCGTCTATTTTTTAATTATCTTACCTTATATTAATTTTTTAATTTGCATATTAATACAGCCTCAGGTACTCATATGGAGGTGACTAGTCATACACATATTCATACTCATCAATCAAGTGGACTTTATTTTGATAATATATTCGATGATGAAGGTATATTTAATTATTTATTAGTTATTAGTTATTGCCATATGCTTAATATTCCTTTAGATTTATTATTATAGTACTAAATAATTTTTTTATATACAAAAGAAGTAATGCAAACTATTGACGATCCTAACTATAACGATTGGTTGCTCTCTCCAGTCTTCACACTCCACTCTCAGTCTCTCACAACCCCAAACTCCCAATCCAAAGCATTATTTCATGATTTTATCTTGAATTTTTATAAATTGTATCATTTAAAAAATTTTGGATAATCATTTTTGTAAATTATGTCATCAATTAATGAACTTTATTCATAACTTTAATTAATTGAATTAATCACTTTAAGTATAATCTTTTCCTTTCATTTCCTATAATTCTATCTTTTTTCATTAATGAATTTGGTTTCGTCTTATTCGTTTTATCAATATATGTACAATTTATATATTCATTTATTACAAAATCTCAATTTTTATTAATCAATTAAAATTCTTAATTTCAATTAATTGAATTGATTACTTTAATTATAATCTTTTTCTTTCATTTCCTATAATCTTATCTCCTCAATATTGAATTTGGTTTCATCTTATTCATTTGATCAATATATATACGTTTTATATATTCATTCATTATACAATCTCAGTTTTTGTTAATCAATTAAAATTCGTAACTTTAATTAATTGAATTGATCATTTCAAATTTTTAATTAAATAAAATTCTATTAAAATTTTCAAAAATAAAAAATAAAAAATTCTGGCTAGCTTGACATTGATCAAATGGCACCCTAAATGGAGCACCATAGAGTTACAAACCTTTGAGGCACTGAGAGAAGCAATTATGGAGTTTAAGCGTTTAATTTGTAGACAAACTTAAGTAACATGTCATTTTCATATATCATGAGTCTTTAAGGTCTTAAATGTGGTACATGACACTATAGGGTATAGCCTGAAATTGAAATCATTCATTAATTTTTTATATTTTTAAAAAGGTTTGTAAAATTAATAATAATTTTCAATAGTAAATAATTTTCATATTATAAAGTTAAAACTATTGAAAATTATTATAAAACTTAATGCAAGTTAGGATTTTCATTGTTAATTAATCTGTTTATGAAATATAATTAATATGACAAAGTCATTTTTTGTAAAATTAAAATTAAAATTATGATAATATTATTTTTATTGTCAAAATAAAGAATTATTATAATATAATTGAATCAAAAAAAAATTAATGGTGATTAAAAGACCCTGTCACTTTTACTGTCACTTTTAATTCAATTACAATTAGTATTTTTTATTAATGAACATATTTTTATTTGTATGATTTAAATTCTTATATTTAGTAATATAAATTTATTTTAAAATTTTTTAAGTAATGATTATGACATTTTATCATTAAGATTATTATTTATTTAATACATATAATTAGAATAGTTGAGTAAAAATTAATTTGTTCATAGTTAGACTTATTTTTCACAAATTGAAATTTAAAATTAATTAAAAATTTGCTGAAAATTTTGTACTTTTAATTATATACATGTTTTTATATAAAAATGTTAATAAAGTAGTTCTACTTCTACACATTTGATTGTCTACTTGTACACTTTTGAGGGGGCATACAAGGATTTATAAGATGATTAATTAAAAACATATGACACGTATATATTAACGGACTATTTTGTAATTTTAAAAAATTAAGAATTATTTTATAATTTAAAAAAACTCAAAAAGGGGACTTAGTATTGACCGATACTGGTACCATACTATTTTAAGACTAAATTCAATGTCGATATTAATATGATATTCATAATATTGAATTTTAGATGTTTGCTCTAAATCCCAAACACCAACTACATCTCCAACTCGTTTTTACAAGCTTAATGACTAGGATTAAAGCCAAATTAGATTTACATGCTTGCCCTTAATCACAAACACCAACTTTATCTCCAACTCTTTTTGTAAGCTTGATGACCAGGAACTAGAGTGAAGATTAGATTTACAGGCTTGCTCTTAATCCCAAACACCAACTTTATCCAACTCATTTTGGCAAATCTTAATGGCTTAGGACTTGAACCAATATTAGATTGACAGGCTTGCTCTTAATCCCTAACACCAACTTAGCCCACACACAGATTAGAGTTCACATCAACAAATGTGCGATATATCTTTTTCATTTGGTGTCAGTATTCGCTCTTTTAATATAAAAACTATCGGCATATGTCGATAATATTAAACACTACTGATTAAAAGGATTGGTAAATGTCAATAATATCAAAGATTAATGCAACTGAGTGTTTGGAAAACTATTAAAGAAAGACTTTGGTACTGCAAGTCCTTGTCGCTTTTTAATTGTTCATTGTTGATGATATCGATATGGATTAAATAACGAAACAAGGTGGGATGCTTTCCAAAAGTCGGTATCAATGCAGAAAGAAACCTTTATGTTATTCCTGTTATGTTCTTTTTAATTGAAAAAAGTAACAAATTTGAGGTCGCACTAGTTGAATCACAATTTGCTTCTAAAGACATTAAAGTTCATAGCCCCCAGGAGCTCCTCCACCAAAATCTCCTCAGAAACTTGCTTAGTTTACAGGTCTGCCTTGATCATGAAGATTAAGCATTTCAGCCATAAACATGAATTGACTCTTTTTGAGGAAACCGAGGAAAAAATTAAGCAGATCTCAGAAAAAGTTGCCAAGTTGAATGTGGGACGTGACGCAGAAATTTCATCAGATTCAGAGGGATATGAGGAGGACGAGAGCACTAAATGCAACGGTTGCTATCAAACAATTCAAGGTCCAGCCTATTTTTGTGAGACTTGTGAAGATTTCTGGCTGCACAAGTCCTGTGCTTCGCTGCCTCGTGAACTATCAGACCATCCTAGCCACCCATCCCACACTCTCGCTCTCCGTGCCAATCCTCCTAATCCTCATGTATCTCGAAATTCCAGGTTTCAGGATCCATATAGCAAGTTCTTCATCTGCCACGAATGCAGAGAATTCTGCCGGGGCTTTGGTTATCACTGCAAAAACTGTAGGATCAATTTAGATGTCAAGTGTGCGCTTTCAGCTAAACCTGGGAATCAGACCCCAGCACAGGCTGATAAAAGAGCTGAGATCTCTCATTTCAGCCATACAGATCATAGACTCCTCCTTTTCAAGTTCACCAAGGAATTTAACGACCTGATTGGCTTTAGCGAATATTGTCGTGGATGTCGGGCGCCATTCTCTTCAGGAGAGGTCTATAGTTGCTTTGATTGTGAATTCTGCCTTCACAAAAACTGTGCAGAATTGCCACAGGAATTCCATCATCCCTTCCATCCAGATCCAGAGCACCCACTTTCTCTCGAATTTGAAGGATATGGCAATGAGTTTATCTGTGAAGAATGCAGAGACATTTACGAGGGTTTTAGAGCCAGTTGTAAAAAATGCGACTTCCAACTCGATTTCAAGTGTGCTCTTCTCGTCACTAACAGTGGTGTGGTTCAAAGATCGAGAGATAGGAAAGAATTGAAAACGCAGATTAACCACCGTTTTCACCAGCATATACTAAGTCTCTTCAATTACAAACCAGTGAAGGGACGGGGACTTCTAACAACCATATGCGACATATGTGAAAGCCCAATGTCAAATCCAGCCTACTGTTGCCGGGAATGTCAATTCGATGTACATAAATCCTGTGCAGAATTGTCTGAGACAATAAAACATCCCTACCACTCTCACCCACTTCACTCTCAACTTATGAAAGATTCCAAGGGAAAATGTAATGCATGCAGGAGGAAAAACAGTGGACTTGTCTATTGGTGTCATGACTGTGACTTTAGCCTCCATTCTCAATGTGCCAGTAGCTCGCTGAAAGTGATATCTCCACTGAAGCTTGATTTCCATAAGCACGATCTCTATTATTTTGTGGCAGATCATCTAGCTAAAGTCAATTTTCAGTGCAAAGTTTGCGGTAAGAAGTGCAGGGGTTCCTTCTATCTGTGTTTGGAGTGTGTATCTTATTTTCATATGGAGTGCATGCCAATACCTACTTCTGTCAAGCCCGATTACCATATGCACCGTCTTGATCTAAAGGGTCGATTGTTTGATTACAATGAGTCGATAAAGGAATATTATTGCTTTGCTTGTGAGAAAGAAAGGAGCCCAAATTATCATGCTTATCATTGTCAAGAATGTTTTCTCCAAGCTCATGTCGAATGTTTGGCATCCTCCGAGGTTTATAAAGCGCAATCCCTTTTTTTTATTTTTTTAATAAAACATTTTGGAATGAATGAACTTTGATCTCGTGCACAGGATGTAGAACTTGATTCTGATATAGGGCAACAGAATGAAAGCCATCAAAATACTAATACAGAGTACCCAGCATTTGCCATGCCTTCACCTCCACAATGCAGGAAGCAGATTGAGGTACTTTACTTTCCTAAACGATTAATGAATGCTGTTTACTATAAATTCCAGCGAACTTTACCAACTCTGTTTCTCTCTCTGAGTCCTGTGATTGCAGACTAAAGATTCAAGCAATAACCACCCCATGATCTGTCTCAATACAAAGATGAACGCCTTTTGTTATTTGTGCAAATTAGTAATAACACAGGTTTCAGGTTACACATGTAAACACTGCAAAGTTTGCTTCCACAAAGAGTGTGCGGAGTTACCCTTTAAAATAAAGCATTCTCTTCACAAACCTCACCCTCTCACTCTTGTACCTGCCGACAATCATGGGCCTTTTATCTGCGACGGATGCAACTACTTTCGTGACACAGAGTCCGATGTTAGTTATGAATGCAAGCAGTGTGGGTTCATCATTGATCTGAATTGTGCTTCAGTGGTCGGTAATCAGCATCAAAAACCAAAGCAATCCTCAGTATTACATTTCTGTCACAGGCATAAACTCAAACTTGCCAACTTTCTAGAGAGTATGAAGGTTTCCTGCAATAGTTGTTGCTTGAGAATCAAGGACCAAGCTTATTGTTGTGCTGAGTGCAAGGTGTTCCTGGATAAATCCTGCTATGATCGACCACAGAGAGAAGAACATCCATTTCACTCAGAACATCACCTCCAATTCGGTGAGGAGAATTATAGCGGACATTGTGATGTCTGTTACTCTAAAATCGATGGTCCCTCTATTATGTATTTCTGCGATCATTGTGGAGTTTACATTCATGTAAAGTGTGCTCACTACCTAACATCTAGTCTTAAACATAAGTCCCACCAACACAATCTGTTCTCCTTTGTGGCTGGAGATTTGAGTAGCGAGCAGAACTTTAAGTGCGAAAAGTGCGGAGAAGATTGCGACCAGTCTTTCTACCGATGCGTGGAGTGCCTAATGAACTTCCATCTAGAATGCCTTCAAATCCCAAAAGAAGTGAAGAGCGAGTGCCATATGCATCCTCTTACTCTTGTGGATTCGTTTACTGAAGGCGGCTATAAAGAGTTCTATTGTGACCATTGCGAGAGTTTAAGGAACCCAAAACATGCAGTTTATCACTGCAAGAGGTGCCCCTACACGGCTCATATTGGATGTGTGATAAACGAGGTGATTAATAAATATACTGTTCCTATTTTTCGTTACATTACAAAGCTTTATATGTATTTTTTTTCTCTCTTAATATGATAACAT
Organism: Erythroxylum subrotundum; assembly: GCA_027563845.1. NCBI lineage: Eukaryota > Viridiplantae > Streptophyta > Magnoliopsida > Malpighiales > Erythroxylaceae > Erythroxylum > Erythroxylum subrotundum. The sequence continues at coordinate 19,916,701 of JAOQMQ010000003.1, forward strand.
CTTTTTTTCTAATATTTTTGAAGGGTAATTAAGATATATACTGTTCCCATTTTTCCCTACATTACAAAGCTTTGTATGTTAACATCTTTTTTCTAATATTTTTGAAGGGCAATCCACTGGAGATACTGGAAGCGTCTGCCGGTCCCAGGACAAGGAATTCAAATACGCAGCAAGTGAAAGGGAAAGAAAAAGCCGGAAAACAGAAGAAGCCAAAGGTTCATAGTCAAAACAACAAGAAAAGCACAGCAAGTAATTCCAAAGGTAACACACACCTTAAGCAAACTATCATATGATCTTCCGCCCATGACTAGCATATGATTAATCAAACATTTACGTAATTGCATTTAACCTTGTTAACAAAAAACTCAGAAAGTAAAATATAATTATCACTTAAGATTAAAAAAACATAATTAATAATGATTTTGAGTCCTAAAATTTCCCTTTTTGTGGATGAATTCTTAAAGAGGATTAACAGTAATTGTATTAAACTATCTAGAGAAAACAATCTTTATTCATAAGTTAGTTGTATAAAAAGATCAAGTACTGGTGTTTTTAGTCAGGTAATCCTAATATATAAATAAATGGTTAAAGGTATAAAATGATAGTTGTATTTAAAATATTTTGTAAAGAATCTATAATTTGTTTATCACAAATTCTGAATTCATAATGAGTTATTAAAAGATCGGTGGTGTGATTCTTATGATATTCATGTTTCGATACATGAAATCTTCTGCAGCCGTTATGATGTTTTAATTCCATGTCATTTAATTTTATACACACATTTATGTAGACTTCATATAAATGTGTGGATCAGATTTAATAAAACATGATCAAGATCCTCATAAAAATAATATGACTTTACGTAAATGTATGAATGAGATTTAATGAAACATGAATAAAACACGGTAATAAAAACAGAGAATCTGTTCCATGTTTTAAGGTGTCATAGACGTGGTGTCATTTGATTTGAACTTTGGAGTTGCAGCTGACAATCAATCCTTGATGATTAGCATAGGATTCAAAACTAGAGAAGTTGTTGGTTTCTTTTGGAATGAATCATTCTTCTCTTGCAGGCACTCATCTCTCAATTAAACGTACGTATTAATGCCAAATGAAGCATCGTATCAGTTCCTCCCTGGAACATTACTGCGCGCTATGCCTTTCATTGTGAAATCCAAATCTTATTTAAACAAATGGAAATTTGGTTATGGTCATCTTTTTGCTTATATTTTCAGTTAAACTGTGAAGTTTTTATGTACTTAATTAAAATTATAAAATAAGATTGCTTTTATTGCTTTCTTTTATGCAAAAATCACTCATTTTTAGATTGATTTTTTGTAAAAACCAAAAAATTAAAATTATGTACTATTCATATTGATAAACTAAAGAAACTTTTAAATCTTTAAAAGAATGCATTTTGCAAAGAAAATCCTCAAAGAAGATCTTTAATTTATTGATTATGTACCACATCTAAAATTTAAAATGACAGAATAAGTAATATCTTATTGTAATTATAATTACTCCTAACCTAACAAATTTTTAAACTCAGTCACCAAAAATAAATAATTAAAAATCTTAATAACGTGTCCTAACATACAAGTTATATCAAAGATTAACTTCCAAAAAAAGGTTATATCAAAGATTTAGTTAAAATATAAATGTTATAAATTAACAAAAAAAATAAATATTGACTTCTCTATAATTAAAATTATCTAGAAAAATGTAAAATCTTTTAAGTATGTTATTAAACAAGTAGTCAGGTGTGTTTACAAATGAACATCATCATCATCATCATTATTATATGGAGTCATTTTTTAGAAAATATTTAACCAGTAACTTAATATCTTAAATTAATTTTAAATAAATGTAACATAAACAATTAATTTTATAAGTTAAATTGTGTAATACGTTTTCTAAATTAGTATATTTGATATATATTAATGTTTTTTTAAGTTTTGATTTTAACTTAAATAAAATAAATGATGATTCTCTTATCTTTCTTCTTTTTCTGTTATATCTCATTTACTTTTAAAAACTTTATTTTTTGATCAAAATAATGATGAAACAATTTTAATGACGTATATTTATTCTAGATTTAATTAGTTTGAATATTTGACCAATAGATAGTAAAGTTTGATTAGTGGAAGTCACAATTTAGTTGGTTATATGACATCTTTAGAGATTTTGACAAAACATAAGGGTTGATTTTTTGCTCCTAGAATTTTTATTAATAATGTTTATGTGGAGCATAGAGATCAACCTCGTAATTAGATAATAACATAACATATTACTATTAATGAATTTGTTTTTATTGATTATAGTAGCTCTATTATAATGGAATCAAGAAATATGTAAATGATGAAGTTTAATAAAAGAGCAAAGTGAGTGAAGGAGTTAATTGAATAATCAATGATCAAAGAAAATGAACAAAGTGGAGTATATATGTAATTTAAGTAAAGAATCAATATACGAGGAGGAATCAAGCACACTTGCTAGTACGAATACATCTAAAAATTATACTAAGACCTAATCAAATTATAGTAATCTTTTTTGTAACCTTACTTTAGTCATTTCAATAAATTAGGGGATTAATCATTGTGTGATAATTTGCATGTAAGACATATGAATAAATTCTTTTATGATCAACAAGAAATTTGTTTTCATTTTAAAAAGAACTGTTTTGATCTTTAAAATGCTCTTTAAAGAATATTTAAAATAATTTTATATTAAGTTTTAGACAAAGGAATATAGATTAATCTTTTAAAGAATTTGAGAATTCTTTGAAAATAACCTTTTAGACACGTGGGTTCACCAATGTATAGTTGTAGCTGACTTTTTGGAGACATTGATCAAATAATATCTAGGTGTAAATGATCATTGTATTAAAATAAGTAAAAAATTATATATTGTGAGTTTTATTTGTCATATTAGTTTATAATATGACATGTTAGTTGGTCGACCAAAACTTTTTAGGTTATTTTATACACTTTGTGAGGGTTACTTTTACCTTGAACAAGAATTTTAAAGGATTATCCTTCATTTGTTAAAAAGAAAGATGAATGTAAGAGTTCATTTTCACTCATAAAGAGGATGTTGTATGGAGGTTGTTTTCACCTATTAAGAAGAAAATAGGGAATTCCTAAGTGAAACTTAAGGAGTAGACATCTGTCAAGGTTTATTTAGTCAAACTAATATAAATCGTTTAGTCTTATTTATAATAATTGACAATTAATTCATTATTATACAAATAGACAAAAAGTGAACATAATACACAACACCCTTACTTGACATCCTAGGATCAACAATTAGTATTAGAGCAAGTCTGAACAATTGCATATAAATCAAAGCACATATATAACCTTGTTGGTCTTTAATGGCACTTAAAAAGGGCATAACTGTGAATTAGGTGTTCGTAAGTCTGAAGATATTTTCTAACTATTGAATGCAATTTGACAAGAATTAATATATTACAAAATAGTTTAATTTAAACAATAATACAATCAAATAATACTTTAAATAGTATAGGCAAAGAGAAATCTAAACCAATTTTTATTTGTTCAGTAAATAACCTTTGCCTACGTTAGCTCTCCAAAAGCCTTATTAGAATTTCCACTATTTCTTTTCTTCACTACAAGAAAAATGGAGTTTAGCGACGGAAATTACTGATAGAATTTGTACAAATTCCGTCCGTAAGCTTATTTAGCGATGGAAAAAAGTGTCAGAAATATGACTGTCATTAAATTTACCAACAGAAATTTTGTATACCGTTGGTAAATTTACCGACGGTTATTTCGTTCGGTCAGTAAATTTACCGAAAGAGAAGATTTTTCTATCAGAAAATTACCAACGGATTTGATTATTCTGTCGGTAATTACCTACGAAATTTTTTTCCGTTAGTAAATCCAATATATTTTACCAACGGACATTTGTTTTCGTCGGTAAATTTGCTAAAAACTATTTTTTAAAATTTACCTGCAAAGTGTTCAGTTTCTCTGGTTACCTTCTATTTCTTGGTCACGACATTCATCGAGACAAGGAAGTTTGGCTAGTGTCTATAGACTCATCTAAGCTTTGCCTCGGTAATAAACTATGTCTCATGGTTAGCTCCCCGAACTTGGTCAGAGAAGTTGTTCGAGCCCAAGACAAAATCTTTGCGAACCGCAAACCACCTCTCACTGCTAGAATCAGCTCTTTGGGTGCAAATGACATAGCTTGGAGCCCCTATGGTTCTAAATGGAGAAAGATGCGCAAGGTCTTTGTTCGTGAAATTTTAAGTAACAAAAACATTGATGCTTCTTATGGTATGAGAAAACAAAAGATTAAGAAGACTATAAGGCATGTGTATGGTAAGATTGGACAGCCTACAGATATAGGCCAATTGGCTTTTATGACAAGCATAAATGCCCTCATGAGCATTTTGTGGGGACGTACGTTAGATGGAGAGGAAGATTTTAAAGCTGCAATAGAGTTTAGAAATTTATGCTTGGAGATGATGGTGGTGATGGGGAAACCAAATATTTCTGACTATATTCCCATCCTTGCAAGGTTAGACTTACAAGGCTTGGAGAGGAAGACAAAGAAAATCTCTATTGAAGTTGAAATTTTCCTTAATTATATAATATGCACGTCTTGTACTTTGCTTTTAGCGTTAACCCACTTCCTCTGCTCTTGTCCTTCGACTTTATTCCCAGGGCTAGCCGAAGGAGTTCTCCTTACACAGTTTTGATGTAGCGCCCCCTTACCGCAAGGGATGCATCGGGATGCCCGGAGGTCATTCCGATACGTATCCTACGTTAAGGGCGAGCTACGTTCGATCACTACCTTCACTTCATATGGCATCATATCATTATTCACTTATAAAGAATCATAAGAAAATCACAATATTTTTAACACCAACTTTTCCTCATTTCATTCCTCGAAATCGAAAGTCTACATTGTGTCTTTCCAACCTTTACTACATGTACATCGACAAAACCTAGTACAAAAGTACTACATGAAAGAGGAAAATGTATCAAATCTATCTAAGCCATACAAAAGTCCCAGTTGACCGACCTTTAAGCCATGACTTCACTTGCCGAATCACAATCTACATGGTAGTAGAGCCTCTCAGTAACTAGAGTCATCTCTCGGTCCTGAAAAATTAACGTTGCAATTTTGGTGAGTTTTGCGAACTCAATGAGGTAACCATCATCGATGGTTCACTCAATTCATGCAACACATTAATTTATATCACAATTATTTCATAATTTTGCATTTCACTCAATCAGACATACTTAACAAGATGCATATGAAATGCTCATGAGACACTTTTTCCAATTATTACGTTGTTGTGACCGATTCCCTGAACTGTCCTATATAGGGCTCATTAAACGTTGAGCCTAAGGCTCTGAATCACTTTTGAGCTCGAGGCTCAGTTTCACTCGTTGAGCTTTAAACTC
>JAOQMQ010000003.1:19922238-19934279 GCA_027563845.1 Erythroxylum subrotundum
GGTAGTTGGAGAATGTGCGTGGATAGTAGAGCCATCAATAAAATTACTGTTCAATATCGTTTTCCTATTCCTCGCTTAGAAGACATGCTGGATCAGCTATCTGGTTCTACAGTTTTCTCAAAGGTTGATCTTAAAAGTGGCTATCATCAGATTCGGATGAAGGAGGGAGATGAATGGAAGACAACCTTTAAAACTAAGGAAGGCTTATATGAGTGGTTGGTTATGCCATTTAGGTTGACAAATGCACCAAGCACATTCATGTGACTTATGAACCAGGTTCTATGCCCTTTCTTACACAGATTCGTTGTTGTTTATTTTGATGATATCTTAATTTTTAGTCGCAGAATTAAGGAGCATGTACAACACCTTCGAGAAGTTACGATAGCTTTAGAAGGAAATGTGTTGTTTATCAACCTGAAGAAGTGTACATTTATGACAGAAAGAGTTTTGTTTCTTGGGTATATTGTTAGCTCAGAAAGGATTCATGTAGAAGACAAGAATGCAGAAGCAATTCAAAACTGGCCCATTTCCAAAAGTATTACGGAAGTTCGCAGTTTTCATGGACTTGCTACTTTTTACAAGAGGTTTATAAAAAATTTCAACAGTATTGTGGCTCCGATTACTGATTGTTTGAAGAAGGAGAGAGTTTAGAAATTTAAATGGACTAAAGCCGCCAACAAAAGCTTTGAGGAGATTAAAGATAAGCTTATTTCTGCTCCTATTCTTACTTTACCTGATTTTGATAAATTGTTTGAGGTTGATTGTGATGCATGTGGTGTTGGAATTGGAGGTGTTTTTATCTCAATGTGATAGGCCCGTTGCATTTTTTAGTGAAAAGTTTAATGAAGCTAGGCAGAAGTGGGGTACTTATGAGCAGGAATTTTATGCAATGTTTCGAGCCTTCAAGACGTGGGAACATTATCTTATGAGGCGAGAGTTCATTATCCATACAGATCATAAATCATTAATTCATTTGCCAACTCAGAAGCATGCAAACAAGATGTAGGTGTGTTGGGTAGCTTATATGAGAGCTTTTAATTATATCATCAAATACAAGACTGGTGTTACAAATAAGGTCGCAGATGCATTGAGTAGAAGAGCAAACTTATTGGTTACAGTGAGTCAAACTGTCGTGGGATTTGAGTATCTGAAGGTCTTTAAGCTGAGGATGTAGATTTCGCAGAGATATGGCAACAAGTACAGAAGCGTAAACCTACTGATGGGTTTATAATACATGAAGGTTTTCTTTTCAAAGGAAACCGGTTGTGTATTCCTCGTTCCTCATTGCGAGAATTGTTGATTCGAGAAATTCATGAATGTGGTCATCTAGGTCGTGACAAGACTATTGCGGGGTTGGAAGAGCGTTACTATTGGCCACAGTTGAAGAGAGAAACAGGGAAGATGGTTCAAAAATGTCGAGTTTGTCAAACACAGAAGGGTCATTTGCAGAACACAGGATTATAAACCCCATTGCCTATTCTCGATCATCTTTGGGAAGACTTGTCAATGGATTTTATTCTTGGTTTGCCACGTACCCAACGTGGTTCTGACTCTATTTATGTGATAGTTGACAGGTTTTAAAAAATGGCACACTTCATTCCTTGCAAGAAGACTAGTGATGCATCTTATATTGCCAAACTGTTTTTTCAGGAGATTGTTCGTTTGCATGGCATACCCAAAACAATTACTTCTGACCGAGATGTGAAATTTCTTCCTCATTTTTGGACTGTTATGTGGAAGCGTTTTGGGACTGAACTTCGTTACAGTAGCACGACACATCCTCAAACTGACGGACAGCCTGAAGTGGTGAAATGCATGCTTGGTAATCTATTGTGTTGCATATGCAGCGATAAGAAGACTTCTTGGGATGTTGCTCTTCCTCAAGTCGAATTTGCTTATAATAGTTCTGTCAACAGCTCTACTAAGAAGACGCCTTTTGACATTGTTTACAGGAAGGCTCCAGCACGGACAGTTGACCTTATTGCACTTCCTGCAGGTGTTCTTCCTAATGTTGCAGCTAACAATTTGGCCAACCAGCATGTTGATATGTTTAAACAGGTGAGGCAGAAGCTGAAGGAGTCCAATGAAAAGTACAAGATTGCCGCTGAAAAGCATAGACATTTCCAGTCCTTCAAGGTTGGTGATCAAGTCATGGTGTACTTGCGCAAGGAACGTGGAGGAGGACAACACAAGCTGGATCCAAAGAAGATTAGTCCTTTCCATATAATTCAGAAGATCAATGGCAATGCTTATGTTCTTGACCTTCCAGATCATATGAAGATATCCAAGACGTTTAACGTGGCGGATCTTTATCTTTATCACCCAGATGATGGTAACTCGAGGTCGAGTTCTTTACAAATGTAAGGGAATGATGCGGATCAGTTAGCTTTGGATTACATGGAAGATCTTGACCGCGGCAAGGTTTGCGCCAGGATGCGAAACAAGGCCTAAATCTTACATATGAAGCTGTTTAGGGGCCCAATTTTGTGTTTGTTTTTTTTAAGACTATTTTGCTAATTTTTGGTCTTTTATTTTCCTAATCTTGTCAGGTTTCGGATTAGGGTTTTTGGCCATTATAAATAGGTCTTATTGATGTCTTCTGGGACAATTTTTTGATATTCAGAATTTGGCTTTGCCTTTCTTTCAAGATCGCTTGTCGTTCTTGTTCATCTTTGCGTCCAATCAAACGACATTGATTAAACTCCTGAATGGAGTCTAAACGTTCTTGTTCCATTCATAACTTCCGTTCTGCGTCATTGTCAAATTAAATAAATGAAAGTACAATAAGCATTATAAATAATTTATAACCATAATATACCTTGCTTTTCTTTGTCCTTCACTTTGATCTTTAATTTTAATTATGCAAGCTTCATCATTCCCTTCGTAACTTCATGAAATGTCTTTTGATTTATGTAAAGTTATAATTTGCTCTCATATTTCTTTTATAAATAACAAAATATTAGTATTGCTTATCTTTTGATATAATCAAAATATTAATTGGAACTTCCCTTAGTTCAATAATCTCTCCGTTCTAATGATGAATTTTTTTTTATAATATTAGAGAAGCACTAATAAAATCATGCACACATGCAACATTAATAAATAACTCCCCTTTAATTTATACATGAAAAATTACAAGTGAAACTTTTGAAGCAAACTTAAATATATGAAAATTTTCAATCAAATTGACACGATAATATCAATTATCAAATATAGACAACAAATTTACATGATAACAAAACAACATATTCAATTATCAAATATGTCCAATGGTCAGTAAAATATATACATATTCAATACTCTCCCTAAATTTAGTATCAATAAATTTCTCTCTCCATTTTTGGAAAGATAAAAAATTAGTTATACGTGGGAAGAAATTGAGACTACATTTAGTGATATAAGTTAATCAAGATAGTATATCTTAAGGCTACAAAAAGATTTTAAATTATCTTATAGTTGTGTGAGTTAATACTCAATATATACTAGATGAGCACTAGGTGGATATTCATGACATGATCTAAGGCAATAATCTTATCATCCGCAGGTTAGCTCAATGTGTGACTAAGTATAAGCTCATTAGAACCAATGCGAGCTGTTGAAGCTATAGTTGTTGCTGCTGGTGAGTCATATGACTATTAACCATTTAGTAACCCATATGATTAAGGGTAGCCTAATCAAATAAGGAATCTTAAACAATCTCATCTTCAGTGCGAGGAATGTAAAAACACTAGAAGATGAGGCTAATGATTAGGGTATGTGGGAATATTTTATTTCTTTTTCTTCTTGTTATTAAAATACACCATATTATGTATAATGGAGTTACCAAGAAAAAATTTCTCTCTTAGCATGACGGTGGAGATAAACTAAAGGTCATTAAATCCTAGAAACATATAATAGCCACCATAAGAAATATATTTGTACTTAATGAAAAGATGATGAAAACTAGGAATAATATTGAGACCTCATCTTTGGTTTTTTTAATGGCTTCTATGCTGACACTTAATTAAAAGATGACTTTTACTTTGTCACATAGTAGGGTCAAATGATATTCGGTATGAAAATTATAATAAGTACAATTTTTAACGATGAGAATGCATATCATTTATAATATCACTCGGGAAACAGATGTCTACATCTTAAACTCTAAAAATTATGTGAGTTTCATCTTGGATTACTTGAGGTTGAAGGTTACACTAAAATAACCTAACTTTCTTTTTTTTTGGTTGAAGTGACAATCTCAATAAGTAGAGACTCCTATTTTAACCTCATCAAATTTAATTTCCTAAATGAACATGCTCCTCTCTCTATCTATAACCCTTTTTAGTTCTAAATTTACAAAGCCACATTGAAAACTCCCTTAGATTCCAATGCTTGTATTACACACTCTAATTTTTGAAAGGTGTAAAAAGTCAAATGCTACGTACCAACTAGATAAAAATCATAATAAAATAAATATAAAGCTATACCCCTTATCTTTTATATGTCACAAATATTTAAAAATATATATAACAAGTAAAGTGGTAAGAAATTAATGAAATAATTATATTAAATTTATCAAACAATGGTGACAAACTAAGAATAAGGCTTCGTGCCTATCTAGGGTTGATGATAGCTAATAATCATTCCTAGTCAATAGAATGGTACCTATCATATTGTAATACTAACTAATTTTCTTCCCAATAAAATGGTATTTGCTTCAATTTAGTGTTTGTAGGCTTCAACCAACTATACTCGTCATTGTAACACACATATGTATAATCATCGTCCATTTGGGGACTTAAATTATATTGTCAATAATATTCGTTCATTCATATACCATGCATATGTATGGAGCATCAAACTGCGAAAAATGCATCAACAATATATTATTCGTAGCTATAGTTGCTTACTGACACCCAAAATCTCAATTTTCTATGTATATCCATAAATCATATAGAACACCAACCAAAAGTAACCTAATCCCCAAAACTTACCAATTTGACAAAAAACAAATTTTGTTAATTACCTCAAATGAGGGTTCTTTACCAATCTACTCAAAAACAAAAATTAGAATATGTAAACACTTAGTAAGTATCCAATGAAGCATTTAATAAATAAAAATAAAACAATAAACCTAGAAAGTCCTAAATACAATGTACTAACTTTTGTACAAAATGTACCATAAATCCCTTTTTCAATAAATATTTCCTTCTTCCTTAAAGTGCTATCACAAATAATTATTTAATGCTACTCCTTCTAATCACCCAATATCATTCTATAACTAAAATAACAAATAATGAAAAAGATTTCTAAGTACATTCTATTATTATAATTTTAAAATTTTAGTCTCGTAAAAGTTGTTTATAACATATGTATTATATTTACTTTTTTATGATTGTAGTTATTTATGGTTAATGGATTTTTTAATCACTTTTATGTTTGAACATATTAAAAAATGCATGAATAATAAAATTATATTTTGAATATATTTATTCTTAGTTTATTGTAACATTTAATTGAAAATAAAAATATTTTTATCTATAGTTTATGAAGTATCTCTTTTTGTAATCACTTAAAGGACATAACGAGTTATTAATATGTTCTATAGTTTTTAGACCACTTAAGGTTACAAGACTGTACAGTACTATAGCTTAGAATTTATGTTCATATATATATATATGAGAGGTTTGTGTCAAACATATTAATCTCTTGATTTGGTATGAATATTTTTATAAAATCTGATTGCATGCTGAAATGTATAAAGTTTATAGCATTTTAAGATCAGACTTATTAAAAAATGCTAGGAATAAAATTAGCACAACTAGTAAAGAACATAAAAGATCAAAGAAGAGCTTGGAGAATGCTTTTTATTGCAATGGATACTTCTCTCTCATATATCTTAATACTCAAATTGAATTCTTTAAGTCCTCCATCCCCAAAATGGAAGGCTAGATTTACTTATCCAATGGCTTACAATGCTTCTTTAGGATATTCTATAGTATTCTATATACATCAAGTACATTATATAATTATATGTAATTTTCCACAGGGTTCCATAATGTTCCAAAAAATTCTATCTTCTTTTAGTATTTTAAAGAGAATCCTATGAGATTATTGGTACCAAACCTCTCTTGTGGCCTTTGAAACATGCAAAGTATGACATTCTCTCTCACTCAATTTGATGACGTCCTCTATATGTCCTCCATGTATGCCTCATTCTTATCATTATGATTCAATAATGTGAGCTCATATTCCTAACTCCCTTCGCTATTAAGTAACTTCTTCCATTTAATAAAATATTCAACATAACTTGGATGGGTGCCTCTACTTGGTATGAAGTAATGTGCCAATATCTCCTCAACATCTCATTTAGGCATCATGGTAATGGCAGTAATGGCTCTCTTGGATTTACCTTTGTTAGGTTTATCCTTTTCCTTATGGTAAGGTTCAAGGAGACTCCCGTGATACATAAGATGCATTTCGAAATGAGAGGGTAACGTCAAATGATTGGCCAATCGTTCGTAGTGTCTTACTAATTCTTTATATAATTTGGAAAATCTTCAACTTTGGTAAGAGAGAAGTTTCACAAATACTGGGTCTCCTTTATTAAACTCCAAATGCCTCCGCTCATCAGCCTACTTCTTCATACTCTTTGCGGCTTTTATTAGGTATGCTTATGCGCAGTGACGGAGCCAGAAATTTAAGATAGGAGGGCCCAAATATTTAATTTTTTAAAATTTTTGGGGGCCTAATGTATTACCAAGCTCCAAATAATTTCGTTCTTATGTGTGTATAAATATATATATATATATATGTGTGTATAAATATATATATATATATATGTATATATATATGTATATTTATACACACACATATATATATATATATATAAGCGATGAGTGTTGTTGAAAAAATGTTGCAAAAGAACAATCCTATATACACTGTACACGACAACTTTATAACAACAGCTGCCTGCTCCAGGGATATGCCTATATATATATATATATATAATTTTTGAAAATTTTGGGGGGCCCAGTGCACCATTGGGCCCTAAGTGGCTCCGTCTCTGCTTGTGCGATATCAGCCTTCTTATGCCAACCTTTTGGCAAAGTTGAATGCAGTAGGACATAGGCTTTATATGTAATGACAAGAGTGTGTGGGGTCATTGGTTGCTTTATAATTACAATCTCAAATGGGTTGATTCCTATCGACTTACTTTTTTACAAGTCATATAAGAATTGAGCAACATTAAGCAACTTTGCCTAATTTTTTTGATTGGTACTCACGTAGTGCCTTAAGTACAATTTCAATAGTATGTTCAATCTCTCAAATTTTCCATCTATTTAGGGGTAAAAGTTGGTGGAGAAGTTTTTGGACCCCATTAGCTTGAATAAACTTGAACAAAATCTTCTCGTGAAGCGAGCAACTTTATTGCTTATAATTGTCTTAGTTATGCCCTAATATTTCACTACATACTTAAAGAATAAGAGTGTAGCATCCTTAGTTGTAAATTTCATTGGAACGAGGACAAAAACTCTATATTTTTTGAACTGATCTACTACTATAATATATTGTTGCCGTATCTTTTAGATTTTAATAGGCATGTAATGAAATCCATGGAGATACTCTCCCAAGGATTCTCTAGAATGGGTAATGACTCTAGTAAACTAGCTGAATAGCGTTAATTTGTCTTATTTTATTAACATATGAGATACGTCTTCATGTAGAGATCGATATTGTTGTGCATTTAGGGCTAATAATATGCATGCTCTACAAGTGCCAACAAACGATGTAGGATGTCCTGTCTAATTATAGTTATGACACACCATAAGGATTTATTTACATATTCCTTACCATTTAGGCACATAATTATGATCACCCTTAGTGATAAGTACTCCAATATAAAGTCAAAATCATTATATCTCCTTATGACTAGCCAACTATTTCAAAGTTTTGGCTTATGGGTCTTTAAATCCTTCCTTTGTTTGGTCCATTAAAGGAAAACTTGGACTTATGACGGTAACAAGCTCTCCTTTTCTACTAAGGGTATCAACAACCAAGATAAGTTTGTCAGGCTTATACTCCATAATGAAATCGATCTCTATAAAAAATGCTTACCATTTAATTTGCTTTAGCATCACCTTATTTTGTGTAAGGAAGTAGCAAGTGGCGACATTATCCATCTTCACTATAAAATTAGAACTAAGAAAATAATGTCTCTAGGTTTGTAAACAATGCACAACTAGAGTCATCTCCTTCTCTTAGACTGTGTATAGATGTTCAACCTGATTTAGCTTACAGCTCTCATAAGCAATTGATGCCCATCCTATACCAAAACACCACCAAGTATAAAATTGGAAGCATCATTGTATACCTATATGGCTTAGTGTGATCGAGAAGGGCTTACACAAGTTTTTCCATCACCTTTTACTTTAGGGCCATAAATGCCTTCTCAAAACTTGCATGTCATTTTCATGTTCTATTCTTTTTAATAGATTGGTGAGCAACGAAGTGAGGTAGGAATTGCCTGAACTTATGATAATAGTTAATGGGACTAAGGAAGGAACATAATTTTGATACCTACTTTAGTGGTTCCCAATCATATATGGCTTGTACCTTGGACTTATCCATCTTTAACTTTCCCCTTCAACAATATGCCCCAAGAACCAAATTGTATATTCTACGAAAGAACACTTCTCCTTCACGTATAACTTATTTTCCCTTAAGACTTGGTTGTACGTACATAACATGCCTTTTTAGTGTTTCAGTATACACCTCAATATACATCTAAGTACTCCACAACAATTTATCCAAGAAGGGTTGTAATTCTTGATTCATGAGAGTGTAAAATATGGTAAGTGGATTAATAAGTCCAAACGACATAACAAAAAATTCAGGGGAACCATACCTTGTAACATAAGCAGTCTTTAGCACATCTCCCTCTATAATTCTCACTTGGTAGTACCTTAATCTCAAATCAAGCTTAGTGAATCATTTTGTTTAACGAAGTTGATTGAACAAGTCAGTAATCAATGGAATGGGATATTTATTTGTCATCGTAATTTTATTAAAGGTCCTCCAAGATGAACACGGTGTCAGTAAAGGGAATAGGCATAGACTTGACACAATCTATAAATTCTATGCTAAGTACTATAGGATAATCATCATAGGTACTACAAAAAAATCTACTAGTTGACAGCATTCTCTAAAACATACCTTTACATTCATAACAATTCCAAAAGTGTCCACTGGCTTTGAATTTACTGCGTTAAGCCACCTTTTCTCCTTATTGTATTTGATGCCTAACCGATTCACTTCTTCTACTTAGATGAAGTTGTTGAAACCTTTAGTGTCTATAAGTACTCTTGTTGTTTGGCCTTTAAACTTGATTTTGGCATGATGTCCTTTCTTTTTGATTTTGGGTACTTCAACCTAGCTTTAATAGAGCTAGTGATTTTTAAGGAGCCTATCTTCGCCTCCTTCCATTATTGCTCTTACGCCTACCTTTCTTCAACTAATATGGAGAGCTTAACTTTCTTTAGCCAGTCCTTTGCCTTATGCAGTTTATCACAAAAGAAACACATGAAAGTTGACCATTTTCGCATTATTATATTTCGTGATTTAACATTTAGACTTACTGGATTATTAAAGCTCTCTTTACCTTGATGGCTTTCTTACCCCCATTTTTCCCTATGTTATCCTTGTCCTTTTAAGACTTAGGTTTCTCAGGCTTTTACAATCGATCAATGGCTCAGCAACATAGATAGCAATACGAGATCTTGGGTTTTATGCCTTTGGATCTCCATCTTCATCCAATTTTGTAAGCCGTCCTTTTTCCTTGTTTGGATAATCAGGAATTTCCAAAAGCACCTTAATAAATGCTAAATAGGCTATATTTATAATCCTATATTTAATGAAATTTTCTTGTTTATTTGAAATCTTCTTATTATTTTTGGTACTTATATTATTTCTATTTTATTTTCACGTCTTATTTCCCTTCACACACAAAAAGAGAAGAATTAGGCAAAATTGGGACAAAAATTAGAAAAATTGAAGTTATTTTTTAAGGATTCGTGCTGATGAAGGACATACCTATATAACTCTACATGGCCATATGGGTGACCTTGTAGCTCTCTAGGACTTTGTTGCTCTGTAATTTTTAAATAATTAAAGAATGATTAAGGGTAACAGTCATGCACATGGTAGTGTGCATGATCATGTCCACTTTGAAAGGCCTAATTTTGAGTTAAAAAGGGCAAAATGAAGAGAAATGAAGTGAGTTCATAAGAGGTTCATAAGGGGCTATGTTAGGTTTACAAAAACACTTTTTAGTGGCTTAGGATGATAAAAAGAATGGAGAATAAGAAATGAAACATATTTGGAATGAATTCCCATCAATCTAACATAGATTTCAAAAAGACTAAAAGGGATCTCATTACGGTTCTTCTAGTTTTTAGTTTTTACTTTAGTCATTGATGTTATGATTATGAATTTGTTGGTACTTAGATTAGACGAACCATATGATAGACTTTATAATGATTTTGTTTTAACTTAATTCATTCTTTGGTTTCATTGAAATTCAATTATCTGTTCTTAATTATCCTTGAATTAATATTGCTAGAATATTATTTCATATGTGATTTCTTGCAATTGAGATTGAGAAATCATTTTGTATGAATAGTTCTAACATAATTAAAAGGAGCTACATGCAAACCTAGAGATTAGTCAACATAAATCCTTTATATTAGGCTCAAACCAAATAGTAAAATTCAAAAATTAATTAATGCAATCTTAAGGGTTTTAAATAGAAAATGTTCAGTTAATCAACCGATGGTTAGATGTTAATATTCTTGATAAAGATATTAGCATAAAGTAGGAATTTTAAGGTCTAGTGAACTAAAGATAAATTAATTAACAAAATCATGATCACATAAGAAGTCCTAAAGGTTTAAAATCTAGGTACCACTATTTTTTTATTGTTTCTTAGTTTAATATTTGATATAATTAGTTTATTATTTTAATTTTGCATTTGATTTAACTTAGTGAACATAATTTGTAGGCTAGTCCTTATGGAATTGACACATACTACTCGTCAATGCTAGCTATAACTACACCATCAAATTTTGGTGTCGTTTATAGGGACTGTAATATTAAGAAAATCTCATTTTTATTAATCTTTCTTTTAGGTTGTTTTTATTTCTTTTATTTTTGTGTTTGTTTGTCTATAAAGCAATCTTTCTTGATATTACATTTATGGCTTATTTTGCAAGACTTGGATATTTATTATCATAGCCACCAATCACAATGGAAGTGTAACATCCCGGAATTTAGGAAAAGGGTAAATTGGTAAATTTGGGGGTAATGGTGAAAGATGGAAATTATATTGCATGCTCATGTATTATAGAATATATTTGTATTGTGAAAAATTGAATTAGTTGCACATGAAATATTTGTACATGCATACATTGACATTCCCGGTATATGTGGTTATAACTATATTGGATGGGAAATCTTGTAGATTTTGGGTTATTGTTCTTGAAAAAAAATTATTTGGAGAGTGTCATTAATGATTTTCCAATTTTGGAGAATTTTAAGAATTTTTCTGGAATTTTTCGGGGTAAAAACCCGGACTAGGAAAAATGTCGAGGGGCAGACCAATTGGTCAAGAATAGTAGAATTAATTGCATCTGGTCTTGATTTTTGGATGTATGGTTATAGAAATTGTGACAAGTGTTAATTCTTGGGGATTGGGCTTGAAGTTATTAGATTAAGAAGGAAATAGGCTTAGACTTCTTGAGATGATGCCACATGGCATTTTCCTAGCCATGGATAAATTTAACTATCCTAAGTAGCTTCCATGTTAAGCTTCCTTACTCACCCACTCACGACACTCTCTCCTTCTCAAAAGCTATTGGAATTTTGCTTGGTTTCTCTTCTTCTCTTCTTCGTGTGTCTCCTTCCTCCTTAAAGATTGTGTGCTCATCTTATTTTAAACCTAGCTATCATCTTCTTCTTGCTTCCCTTTATCATCTTGCTCTCTTCTTCTTGCTCTCCTTACCATC
>JAOQMQ010000003.1:19946071-19959971 GCA_027563845.1 Erythroxylum subrotundum
CAAGCTGGAATTTTACCATAAGAAGTTATTATCGCTTCCTTAATTAACATCTGAGAAATAATAATTAGGTTTCGTTTACCAAGTCTGTCACATAGGATTTGTCTAGTGCGAAGTATTCGATTGATGTGATCTGCAGGTTATTGCGTCAATCCGAAAATTTATTCAGTACGTATCCGAAAAATAGCAGTTGTGGATTCTTCTGTTTAAAAAAAAAGTTATAAACTATTTTTTATATTATGTTTTTCATTAAAATTAGTTTTGGTAAATTTTTTTGTTTTCCTTTCAAACTTGAGACAAAATTGAATACCAATTGTCTTATTATTATTATTTTAATGAATTAATTATTTCTACTAAACCTCCTTTATTACTAACAAATTAGTACTCCCTCCGATTCATAATAAGTGTCGTTTTAGAGGGATTTTAATTATTCAAAATAAGTGTCGTTTGTAATTTTTTATGCATATTTATAATTTTATTTCCAAAATTACCCTTTAATTTCTCTCACATCTTAATTACACAGATTATATTTTTAAGACACTTTAACATGTAATTAATAAGGATATATCAGATATTTCATTAACTTTTTTAATAAGTGTGCATTCCTATAAAATGATACTTATTATGAATCAGAGGGAGTATTATAATTTTAAGTTTAGAAAACGATAAACTGGACTTCTCTTCCTTTTTTTAATTTTAAATTCCTTCAATCCATCGAAGGGTTTCCCAATCCCAACTAGTGATTTTTCTGCTTACTATTTATATTTTGGTAAGAATTATATATCCAAAAACAAAACAAAAAAGTAACTTTGCCATAAACCTAGGGAAGGCAAGGCATGTAGTTGGTTGACCTATGAAATCAAATCCACCACAACCATAACACACTCGACTGAGGGAAACCATGGGAGAAGAAGTACACAATGAAGAGGAGATGGTGACACCAGGAGAATTGTTAGGGAAAGCTAATGAAGTGAAAGCTGGTAAGGGCACTTACGTGGCTGATTACCGCAACTCCGGGCTCCTCTGTGTCTTTGCTTCCCTCATAGGTCTCCGCCGTACTGTCTCTCCTCCCATCGACTCTTCCGACCAGGTATTTCTTTCACACTATTACCCCTTTTGACTTGCTCTCTGAGTTTCAGTTGTGTTCTTCGTGGAGCTTTATTTGGTTGTGCCCGGAACTGTTAACTGTTTTTTAAAATCTTTTTTTGGTTTTTGTATGGACGCGATGGGGAAATTCAGTTCTTTTATTTTCTTTTCCCTCTTCCTGGAGGGCTTTCAATTTTAAGGGTTATTGTATTTGTGATAAAAAGTACGCCTTTTGGAGAGCCCGACATAAAGATGTGAACTTGAAATTTGGTGACATTTATTATCATGTGCACCGATTGTCCATAGCA
Source organism: Erythroxylum subrotundum (assembly GCA_027563845.1). Classification (NCBI taxonomy): domain Eukaryota; kingdom Viridiplantae; phylum Streptophyta; class Magnoliopsida; order Malpighiales; family Erythroxylaceae; genus Erythroxylum; species Erythroxylum subrotundum. The sequence goes on from JAOQMQ010000003.1 coordinate 19,947,463, forward strand.
AGTGGTGGAGGGCAAACAGAAAGTAAAGTTGTTAGCAAGTGGTGGAATTTTTGTAAGGTTCTTTCCAGATGAACGTAAATGCTTTGAGGATTTTGGGAAGTTTCATATCTTCATGTTACCTGCACAACCATTTAAATTTTATTTTCAAGAAGCCATTTTCATTTGTGCAAGGAGGCTTTCAGTTGTTGTTGGCTTTTTTTTTCACAGATTCGGCTTTTATATCATTTCTCAAGTTTTTTAAACTTTATGCCTTATTAAAAGGTGTAGTGGGGGATTCTATTGTCTTGAAAACAATAATTTCAATCACTGCAGAGGCCAACTGTAGAAGTAACTGGACATAAATCACGTGGTTCTGTTCCTGAGCCTGGCTCTGTTGTCATTGCTCGGGTGAGTTTCTTTGGCATCCTTCTATCATTTTGTGGCTTGCTGATCTTTGGTGGTAAAAATGCTGCAATGAAATTATTTTGGAGATATGTATGTTTTATACTTGTGTGTCAGACAATAGCAACTGTTCCTTTATAGTTGCCAACATATATTTCAGATTGTTAGGATTTTTCAACTTTGAAATTGAGCTGATACTGTTTTTCTTTTTGTGACTTTATAGGTTACTAAAGTGATGAGTAAAATGGCTCAAGCTGATATTTTGTGTGTTGGTCCAAAGTCAGTGCGAGAGAAGTTCACTGGAGTAATTAGGTATGCACTATTGAATAGATTCACTCAAGTGTAGGATTGCGGATATAGAAATTCAGTTCCTTGACTCTGTAAGATTAGGTCTTCCAATTGTAGATGGATCCTATTTTTTTAGAGAGAAGCATCTTATTGCCTTTTGGGTTGACTAGGCTTAAACTTGTGCATGAAATTCAAGGTGCAACATTGGATGGCATATCAATTTGGATGTGAAGGCTTTTGAGTAGAATTTATGATCAGTAAATTGGTTGACTGAATATGTATTATTATTCAAGGATTTGCTTAAACTTTATATGTCTTCTAGTGTCTTTGTGAGGAATATCTAAGTTCCGTGTTCTTTTGTTTATGTGGTAAAATATGCTTTGAATCTGTGCCTGATTTAGTAAAAGAAACCCAGTTAGAATGAAGAACTGAGTATATTTGTCTACAAAATTGTCTTTCCTTTTGTTTCCTGATTCAATCTTCTAGAATTCGTAGGTGTCCTTTGCAAATTATTAGATATCTGAACTTGGTTGAAAATATCTTGTTACCTCACATAACAATTGCTCAAGTGGAATGGATCACACGGTCATGTTTCATTTATCAACTTTGGCCTTCTAGCTCATCTTACGTACCTGTCTGGTAATTAATGGTGTACAAAACAAAACAATTCATTTTAACAGGCAACAAGATGTAAGAGCAACAGAGATTGACAAAGTGGATATGCACCTATCATTTCGTGCTGGTGACATTATCAAAGCTCTAGTTGTATCCTTCCCCTCGTATTTAAATTGTTATACTTTCCCTGTTTAGACTACCATGTATTTCATTCTTTTTGATTGTGCACAAGATATTAAAATGAGCTCAATTATTTTTATGCTCGTGATAATTGTTGGGAGATGTTGATTAGTAATGGACGTAGCGTGGTTCACTCTGAGATTCTTTAAACATTATTTTTTTTCCTCAAGTTTAATGTACAATTTGTCTTTCACTTTATGATGCTTGGTATAAGAAGCTCCACATCGATTGTTAATGGACTTTGCTGAATCTCTATCAGCCAAAAACACATTCTTTCTACAATTTGGTAGGTGTTATTGTTACTCACTGGTCAGTATTGGGAGTAATGGGCTGGCAAGTTGTTATGAGAAGGAATTTTGAACAACTGTGATTAGGTAAATCCTTAGGTGTCTGCATTTGAACTGGCTGGAGAAATTTGCTCTTTGGACATGCTAGTGGTTTGTTTTGTTCTTTGCAGGTAACTTAGGCAATTGGTTGCCTTGTGTGGTAAGCAAACACTTCTTATTTGTTCTTGTAAGAATATTATATTCAGTCTCTCTCCACTGATATTGTTTTGTACTACCGTTGCTCTCAAATTCTTAGTTGTGATGCTATCTGTTTTAATTTAGTCATATCATTAAGCAGTTAAAGTGTTTCTCCTTGACATAATTCTTTGAAAAGCTGTCCCTTGGAGATGCACGGGCTTATTATCTTTCAACTGCAAAAAATGAATTAGGTGTTGTATCTGCAGATAGTACAGCAGGTAAGTTCGATTATCTTCTCTCCTGTTATTGAACTTGAAAGCATATCATAACGGATGTGTGAGGTGTATATATGTGTTCTGTGTTTCTTGTTGCTTCTTCTTTCACCTCATAAGTTACAAAACCATATCATTGCATGCTAACTCAAGCTGCTCGATAAGTCGTAAATGATCCACTGTGGAAATAGTTACGTGCTGCACAAGAGTATTTGTCGGGCACATGTCCTTATTATCTTCCTAACTTGCTGATCAAGACATCTTGATTTTTTCTCATAGGTGCAACAATGGTTCCTATAAGTTGGACGGAGATGCAATGCCCACAAACAGGCCAAATTGAGCAAAGAAAAGTTGCCAAGGTTGGCGGTTGACTGACAAAAAGATGAAGCAACTGCAAGTGCACTTCCTAAAATTTTCACTGCAGGAAGTGCGTTCAGAATAGTTATCTAGGAAGACAAGGCTTTTTGTATTTTATTTCCTGCCCCAAGGTTTTACATTTACAAAGAGTGTAACGATTTATCAATTTTTGTACACAATCAGGTGGAACTAATCATTTTTGTTGTGAACTAATGACTTCATAACTCATTCATGCTGTGCATAATTACCTTTGAAAATTTCATGCGTGATCATGTTATAGATAATTCATTGCCAAGTAACATTATTTTATTCATTATGTGGGGATCCATCCAAAATGAGCCAATTACATGTGGAAGGTGAAGTGAAGTTTCTAGCCATTAGCAACCACAAAATGGAAACAGGGTGTTAAATCCCGGAATGTCTGGCTCTCATGCATGAGTTGGTACATTTGTAATCGGAAGAGGACGCAAGTACAAGATTTGGATTTTTGCATAAATTCCTAAACAAGTTTGGATATTCTCCTCTCTTATCCAAAATGGAAACTTGTGAGAGGGAGACCGGTAGCTGCCAACGAATGCCTGTGGCTGTCAATTTGCAACCGAGCTAACACTACTAAACACTGTCATTGCGACTTACAAAATGACTGCTCTTCCCCTCCTTCATTGTACACCCATTTTCTATTCTTCTTCTTCTTATTCTTCACGAATCCATCTCTTCTCTCAAAAGCAATGCCATGTCCATTCTCTGTTCGTTCTTAAACCCAGAAAGCTTCTTCATTTTAAACCTCTTAAAAACCCAAATTTTGCTCTCACAGAATCCTCATCAGAGCCCCCTCAACCCCTCCTTCAGCAACTATCTGTAAGTATCCCTGTTCTTGCACCCCTACACTTGCGCTTTCCTTGCTATTTCTGTTACAACGACATATTTGTTTATTTTTGCTGTTTTCATTTTGTGGAGTGCAGGATTGCTTCGATTTGCCACCAGATTATTTTCAGCAATTGCCCCGTGATCTGCGGTTAGATGTGAGTTGGGAAATCCTTGTTCTTTTCTGTTTCTCTTTTAAGGCTAAATTTGCGAGATGCTTAATTGGTATTTCTTTTCGAGTCTGTGTTGCTTGTTAATGTAGAAAGTTCTCTTTGGTTTGTAGTTAAATGATGCGGCCTTCGATCTTTCCAACGGACCGGTCATCAATGAGGTGAGTTTTTTGTGTTAATTTCTTCAAGGCCATATGGGCTTTTTGGTTCTTTTAGGAGTTGTAATTGTGGATAACGAGTTCTGTTCAGTTTCGCTGGATGTCCTGTTCATAAATTTGTTTTGAGTGGTTCTTAAGAAATTGTGTGAACGTGTAAATCTAGGATGAATAATTCAAACCTTGCTCTTTTATGCTTAATAATGAAGGAATAAAAGGGAAAAGCCTTGGCTAATAATTGTGAAATTTTCTTTACGTATCATAGATAGACAAAACAATTAGGTGTCCTTGTCTTCAAGACGGAAAATTGTGAGCATCGTGCTTATACTGATAAAAACCTCAAGCTCTACAACCAGCTGGCTGTTGTCAACAATCAATAAAATAACATGAGCAATGGAAGGAAAAAGATCAAAATTTCTCACTTAGTGGCCTAGCTGCAAGAGAAAATAGTGTTATATCATGCTGTACCCAAGCATTCTCAAGAACAGAAGCTATACTTTCTCAAGTAGTGGATTAGTTGCTTGCAACTTCTTCACTGAGTTACTAAAGAACTTATCTGTCATTTCACTTTCAGTGTGGTCAAGAGTTGGGAGAACTCCTATTAAATCTCTCTCGAGCATGGGAACTGGCTGATACATCAACTGCCCAAACTTTGGTAAACAAGCTTCCAATGCTGGAGGGCTCTTTGACTGACAGTGCCAAGTCAGGCAAGACAAGAAATATGCACTTGTGAGTGGTTAGGTGGCAAAGAGTTTATTCTAAGCTCATATTACCTTCTTTTTCTTTTTCTTTTTCTTTTTTCTGGTGTAGCATTTGGCAAGCGTTTGGTAACTGCTGGAAGGAGGTTCCAGTCCATGGGACAGTATGGTCAGGGTGAACTACAAAAGGTACCATAATCACTTCCAAGTTGGTGTGTTTTCTTTCCCTAGTAGAGTTGTTTCAATTCTGTGCAAAACATATTCCTGAAAAATATATTTTCACCTTTTTAGTAAGATTTCAATAGATGCATGATTCTGGAGTTTTTAATATATCCCCAAGAAGGTGAGTGTCGAACTTTATTGCAGAGGCTGTAAAATCTTCAGTATTGCTTTTGATCATTTTTTTGGCTTTTTCTAATATTCTTGTACTACATCCTAGGTTGCTATAATTTAGGAATATTTTTATGCATTTTTTATTATTTAACATCTAATATCAATCTTTCTAGCCTTCAATTCCTCAAAGACAAGACAACTACTTATAGCTGCTAATCCAAGAATTAAAGTATAGACTTGTGCCCAATTATAGTATGCTATCCTTAAAAGTCATGAATATATCATTTATGAACTAAACTTGCTGACTTTCACTTTTGACTATTATAGATTGCACAAGCAATGATTGCAACTGGGAAACTTTTATCTGCCAGTTCAATATCAACAACAAGAAGTGAAGAACCAAAGAAAGAAACTAGAGTCTTAAAGGTAGGTCGTAATGCCATATTGTGTTGGTATGTTGTAAAGCGTACAATAAATTTCTTTTCTGCAGTTTGGGGAGCTTCAAGTTGAAATAACACCAGAAAAGGCCAACATAGGTACTGCGATTGGATTTGTTTTTGGGTAAATATTCCACCTGGATGACTGAAACATGAATCTTCTTCTTCACGTTTTTTCTAATCAAGAAAAAGAATGTTCTCACTCAACCTAAGATTATGAAAATGAAGGGTCCTTTCATGGGAGCTAGGACAGGGAGTTCAGAGTATTCCAGAGAGCTCGCTGCAGTATGCAAATGAAAATGCTTTACTGCTGGCTAAGGTTTCAAAATATTAACTTGTTAGATTTTACTGGTAGTTCTTATCCTCATCCAACTTAATGCCCTCACGCTAAAAGGTGAAATCCGTGGATGCAGTCTCTAAGAGGAGCTCTGCTTGCACTTTGCTACTCATCTGCAATTTTGTCAGCTTTGACTAGTGTGGGACTTTTCTTACTGGCACGACAGCTGAGTGCAAAGGAAAAGTGATGGACACAGCTGCATTCTTTCATCTATTATTGCTTGTTAGTGCTCCATTCCATCCATGCCACTTTGTTGCACCAACATGACAAAAGAAGGATGCTGTTAGTTTTGTGCAATGACTCAAGAAGAGCTAGGTGTGTTAAATATGATCAAGGCATAATAATAGTGGACTTATTTTGTTGTTGCCCATTCCCTTTTGAGCAAGGCATCGTGGATGTCAATCAACTCTTGTCAGCGAGTTTTAAGTAATACTGTACATACTCCATACAAGATGCACTTGTCCGGGTACCTGAAATTGGATCTTTCTCTAGATTTAACAACACATGAGCTAAAATGTATAATTAAGATATTCTCTTCATTATTGTAATTACGCTTAAACTGTTTCGTCAACAAACTGCTTCCTTAATCTATGCCACCAAAGTCAATAACAAGTGATTTTTCTTATATGAAACTTATGTTTGAGTTCAAATGTAACGTTGAATGGATAGAGAAGAGGGGCACAAGTATTGCTGTACAAGTCCTTAAGGTTTTGGTAGAAGGATAATGGAAATAGGTATCAAGTTATTGATGCATATTTTTCTTATTTGATTTGATAACGTTGAGAGCTTATTTAGAATTCTTACTCTTATTTATTCCTAACTGATTTTTGACAATTGCTTTTTTCTTGTTAAATCTTGAATCCATATTTTAAAAGTCCTAAAGGTACTGTTTTGAGATAAATTTCGGCTTAGTGTAATTTAGTTAGTTCAAAGCTCTCATCGTTTCTAATAAATGGTGTCTTTCTACATAATTTGCAGTCTAAAATATGTATCCTAAGTTGTAGAGCATGTCAAAACCCAAACTCAAAATTATGTAGATGAAGTTGAGGGCACTGGTTTTGACAAACTATTTAATTTTTCAATGAGCAATCTGGTTTGTGAATTGTACATATTGTTAGTTAAGCGATGTGATCCCTATAAATGAGAGTTTTCACTTAATACCACAAATTTCACTCCAAAATGTCTACTTATAATTCATTTTGAACAACAAACTGCGTATTAAGTTAGATTCACCCATGCCAAGGTCATTAACAAGTGATTTTTCTTATAAGAAACTTCTATTTGAGTTCAAATAGGTAGAAAAATTTAATGTTCGAATGAATACTCTACAACAAAATAGACATTTGACTACATTCTTTTTAGCGACGATTTGAAAATCGCTCCTAAAAGTCAGCTTTTGATGACGAGTTATAAATTTGTGCAAAATTCAAAGCTTTTGCGACGATTTACACGACATTTTGTGACGGTTTATGTATTTCGTTGTCAAATGTCGAGCCTTTGGCGACGAAGTAACAAATTCGTCGCTAAAAGTCTATATTTTTGCGATGCATAAAATTATCGTCCATCTTCAAAAGTTGGACTTTTGGTGACAAAAATTTAAAATTGTCACCAAAAGTTAATATTCAAGAAATGTTAAAAAGATAATTCTTTAATGCTAAATGTGCTCAACAATCCGAAAGTTAATTACAATTGACATTTATATATGATTTTTCATATTTTTCCAGTTATTTTTTTTATAAATTTGTTTAAATAAATAATGCATTAAAACTATAATTTTTTTTAAATCTATGGATTTATATACAAATAATTCTTTAATGATGCCTATTGTACACAGTACACCTTCGTTTATACAAATATTTCATGAAAATATTGAGCATCTAAAAATTGTAAAATGTTTTCAAAGTTTTAAAGAAATTGTTAAAAAACACATGATAGTTAATTTAAAAAGATAAACATACCTTTTTAAATTATCTTTTTGGATATAAAAAATAAAGATACCTAAAATTTTAATATTAATAAGATCAAAATATAATAAATTTAAGTTGACTACTATTCTTAATCATTAATATTTATTAACAATAAAATAATAATAAATATTAATATTAAAATATGGTAAGCAATATAATATAATGATATATGGTAAGTAGTACAAGATTTTAATTAGAAATTTAACAATTCTTATCAAAAAAACAATAAAAAAAGTTTCGTGTTTATTCCATCAAAAAGGAAAAGAAATAATTATTTTTTTGGGTTCTAAGTGACATGAGACTCGGTAGAAAAGATAAAAGAGTTCCCTATGTCTGGACTCCCAAGAAAGATCCTTCCATATTCGAAGGCATCAATTGAAGTAGTCAAAGATCTTCCCTCGGATGTTAGGTTATTGACACCCTCTTCCAACAACTTCTTGACTTTAACTAAACTAGCAGGAGATATAGTGAATAAATCTCCAGATGCAATATGGACCACTGAATTAGATGAACCGCCAGTAAGATGCGTTTCACTTAAGAAATGATTAGCATAGAACTTAAATAGCTAATTAAGTCAAACAGTATAACAAACTCAAATTTGAGCAGTTGTGTACCTGATTGAACAGACATAGTATTTGGAATCGATGACTGTTCCAAAACAACTAATTTTTTCAATCATGTACCGATCATCGAGACATTTCCACAACCTCCACTTTCATCTTTATTCTCTTGAAGATTTGACGAAGCTTTACACAATACATGGTATATACAATCAAATGTTCATTTGATAGCTTCCTAACAAAAAATGAGATAGAGATAATTAAGGAAGAGAGGTAATTCAGATAATACTTAAAACCTTGAAGAAGAAGATCGACTATAGAAGGCAAGGGGTTACTAGTGTTTGATGAGGAGAATTGTTCTGCATCAATTTTTTCTTCATTAGGGAGAATTTTGTCATATTCCTCCTAGCGAGGCTCATTTTTACCATCGAAAACTAGTTACTACGTAGACATTTCGTGATGAATTAATGTTAACAGTTTTATTTTAAAAAGTCAATTTAGCATAAAATTCATTATGTTTAATTAAATTCTTTTGGTAATCAAATGCCATAAATTCTTAGGAGTGAAATGAATTGATCCAAAATTGAATGGCTAAATGTTGAAAATAGAATGAAGTACATAAACATCCCTTTCAAAAGTTAAATACTCTCACAAACCTTTCATACAGTTAGTAGGCCTTTCTCAAAGAAGCATTGATGGTAGGAAAAAAAATGTCTAACCTATATACAACCAACACAGAAACACAATTGACTATCTTCTAAACACAAACACAAACAAAAACTCATACAATATAAAAAGAAAACAAAACCCACAAACTCCAAAACGTAGCAGAAAAATAAAGCACAACAAAAGGAAGGTTCTTGAAAATAGAAAAGAAGAACAATACCAACACAGGACACAATGTTCGTTCGACAGTGACAACCACAATACAGGAAGCGACAATCATAGAGGAGACGATGCTTCTTTGAAAACACGGCTGCTAATACGGAAACAAAGAGAGTTTTGTTTTCGTGTTTATAATAACTTAGTAGAAAACAACGTCGTTTGTTGTTAAACAAAACGACGTCATTTTCGATTAATTTGAAAGAAATATACCATAAGGCGATGATTAAGATAATCGTCGCCAAATAGTGGCCCATTAACATTTGGCTTGACCTTTGGCGATGAAATTATATAGAATATATAAATTTTTTATAACAATACCAAATATATATATAACAAATACAGAATTATGATTAAATAGATTATATATTACATAAGTAAGATGTGAGAAAATTTATCTATTATCTATGCATTAATAAATCATTATGCTAGTTACAATTATTATCTATACATTCACATAACATTATATTAATTACCATACCTAATTATATTTATTGCAATATAATTAAAAAATAGTAAAAAATGGAAATGAATATTATATATTAATATCATATTCTTAAAATCAAATTTAATATTATGGAAAATGATTGTAAGTCTAAAAATAAATTTAGTTAACAACAATGTTATTTCTTCCTATTTATAAAACTAAATTCACAAAATTAATTTATATTACATTAATTTATATTTTTGATTAATCTCTTTTAAAATATATAATTTGAATTTTTTTTCACAAAACTATGTTTATTAGATATAAATTATATACTATTTTATATAAATGATGTATTCTAAAAAATTGATATATTAAAAAAATTATCATAAGTATGAAAAGAATTGGCGAAAATTTTATAAAATCGTCGTCAACGCTAAAAGGCATCAACGTTGGCGATAAATCATCACCAATTGTGAACAACAAACGTCATTATTGTTTGCAGCTGCAACATTTAAAAATTTAGTAGAAAACAATGTTGTTTGTTTTAACATCAAACGACTTTGTTGTGGGGCTTTGGCTTCAACTTTTTAATTCAAATGAAAATGAAGACGTTTGTTGAAACAAACGACATCTCCTTCTAAATGAAAGAAATTTTGTATCTCTAAAATGTCATGGTATTCAAAAAATTAGTTGACACAATTGAACTACTCAATTAATTCATCACCATAATACTTAAGAAATGAATATTGGTTGTCCTCCTTTTGCATTGGACGACTGTTTGTTGCATTCGTTGATCTTGCTTAAATGTAGGTCTTGTTTTGTAAGCTTAACTTCAGAGATTTACTAGTTAGTGTAACCAACTCCATTATGCTCTAAGTTATCTTCAAGTCCCCTAACGTCTGTTCTTTCCTAAATTCCCAATTAGCCATAGCGTATACTTTCTTTGTTGCCTTAACTTTCCAAGTCTCATTCAAGTATTGCTAATTGTTTGATCAACTTAGATGAACATTTAATTTTAATTTGTGTGATGCGCCTTTCGGTTTAAGGTTCTATATTTCTTCTAATGGCTTAACTGAATTGAACTAAGGCCAATTTCATAATTAGTTTACTAACTTTTGTTGTCCGTCGTCCGTCTTTCGTTTTCGTCAATTGTCCCTCCATCCATGTAAGTCATCTAACTTTTATTTAATTTTTATGTTCTACTTGAATAGAGAAGAATTTGTGTGAATGGAAGGGGAGCTTGGGTTTTATATGTGAACTTATATTGATTAATCAAGAACTAGTAACATAAGAAATTCACGTATAATTATGGATGACTTCAGAAATAATAAACCCCTAGGATGATGCACAGGCTGGAAACCTGTGATGTAACTTCTATGAGGCTTATCGGTGAAATATTTCATAAGCCTAAGAGTTATAGCAAGAAGACCCTTTCTTGATTCATATGGTCTAATAATGTCACATGATGATGGTTTTCAAGATCTTGATCATGATAATTGAAGGTAATAAAAGTGTTGTTTATATTGTTTGAAATGTATTGGTGATGTTTGAGTTATGTTAATGGATAGAAAAGCTTGGTAATATTTGAAGGTGATCTTTGGTGTAATAATATGATGCCAAGATACTTAAAAGGAGGCTAATTAAGTTTGTACATTGAAATTAAGGAGACTTCTTTTTAAAGTTTTGGTATCCAACAAATGCAAATAAGTATATACACAGCGTGGAAGAAGATACATGGCCTTGTAAGAAGATACACAACCATGTAACAACATAAATATAGTCATATATGTAAAGCGAATTGTTAATGTTTGAGTTTTGTTCATGTGTATTGTTGATGTTTGAACAAAAGGAAGAAGGGCAAGTATCAAAATTGTTCCTCCTCCACAACAACGAGATTAATCAAATCCTAGCCAATAATAACAATCAACTTCATCCACTAATGAAGCTAGTCAACAACAATCCCCATCTGCCTCAACTAGTACTGAGGGATCTGCAGGTTTGTTAATCTTTAACACCTATAAATTGACTTATGCTATATATTTACATGTTTAATGCATATTTTCTTATCATTATTCATTTGTTATCAAGTTCCAATACCACCATAAGAAAAAGAGGCAAAAGTATAACAAAATGTTGTGAGTTATAATGAATGAATGTTGCAATAAACAACAAGTTTTCTATACATATCAATACCTTGTAAGGTCATCCTGTAGACAAGATTCAATTGACAAAATTATATAGTGAGTTAGGGGTAATTGTCAAGATTGAATTGCCTTGCCTAAAGCATGCCAAGCAGTAGAAGGAAGACAACATACTGAAAAATGCTTTAGATAAAGTTTCGGTAAATTTTCATTTTATTGAATTATATGAAATATTGTTTTACTTATTTAAAGATTAATTTCTCTTTTACTTGTTGTTCACAGATGAATCTGAATACTGTCGATATCGACAGCCCTATTGTTTCAAACTGTGTGACTTTATTGTTGAAACAAAGGACCAGGGATTGCCGTTATTGACTCCATTAATACTACAAATGATTTCATTCAGATGAGGAGGCAAGGAGACATGTTCCTGAACGGATGCCTCCAGAAATTGGAGCCAAATTTGTGATTATTAGGCCTTTACCAACATTAAAGATTGTCTTCTTTCACTTCATATTTGCTTCCATTAATCTTGTTACATAATTTAATGACTATTTCTTTTTTTTTTAATTTAGGAAAAAGTGTGAGAAAGCCAAAGTTAACAAAGGAAAAATAAAACCTGCTCACAACCAAGGCTTCAAATCATTTGTTGTCCTGCGAAATGAATATTTAAGTTCTTTTTTTTATAAGTTATAATTATATCAGTAATTTGATTTTTTTCTCCATAAAATAGAGTTAGAAGGAACTACCTACAAACTAACACACTACAGGAAGGTGAAGGTTGGATGTATAACGAAGCGCACAATAATTATGTAAGTATAAAAATTTGTTTAAATTTTAGGTTTATTTATTTATGCAGTACTAACTAATAATATTTGAATTGAATGTTGATTTTTTTTTTAAATTTTAGAATAAGATGCAGGAGTTGTTGCAAACATAAATGTCTAACGGAAATGAACCAAATGTAAATGACATTTT
>JAOQMQ010000003.1:19974299-19985888 GCA_027563845.1 Erythroxylum subrotundum
ATACCCTTCGATACTCTCAAGCTTCACTTCAACCAATTCATCTCAAACACAAATTCAACACTCCAACATGCTATTCCTAAGCAAAAGCCAACAGTAAACTCAACAAGAAAGTAATATGCACATACACATTTCTCTTAGCAAGGTCATGCACAATTCACACACAATTCGCAAAGTCATATACAAATTCATACACAATCATACCTAAAACACCCATTTCATATACTAATCTCACAATATCATTGCAATTGCTCCAATTAACATCACCCAAATAAAACATTAAACACCACCAATTCTTCATTTAATTTCATTTAATAAATCAAATCTCCAAGAAAAAGGTTTGGGGTCCAACATTATATGACTACATAAAGAGAATGCCCATGAGGGAAGACCCTGGTGTAGACACTTGGACCTACTGTCAAGATGCCTTGCATCCATTTCGGCTACTTCAATCTTTCAAGGAGTAGCTCAGAAGAAAGGAGCAGTCTTCTGGATACATATATGGTCTACAATCTTTTAACGGGAAACAAAATGAACCTCTCAGCAATGATTATGAAGTTTGTGGTAGAAAAGGGAAGTCACAAGACAACAACTGGTAGTCTGTCATACAAGATGCTGTTAACCAAAATTTTTGCCTACTATGGAGTGTCCTTTGATAGTCTGGATTGGTATGCTTCAGATAAGTTCCATTTTTCCATTCCCTACCAATTCGGGTACAAGCTGAAAGACAATGTGTGGGTTGAGAAGAAAATTGAAAGAGCAGCAGATCTCTTAAGACCCGCTTCACAAAAATCAGCTTCTATCGCACTCTATAGCTACAATGATCTGATCCTTCAACATCTGAAGGAAGTTCTCTCTAATCAATATCTAATGCACAGAGAAATAGACAACATACAAAATCTGTTCATTGACATGCAGATCTTGCTTAGAGAGATTTATGAATCCTCTTAATGACTCTGTTTCTTAATGTCTTTGTTTTTTTTAATGACTTATGTTATTGTTTGATGCCTTAGATATTTTTTCGCTCTATTTTTTTATAATGACAAAGGGGGAGAATAGTTAATGATATACATTGCATGCATCATACTTTGAATCTATGATATATTTTCAATTACCTTGATGATATATTTGTTATTGATGATTTTTTTGCTAACTGTTTGCTGTTGAAATGTTATTAAAATTGTGAAGTTTAAATTTGTATGATAGACTTCTTCCTTTAGAAGTCAAGCTCCTTCTTTTTATAACTGTGAGTAAGAACATATAAAGTTTACAGGTATCTTTTGAAATCTTTTATTATTATTTAAAATTTGAAAATATATCTATCATTGTTTGTTATCATTAATAAGGGGGAGATTGTTAGCTCAAGGGTTATGTTTAACGATTTTGATGACAACTTTATAATATTTCAAAATTTAAACTTGAATTATTTCCTTATATAGGCAACAATATAATTCTTAAAAGGAAATAAATTCATAGGATAGTTGCTTCCTTTCTTGCAGAAACCTTCTTTATGAACTTGCCTATTCAGAAATGGTTCCATAACAACCGGAAGGTTTTTTTACGAATTTGAATAATCAGCTCCTGAAGCCTTAACAGAACGTTCTTCTTAATGTCTGAATATCAAAGAAAAGATATCATAGATTATGCAACGAATAGTTGAGGAAAATGTCTATCATAGATTATGCAACGAATAGTTGAGGAAAATGTCTATTTAAGGAAGAGCCACTACATTTGCGAAATACACGAGACTTGAAAAACATCCTAGCAGCATCAATAATCTTGAAAGTCTTATCAAATTCTTTGTGCCTAGAAGGTGAAATCACTCTATTGAGAGAGACTGTTAAATCCTCTATATATTTCTTATTGACATCTTGTAGAGTTTTGTTAAACATTACGAATGTGGAAGGTTAAAGAACCTTGAAAAATATGTACTTGTGAGCTTGAAGAGGCTTGTGAAAATTTACTACTTGGATTTTATAATGAAATATTCAAGTTGAATACTTGGGGACATGGCGTAGACTTTATTATAAGCTGAACCAGTATAAATTGATTGTGTCATTCTTTCTCTCTTCCTAACTTTTAATTTTTTGCATTATAAGTTTGTATTTTCAAGAGGCTCCATTGGTTTTACAATAGGCTCCTTCTGTTTTTCTATCACAGGAGGTTCCTTTCATTTTTTAGCGTTAATAGGCTCCTATTCGATTAAAAGGATGCTTTCATTTTTGAGCATTAACAAGCTCCTATCGATTAATAGGCTCTTTTCATTTTTTATCGTTAGCAAGCTCCTTTTCTTTTAAGCGCTAGCAGGCTCCTTTCAATTAACAAGATCTTTTTGTTGTTAACATTAACATGATCTTTTTAAAAGTTGATAGGACCTTCCTATTTATAGATTTATTTTTGTTTAGGAAGATATTATCATTTTTAAGGTATCTTGCAAATTTTTTTTTAACAATTCACCCCCCTTTTGCTTGTGTTTGCTTTATCAGTATGCATATACTTTATAAAAGTATAGTGACATTATAATTTTCCTAGAATCTTATAAATAAGCAAAAAAGACCATAAAATGCAAAAGAGACTTGAGATGGAAAAAATGTATTATTTACAGAGAACGTTGGTAAAAAATATAGGCAATTTGCATAGCTAATTTATACCTTAAGAAACACTGCAATTACATTTGTCCATAATCCTAACAAATTCAGTTTAATCTCCAGAAGTTAACTACAGTAAAAGAGGAACTACAACTAAACAAAATGAAAACAATCAATAAAATAGAAAAGTAGAGCAAAGCATACCTTTTCTAGTAAGTGGTGTTCTAGATCTGAACTTTCGTAACTTTACTATTCATATTCAAGAAGATGTTTACATAAAAAGGAGCCCAAAAAGTGAAAGAAAAACAAGAGAAAAAGGGTACATACAAGACTAACTATTCCATAAGCGATCAAATGCATATATTTATAAATGAAGAAGATTTAGTAGCCAAAACTCAAAATTTTCCCCACGCCTATTCTTATGTTATAAAAGAAAAAAATGATGGAGGAAATAAGTAACAAGAGGATTAAGAAAAGAACAAACACACAGATTGAAATCATTGGAAAAAAAACCATTTAAATAAGTTAAAAAGAATTGAAAATGTTATAGCACTTTGATTGAATAAGGAAACCTCTAAAAGTTAAAATTAAAAATCATTTGAAATAGAATTGAAAACTAATTGAATTAAGATAAAAAATTGGTAAGTTGTAAAAGTTTAATTAAAGAAGGACCCTCTATATAAAATTGATAAACTATCAAAAAGGATGATGCCTACTAGTGTAATGCATACTTGGAAAATATAAAGTATGGTATATGCTCTACTTGATGCTTCGTAATACTAATAATGAGCAGAAACTTCCATATCCTTTGGCATGAAGGTGACAAACGTATGACATAACATGAAGAAAAGTGCAAAGAGAAACAAAAAAGAAGGGGGAGGAGGGCGAATCTATAAGACACACTCCCTGCTCTGTGATGTTTGATATATAGTGGTTACTAGTTCCTTTCAAGATACGTACCCATGTCCAGAAACTGTACAAAATGGTCCCTAAAAGAATAGTATCCACTTGTTTTAGATCCTTCCCTTTCATGTTGGATCACTGACTGTACCTCATGGTCATCTGAAAGAGCACCAAACAAACACAAAATCTCACTGTCTAAGAATAAGATCAAGTAATAAGCTAGATGAATTACTTGGAGAAGAAGAACCCTCATGTGTATGAAGATGAAGACGGACGAACATCGAAGACAAAGACGGATGTCTGGACTAAGAAAAAGACGACAACAGACCACTGGCACAGTTGTTGGAATGCGAGAAGGATGACAAACAAAATCAAACACTCTTCGTAATTAGGTTTTCAATATGATGAAAACGACGTTGTTTTGTTCAACGACGTCATTTTTAGTGAACAAAACAACGTCGTTTTTATAGCTGAAACTATGAATCTATCCTTTTCATAGCTAAAAACAGAAGAATGGAGTTTTTAATACAATTCAATTTCCCAAAAACATAGCCAAAAGTTCACCTTTTAGCTACAATTTAGAAAAAATGTAGCTAAAAGTTCAACTTTTTAGCAAGATTTTCAGATCTTCACCAAAAGAAAAGTAACCAAAAGGCTTTTTTGTTGAAATGTTTTTCTACAATTTGCAAAATCATCGCCAAAAGGTAACCTTTTGGTTACTATTTTCAAAATCGTCTCCAAAGGGTGATCCTACTAAAAGCAAATGTTGATTTGAGGATGATTTTGAAAATCATCACCAAAAGTTAACTTGAAAAAAAACATTACCTTGTTAAATCTAGATGTTCCGAAAATTCAATTGTCATTATGCTTTAAATATAATGAGAATTACAAAAACTATTTGAAAATATTGTGATATCATATAAAATTTTCAAATAATATATTTTTAAAATATTTTCATTCAATTACTTCTTTTTATTATTCAAAATTTTTAATTAGATTATTTTTTTAATTAATAAACACAATCCTTGTGGGATAATAATCTTTTCATTATTGTATTATTTGTTTGAGTTATATTAAAAAAAATTTATAATAAGTTTTTGACATTGTTACATACAATTTTTAGTTACAATTTTGAAAAATGTAGTCAAAAGTGCAACTTTTAGATATGATTTTAAAAACCGTAGCCAAAAGTTTGACCTTTAGCTACGATTTTCAAATCGTCGCCGAAAGAAATGTAGGCAACAGGCTACTTTGTTGTTTAGCTATGATTTTAAAAATTGTTGTAAAAAAAGGTGACCCTTTGACGACGATTTTGATTTTGATCATTTGGCAATGATTTTAAAAATCATCACTAAAAGCTGACCTAAAAAAACATAGCCTTGTAAAATCTAGACGCACCAAAAATTCAGTTATCATTATGCTTTGAATATAATGAGAATTACAAATTTCATGTTAAAACTATTTGAAAATTTCGTGACATCATTCAAATCATATATTTTAAAAATATTTTTATTAAATTAGTTCTTTTTATTATTAAAAAAGTCAATTACATTAATTTTGTAATTAATAAACATAATCCTCGTGAAACAATACTTATTTTCATTATTGTATTATTTGTTTGAGCTACATTAAAAAATTTATAATAAGTTTTTAGCATTGTTACAAACGACTTTTAGTTATGATTTTAAAAAATGTTGCCAAAAATGCAAGTTTTAATTACGATTTTGGAAAATGTAGCCAAAGGTTTGACTTTTATCTACGATTTTAAAAGTTGTAGCGAAATTTTTAACCTTTAGCTATAATTTTCAAATCGTCGCCAAAAGAAACATAGCCAATAAGTTACATTATTGTTGTGTTTAGCTACGATTTTGAAAATCGTCGTTGAAGGAGCCAATAGGCCACTTTGTTATAGTGTTTAATTAAGATTTTGAAAATCGTAAAAAGTGACCCTTTGGGGATCAACATTTGGCAATCATTTGGCAACAATTTCCAAATGTTGATCTTTTGGTGACAATTTTCAATTTAAAAAATGGTGGCCAAGGGCTGGTCTTTAGCTTCAATTTCCAAATTGTAGCAAAAAAGATATAGCCAAAAGCCTACTTTGATGTAGTGAGTAGAAGTGACACACATTCATTTACATCTATTTTGTAGTCCAACCATGAAAGCTCATAAAATAGAGTATTAAGAGAGTTGATGTGATCTGTTACTAATGCCCAAAATTCAAAGAGTGTAGTCTTCTTTTTAAAAAGATTTTATAGTGACTTGGCCTCGTACATTTTTGTCATTATATCCCAATCTTTTGTAGTATTTTTCTCCTCTAAACTTATCAGGATTTCATCAGTTAAACCCAAGTGTAGATTGGCGATATGTCATTCATTTATTTCTATTTGCTATTGTCTATGATCTCTATCGGTCTTTCTTCAATGACCTCTAAACAATCTTCTTTTTATAAGAATGCCTTCATCTTCATCTTCTATTCTAAGAAATTATTCTCGTTAAACTTCTCTATTTGAAACTTTGTTGCCATTTTCAAATGGTGCTAAAACCGCTATAATACCACTAATATAATGTTGAGATGTAAAGCACCTAAAATATAACTAAGTTGCAATGAGAAAATAGAGAAGGAAAGAATTAACACAACACAAATTTAATAAAGGAATGTATATATTTAGGAGAAACCTATGTCAATCTCTCGAATATACTCCACTGTCTCTTGTTTCTATTTGCAAAAGGATAGATAAATAGAATAGAAATTTGAATGGATCAAAGATAAAAAATAAAATAGTTAAAACATATGAAAACAATCCTATATATTTAGCAATTAAGGTGGTGAATTGTGTTTCTAAGAATTTCGCCACCATAAAAGAAAGGCTGTAAATAAAAGATGATTTACAATTTTTCTTAGCTATGTTACAGCTATGTCAATCATTAATGATAGGAGTCATAATCGGCTTTCATCGTCAAAGCTTAAACAAAGAGTGAAGGTGACTTTACCTTTAATAGAAATTGGTTCTGTCTGATTTTGATGGGGCTGGACGCCGTTATTTGGATCCATGAGTCTGAGCCGCTTTAGCTAGAAAACACCTGCAAAACAATAAAAGGCACACCGGGGGTTGATTTTCGGTAAGCCCCTCTGACGCTCAAGTTAGTCTTTTGGTGAGGGTTTTGGTAGCTATGAATAGAGAATAATAGGGTTCTAATGTCGTACCTGTATCATGGTGGGGTAATGCCTTATATAAGAAATACCTGCTAGGTTTAGGTCATTGTCCATGGATGGGCCGATCGGCCCACATGCCGTTCTATGCCTGGGCCTAAGCCTAGCACGACCGACTTAACCAGAAATTATTGATGTGAAAGAGAGGAAGATATGAATTTTGCTCCTTTTGTGTACTTTCAGGAGTGTCTTGGGTTTTTACAATAATGTTACAATGCGGTTTGCTACTTTAGTTTTAAGTTTATTAGGATTGGTGACATATCTACCGAGTTGTTATTTATGTACCACCTCTTCTTCATGTTCTTTTCTTTTTCAATTTGGGCAAGAGAAAATATGGTTTAAAAAAATCTTATTTATAATAATAGAAACAGTTTTCTTATCTTATTTATTATAATATAGTCAGTTTAATTACTTATTAAAAACTCGAGGTAACTTGACACATGGTCATATACGTAAAGCATGCACTAAAGACTGTGTGATGGTGAATGAAGTTTCAGTGAGAAAGTTTAACCAAGTTCAAGGTTAATTTGAAAAAAAAAAGTTTTAAGGACAAATGTGCACCTAATTAACATCAAAGTTCAAGTACCAGTTTGGTCCTTTTTCCAAACAAAAACTATAGATTATCTTTATGAAGTAGATTGAATAATGTTTTATCGTTTGTCTTTCCTAATTACCTTACACGATCGAAAATAAATAATCATATTTTATTTTTAGACAAGACTTCTAAACTATTTAGAATTTATCAATTAAAATTTTGAGTCAATTTAAGTATAAATTACGTAATTACAGAAAGTAAAAAAAGGGATATTCAATCTATTAAATATAATAGAAGTGAAAATTTAATCTGTCAGAGATGCATAAAAAATTTAACGCTCTACAGATTTGTTTTACCCGCATCTTTACAAAAGAAAATTTAAATATTTTGGAGATAAGCATGTATTTATGATATATCTTCCCTATTTAAAAAAAAAATTCTATTCATTGTGTATGATGCATAAAAGTTCTAGTGTTTGTACATCTTAAAAAAATTTTGCATGAGAAATTAATTTTATATTTTGAAAATCCTTTCTTCTAATTTTAAACTGCATTTTTATTTTTAATTTCTTAAAAAATTTAATTTCTTAATTTTTTCATTTCTTGTTTATTATACTCATATTAGATAATTATAAATATCTAGTTTATTTTAGGTGATGCATGGGAAAAATCCCGCCCGCTTGATCCTGCAAGATAAAACATTTCTCCTTGAATTATGTTATTGTTGATTTACGCCCTTTAACCAATCTAATTGGTTGTAATTTCAATAACATAGTTATTTAAAGGCATTTTTTGTTTTAATTTAGATGTATACGATAGATTCATGCGATAATTGTACATCACAAATAAAATTATGATGATAATCTTAATTTTGAAATTCATATTGTATTATTTATTATCTTTAAATTGTTTGTAGTTATTGTTCTATTAAGATTAGATACTAATAAAGCATAAAATGACTAGCGCATATTAGGTTTCTTCTTTATGAAGGAAGTAGTTGATCTCATAGATTAAAGTATGGAGATACTTAAACAAACGTGTGAGTATTTGTTAAAAACCAAGTTCACTAAATTGACCCGATATGAAAATTTCGTTTGGAATATTACTTGTATATCAATAGAAAATTTCATTATGATAGATTATATAAATAATCCTTTAACTTGAGATCTTTAAAGTATTCCATACCGGGATTGTTATATTTAATACTATTTATTGCCTATTCTAGTTAAGGATAGTTCAATTAATTGTTATTGAATATATCATAAACTATATAGAAGTACATGAGTGGTCAATATAAGATTCATCACCCTAAAGTAATTAGGGAAAATGTTATGTCGTTCTCAATTAGTATTGATTCAGAAAATCCTTGAGCAAGATGCAATGAAACTTTGAGAATAGTTTTTAAATATCATTAATATAATTAACTACTAATATTAGAGAACTAATATGATTAGACTCAAATATAATGCACATTAATTATATGCTTTATATCTAATCTAAACATTTTACGATGAAAGGATTTAATTATACATAAAAATCATATACGAAAAGGTTAGTCAAAACTATATTGATATTTCTAATATTTGGGTGATCATGATGTGTTGCTAAATGTCAATCTTGATCTATAGATATAAATTATTTCATTAGATAATCAAAGATAAATTAAATGAGTATGATTTATCTAATCATAAATATTATTTAGTGTTATAATTTATATTTACTAATAACATATTTAGGAACTTAATGAGTCATACACAAAAAATTTTAAAGAGATAAAAGATATTTTAATCAAGTTGAACTTGGTCCTAAAGTTTCTTTAGGATTAAATATGATATATTTAATAAATAATGAATAATATAAGATATTGGATCATATTTGATGATTATTGGTATTTAATTAGAATTAATTGCAATTCTAATCAAAATTGAATTGAAATTAAAATTTTATTTTAATTAAATTACTAAAGGGTTTTAACCCTACTATAAATATACTTAGGCTTTAAAAGAATTACCATTTTTGCTTAACCATATCTATATTACTTGTAAAGTTCTCTCAACACATTCGTATGGATACTATTAACAGTCGAATGCATGTGTAACTACGATGATCGTAGTAAACCAATTTCATAAGCGGTTCAAGGAAAACAATAAGAAAAGAATAAAGCTATATAATAAGGTGCAATTTTCGTGTTGTTTAACTTAAGAAATCTTGGGGATTTTGTTATTGTTCTACTGTGAGTGAGATCAGATCTTACCTTGATTTATAAATATAAAACATGCTTAAGAAGTGTGGTTTCGTGGAATTCTATGATTGCAAGTTATTCAAAATTTGAGAAATATATTGATTCTTTGAATTCTTATAAATTGATGTTACATGGTGGATATAAACCTTATATAAGTACCATTATCAGCCTGCTTTCCTCGTTTGTGCAGCCTGAGGCAATATTTCAAGGTATGCTGATTCATTCTCAAGCAATCAAATCTGGTTTAATACACTTGTATCAATTTATTCAAAGTGTGGAGTTACTGAATCTGGAAGATATCTATTTGATGGCATACATGGTAAAATTGCTATTTCTTTTTTTTTTTGAAAAATGAATATTGAATTAACTATAGACAAAACTAATACAAGATTACAATGAGTTACAGTTTAATAACCTACACTCAAGCACAATATACTAGAATAACATAATAATCTAAATTAAATATTCCATCTACACTTCATGTCTCGGGAGAGAGTATGCTGCATATTTTGAGCAAGTATAGCTGCTCTTATCCAGTTAAAGATCCTATCTACTAGCTGGTACTTCCCCTCTTCTAAGTTTGTTAACCTTCTGGAATTTCTCTCCTCCCAAAGAGTATAAATGGTGGTGGTGAAGGCTGCTTTGAAGAAGAACTGTTGTTTCTTGGAGTGTACTAATCACCGGATATGATCGAAAGGGGGATGCAGATGAGGTATTGGCTTTGTTTAATGCTATAGAAGCAGCTAGTGAGAAACCTAATTTAGTTGCCATGCTGTCCATAATTTCTGGTTGTGGCCAAGCTGGTATTCTTGAACTTGGAAAATGTATGGATGCATATGCTGACTTTAACGGGTTAAAAGACAATGTTATATTTTGCAATGCCTTAGATGCAAAATGTAGATGTATGCCTGATGCTCATGAAGTCTTCTATGCCATGTTAAATAGAACAATTGTGTTTTTGACTACCATGATTGCTGGTTATGCCTTGAATGGACTATTTAGAGAAGCATTAGACCATTTCTATCTGATGTTGAAGATGGAATTGAAAGTTGAAACCAAACCATATAACATTCCTTGTCGTCCTCCAAGCATGTAGTCATGCTGGTTTCCTTGAGAAAGGAAGGGAATGCTTTGACAAGATGGCCAATATGTACAAAATAAACCCTGGATTGGACCATTATTCCTGTATGGTCGATCTTCTTAGATGAAGGGGGAAAGCTAAAAGAGGCAATGGAGTTGATTGAGGCTATGTCTATCAAGCCTGTTGCTGCCATATCGGGAACACTACTTAATGCTTGTAAGATTCACTGACATTGCAATTGGTGAATATGCATCTTATCACCTTTTCAAACTGGAGCCCTATAAGGCTGTTCCATATATTGAAATGGCTATCTCGTATGCATTAGCCGGAAGGTGGGATGGCTTTAGAAGGATAAGTACAATGATGCGTTAACAAGTTTACGGAATTTCAGAATATTTCCAGGAACTCAGTATACAAAACAACAATGAACCAAAATACTCGTCAAAAAAAAAAAAAAAAACAATGAACCAATATAAATCCTGCTAAATATGGCATCTGGGGAGGTCTAGTATACGCAGCCTTACCTTTAACCAGTAAAAAAACTGTTTCCGATTCTAGGAACTCAGTATACAATATGCAAATGGAAATGCTTTGGTACTGGTTAAGGATTTAAATGATGTATTGAATTTTACTTACCTTTGACTCCCTTGCAACCCGGGTGGATACTAAATAATAACTTGAAATTGGTAGATGCAATACCTAATTAAGAGGACCTCCACTTGTTGTCTTGCCGGTATCACCTATTTCATATGCTTTCACTGTTTCACAGTGATTCTGCCGGGTTCTGCTGAGGTTGAACATCATTGTTTTGATCCATGGTCTGTGTGATTCTGACTGTAAGATGCCTGCAAAACAGATAACGGCGGGCCGGGAATGGTTTCCCGGGAGGCCCCTCCGACGCTCAAGTTAATATTTGTGAGAGGTTTCGATAGCTGAAAATACGGGAGAGCAATTAGGGTTACAGTCTCATACCTGAATCACGGTAGAATAGTACCTTATATATGCTGTGGGTGCTAGGTTTACGTAGATC
>JAOQMQ010000003.1:19992712-20003431 GCA_027563845.1 Erythroxylum subrotundum
TATAGATATATATATATACATATATATAGATAGATATATATATATCTACATATAGATATATATATATACATATATATATATCTACATATATATATATATATATACATATATATAGATAGATATATATATATATGTATATAAAGATAACAATTATTGCCAGGTGCAAATCAAAGATTTATTGGATATTGCAAATTTCAACTCGATACCAAAAGAAGTTGCTGAGTTACTTCTTTTATTCTACCATATATGACAAGCCAAAATAAATCATTACACTTATTAAAAAAACTTTATAGCCTAGTCAACAAGGCTAAGATCATTGAAGATGAATCGTCCACAGGCTCTTCTTCTCCAATAAAAGAATCAATTAGTCAACAGATTAAGCCAAAAGAGGTTACTCTTGATAATGTCTCTCTAAAACTAGATAGTATAGATTCTTTTATTACTTTGGAAGAGGCAGAACATTTTTTCATTACTATAGATACTAAGTTACGAAAAGAATTTTCTAAATATAGTGAAAATAATATTCATTACAGAAGAGGCATCGAGATGAGAACTGTTATTTCTGACATGGAGGCAACATTTAAAAATAGATTTCGAACCTATGTTGGAAAAAGCAAAAAAAAAATTCTTTAATTATAGCTCCAGCCAAAAAGACGCCATTGGTGCTAAAAATTTTATGAAAATAAAGATAATCATCATTGAAAGAGCCAAGATAAGATTTAGTCCTGAAGCACAGAAAAGATTATGGTCAGATAAGATCTAGTCCTGAAGCACAGAAAAGATTATGTCATCTTCAAAAATATATGTTCTTCTTGTACATGTGACTAGAAGACAGTTAAAGGAAAAGATAAAGCTGAAGCATTTGACATTTGTACATACAGTAACGATTCTAAATTAGAAAGATAAAAAGAAAAGATGGAAATCTCTCCAACCAATTTGATGAAAGGAAATCCACCGTAGATAAAGATATAATCTACTTTCAAAAAAAGTTGATAATATGTAATCTTTGTTAAGTTTAGAATCTGGACTTTAAGTCCATCTGTATAAATAAGCCCCTTAGGGTAGTAAGAGGGGCATCAAGCAATCTCTATGTATCTCTTCCTTGTAATATCTTCTAGCATGAAATAAAATCTCTCCTTTCTGCAAATACAATTTATAACTACCATTTAAAAAATCATACGGGTCTCTAAAATCTTTAGTATGCACCCTAAAGTAGGAAATGAATCAAGGTTGTCATGGACATTACTAAAGGAAGCTTCAAGGGTAGTTACCTTACTCTAAGGTTGGAGTTGAAACTCTTGTTAAAAGACTCGACAAAAACCTAGTAAAGCTATGGTCAAAGCACTAAAGATACAAGTGTGGAGCATAATGGACCCTTTAGTTTGGAAATGTAAAACTATTTTTCATAAAATTATATCATGACTTCTTATTTTCTGGAACAATTTATATATAGATTATTTGGAATAGATTTTATATTTTGTATAATCGATAAATAAAATAGTTACATCCCTTTTTGAAGAAGTTATTAATATTATCACAAATAGTGATTAAATAGAGGAGGAAGATTTGTTTCGAATCTCTTTAATCTTTAATATTATAAGTAGCTTAAATCTAATAAAATCTTTTTATTTCTTCTCATAATTAAGGTATTTGTGTTTAATATTTTGTTAAGTTTTGTGATTTTATCTTGTGATATGTGTTGCCTTGTGCGAAAATAATGGTATCAGAGTCATGACTATTTGGTGTACAATCTGTGAAGGTATCCATTATAGATTTAGGAAAAAGTGTAAAACACCAAACTTTTCTTTTCATATGTCTATAAAATTTCATTTCGTGTTAATGATGTTTTTAGGCTAATGTAAATTTTATTTTTGCTAAAAGGTGAATTAGGAACCCTGAATGACAAGTATTAAAGTCAAATGATAATCGAAAAATATTGGAGTTGATTGGTATAGAAATGAACCAAAAATAAATTCAATCGGATGGAATTATGGTAGATCAAGATTGACCTTGCTTTAAATTATTGCAGAGTAAATTTGAAGTATTCTTGGGTTGAAACATAAAGACAAAAGAATCAACCATAGTTACGAATACTTAAAGTAAATTAATCCAACTTATATGTTGATATATTTAGGTTTAACATCTTAATAACTGGACATGAAATTTCTACTGAAATTGGACAGATTTTTCTTAAGCCACTTAATTATTTTGGAACAAGAATGCATAAAAATCATATGTTGTCAAGTTTATGGAAGTAAATGTGAGGGACATAAAATTCTTCACATATGGGACCAATATATGGTATGGATGTGTGTCATTTTGGTGTGACAAAATCAGAACAATTTGTTATATTTAGGGGATAAGAATTTTCGTGGATGATACAACAAGTTAGTGGCCTAATTAAACAAAGATGGTGAGAATTAAAATAGTGGACAACTATTGGAAGTAAACGATGCAACGTGTGGACAACCCTCTTCAACGTGTAGCATGTAAAACAAAGATGATGGGAGCTGCTCCACCTTCATTCTACCGAAACTTTAGCTCTCTATTGGACCAGAATTGATGATGAAAAAGTTGCAGTTGCTCCTTTCATGCATAGGCCTTCCAAGTTACTGCCTTTAGGAAATAAATTCAGCATGGTGTTTAAGCTAGAAATCGTGGACAGAACACTACCATCTGATTTTATGTATATTAAACTACTCTTGTCCATCCTTTTTAGCTAGTCACATGAATCCTTAAGGTAGAAACATGAGTTTCCTTATGAATGATTTGAAGAAAGTGGTAAGTTTTCCTAACTATGTTTAGTGAAATTATGTATTAGGGTTCTCGGTTTCCTTAAACATTCCTAGTGTTTTGGCCATAACTTAGAATACAGAGCTCCAAATTGGGTGATTCCAACTGTAAATGAAACCTAAGACATAGTACTAAAAATATTTAGAAGAGACCTAGACCTAACTCTAGCTGAATGATATTGAAAATTGAGATTGAATATGGTAACCTGATATTGTCCTTGTGTTCATAATTTAGAAGGTGAAATGGCATGATTTTGGATGATATGGAAACTAAAGACATACGGGAACAAATGTATAGAAGATTTCAGAACCTAATTTGAATGTTTGATATGTGAAAATTAAGGAACAAGTGGAGATATGGTTAAATGAAGAGAAAAATAGCATGGTAAATGGAGAGGAAAATAGCAAGTATGTCCATATCTTATATATGTTATTCAGTGGGTATTAATTGGCAGCATGTAGATGCTATATATGTGGCTTAATAGTTGTTCAATGGTAGATGTATGTTGTACATAGTTCAATGGTTTAACGTAAGGAAAACAGTAGGTATATGCTATGTATGTTAATGGAAAGAAGACAGCATGTATAAATCATAGAAGTTGTTCAATGGTTGTTTGATGGTTGAATGAAAAGAAAGTAGAATTTTAAGCTTACTAAATGCTAAGATTTTGGCTAAGTCCTTTGTTATAAAATTTGTAACACAAGGTGGTAAGTTATGGATGTAATTGTTTTTGGAACCCTTCAGGGATCTCCCTCATAGCTGAGTAAGACCGTAAAGTTTTCTCGTCACCATAGACTCGGGATTAATAAAAGAAAAGCACCGAACATGGGAGGGTGCTTAACAATAAACGAAAAATAGTGAGTGTACCTTTAAATTGAATTTGTAAAGATGGATTTTACCTTACTATGAAAAGTATGCTTATGAATAATTTCATTGGTGCTACTACTTGAATTTAAAAGTTAATCTTCTTGAGATTTACATATGCTTTGATTTAGCATTGATTGAGTTTTGAATGCACTTGGAAACTAATGAGATTTACACACGCTTTGAATTGGCATTGAATTGAAATTGCATATGCTTTGAATTGGCATAGAAATGGATTTTGAATATATTTTTAATTGGTATTGAAATGAGGCGTGCTCATGTATTATTTGTGGTTTAGCCTATGGTAAGTCGTTAGGTCTTTATACATGCGATTATATCGATCAAAGTACATCCTAACGTGCATAGCGGTGTTTGGGGGCATCTGTCACTAACATGGGTGGTGTTGTGTCTGTCAGTATGTCTTGTGAGTTGCCCTCTGCACGTGTCAAGTATATATTGTGCTAGCGCTGTTACGGGCAAGCGATGCAGAACTAGCTCCGTAACTACTGAGTTATATGTAGTGCTAGGATCGTTATGAGTAAGCGATGCAGAAGCAACTTCATAACAATCAGTATATAGAGGTTAATCAGGCACGAGCAAGTGATGCAGAACAAGCTCCGTAACCTTACACTTAAGGGTAATATATGGCAAAGAAAATTAGTAGTGATAGGCTATGTTTTAAAAAGAAAGTTCATGAAAGTATTGATCGCTATCACTGTATACTTTACAAAAAAAGTGGAACTTGATCTCAGAAAAATTTATATGTTTTGTTTTACATATGCATTAATCTTATAAAAGAAAAAAATGTGTTTTGTAAAAACATTGGTTATTACTTGAAAAGAAAAGAAATTGTTTTCTTTTATGGAGGTTAATATTTGCTAAATATTTTTATTTGAAACAAATAATAGTCACTGAGCTCGTTTAGCTCACCCTTTTTTTTCTTTTTTTAAATAAAACCTCCCAAGTGCACACTTAGGGGCTTTAGTAGTAGGGACTTCACCTTGGGAGTAGTCAACTTTGTCAAGTGCTGCTGTGTAGGCCGTTTTATTTTGCCTTGTACATATTTTTGAGAATTGTTGCATATCTTTGAACATGTTTTGGAAAGTACATTTGTATAAAGAATGGATGTGTATAAAGGTTTTTTAATGAAATGCATGATTTTGTTGTAGCTTTTCAAAGTTTATTGATGTAACTATTTGAGACTATATGTGAGTGGATTTGAAGTCCACAATTTGGAGTTGAGAAATTGATGTGATAACAGAAGTGTTTTGAACTTTTACAGGACTTTGAAATTTTTGGAATGTCAAAATACAGTCGTTGTGCTGCCAAAATTTTTAATGAACTGAAAAACAAAACTCCACTATTTATATTTCTTATTATGAATTGAGGTTTTCCTTAACAAGGGCAATAGTTTTAGCTTCACAGGAACTTTCTAGCTGACTTGAATATTGACTAGAGACCCACCGTGGAGTACCGGGTAGGTCGCCTAGTCATTACAGAATAGGGGCCTGTCAAAAAGGATATTTGATAGACTACAACAATAGACATATAAGAGAGCTAAAGAATATTTATTCAAAGTTGAGAACTTATAATTCTGTTTCCTTAAGTACTTTATTAGATTTTAAAGGAACAATTCTTGAATATCAGCTAGAAAACCATCAATATGCAAAAGAGCATAAATTGATACATCTTAGCTTTTTTGAGTATTATAGACTACATATAGATAGAGGTTATTAGAAATGTTATAACTATGAAAGAGTGTCCTTATTGTGATCATTTATTTTCTGAAATAAATAAACTTGAGTGTTTACAAGAGGCCCCAATTGAATTACATAATCATACAAATACATATAGTTACATTTTATTTATAGATTGTCATAAAAAAGCTATAAAAGATGTTAAAGCAATGATGGACGAATCAAAAAGAATGGACATTATGAAACTTATGATCTATATGGCAAAGATAAATATTTAAAATAAAAACTTGAAGGATTAAAAATAGAAATTGATTTGGCAGAAATTTAAAAAACAATAGAATATTATGGAAATAATATTCTTCTGTATATAGAAAAACTTCAAAAACTAATAATGGAAATGCAAAGTATGATTTAAAAATTGAATAAATTAGAAATAGAAAATAAACCTAGTAAAAATCCTATGAAAAACGGATATTTGATCTAATTTTTAAAATGAAAATACCTCCTAATTATATATAAAATGGAAAATTTTATACGAGCTTCTGATTCATAAATTGAAAAGTTAAATGAACATATAAAAAATTTTAACTTAGAACCTTTAGCACATATAAAACCCGATTTAGTTAAATAAGAAGTTCACTGGAATCCTAATATTAGTGAAATATGTGGTACTTCTAGAAATCCACCTCTTAGGTATCCTTCACAAAGTTTTAACAGACCTAGTTTAAGATATGTTAGAACTCATATGATAACTAAAAATAAAGATGGTTTTACTTCTATAGATAAAATGAGAATGGAACCTATAAATCCTTTTAGAATATATTTAGATATAAATTGCATCCAAAATATAGAAGAAGCGATAGATAAATGGGTAACTTCTTACAAGTAGTTGTCGCTATTAATAAAATGGATTATGAAACAATGAAACAATTTTTAGAAAAAACTTTGGACAATAACTCCCTCAGATTCTGGAAAATTTAGATGAAAATTATAGATCTCTATATTTAATCCATATAATGATATAGCAAATTTAATAACTTAAGCAACTGAAACTTTTTGACTAGAATTTGTTGTAAAAGGAAATATTAAAAAAATACAATTATTATAAGAAAATATGCTATAGCATTACAAAGACTGCAATTATGTGATATGTGTGAAATTAATAAAACTGGTCTTGGTCTTCCTTCTTTAATGATATGCCCTCTCTTTGTTGATTTTAGCAATTGATGTCTTGCCATCCTTTGAGCTTTTTCAATCACATCATAAAAAACATCATATGAATTACAAAAAAATTTCTTTCTTATACTTATTGTTATTATCGTCAATTCTTTCATTTTGATGATTTCTGCGATTACCTAGATTGTACCTGGTTGCATAAATACCTCAACAACTCCTATTTGTTAATACAGAGAGACCAATAAGCATATCTTGAGTTGGTACGAAAATGGGATATCCAATAGTTAAGATAAGAGATTCATATGAGAAAACATATTTTGTATTTTTTTAGATTATTATTACCATATTTATAATCAAATAGGTAATACACAACTTTATTTTAAAATGATTTGCTCAAAGATTCCTGATCTTTAGGGAAATAGATTAAAGGCAACTTACAATCCTAGACTTGTAGATTCCTTAGGAAAAAGAATCTCTTTCTTAAAAGATAAATAAGTGAATACTGTGATGATACTATATTATTAAAGAAAATTAAAGGAATAAACAAAGATCTTCTTTATGTTGTTATGACTTTAAAATGAGGCTATGATAGGATGCAATAGTCATTATTATAATAAGATAAAAAAGAAATATAAAAGAAAGAAATATTTTAAGAAAAGATATTTAAAAAACATAAAGCAAAATATTATAAGGGAAAGGAATGATAGAAACCTAGAAAACCTTTGTTTAGAAGAAACAAAAAGATAACTAATTGCCAGTGTTATTATTGTAGCAAAAAGGACACTACACTAATGAATGTCCTAAAAAATAATAAACATAAAATAAATGATGAAATAAATGAAATGATAGAAAATAAAGATTTTATTAGAATTTACAGGCAACATTAGCGAGACCTGGGATGGCAACCCGATTGGAAGTCAGAGGATCCATAATACCTAGTCTTCTGAAGAAAGCGTTTTTATAATAATAGATATATAATACGAAGAAACCTCAAATTCTGAAATAAAAGAGTGAAATAGGAGAATCTTCTAATGCTCAAGTTGCTAAGAAAATTATAGATAATATAGTAGAAACATTTGAGAAATATGGAAATTACACTCAAGAAATTCTTATTGATAAAAAAATACTTAAAAAGATTCAAAATATTATGTTTTCTATAAATTCTTATAGTAGGTTTAATATGTCATTTCTAAAAAAATAAGGTTAAAATTTAGAAAACACCATATGTTCTGCAGTATTAGGAAATGTAAAATTATTCTAACTTCTTATTTTCTGAAAAAAAGTATATATGAATTATTCATAATAATAGATTTAGTTTCTGTAGAACCGATAAATCAAATATTACATCCCTTTTTGAATAAGATATTAATATTATCACAAATACTGATAAAATAGACAATTTCCGCAACTTCTTGAAACCGCAGGATAGAATGAGAAAATGTGAGCTTGGTCTGTAAGAAATCAGAAATTTTGCAGCTAATGTCAAGTTCCTCGAAAGACTAACCATTCCAATTGCGCACAGAGATCCTCCTCCAAGTTTTCCCACGTCGTCCATATTATGTAACTATGAGAAATGACATTCAGCAATGATCTAAACAATGTTCGTGCTCATGATATATAAATTACCAACTCTATGCTCAAAAACACCCCACGCCTGCTCGAAAGCATTCATGGACATATTCTACTATAACAAACAAGTAGAATGAATCGAATTTTATTTATTAATATTAGTATAAAATAATTATAAATATGATAACTAATAAAATAAATAAATAAATTTGTTTAATATATGATAGAATTTTATCATAATTGTGGACTAGCATAATAAACGTAATTTCGTACAAACCCTGATTAATTAGATGTCAATCCTACTTCTCTCATATATTGTGTCATTGGGCCTGTGTTCATTGGCCTGCTATGATGGGTAGGCTTGACCCATGTATTGTAATGCACAGGAGGCCCTACTGCTAGCCAACCTTAAATACAGTCGCCCTATTAAAAACTGTAAAAGTTTCTAATCAGGGTTTGGAATAGCAGTAGTCAATCCTCTGCGTCTCTGTCGCTTCGCTTCACAGAACATCACAATGGAATCAATGTTTCCTCAATTTTCAAGTATTTAATCATACAATTTATGAATCCAGTATGTTGCAATTATAGGTTTAATTAATTGTATTGATTAATTATGAAATTAATCTGTAATTTCGAATTGATTATTCTTCAATATATACTTCCTACAATTTCCTATCCTAATCACTCTTTTTATAATTTGATTGTCTACACAAAATGTCATGTATTTTAAAAATATTATGTCAGTAAAAATTAATGACAAAAAGTATAATTTATTAAATAAAAAAGCAACTAAAAAATATAGTAAATTACAAGATCTACTTTTGTCTTATCATATATCAATATTTTAATTATTTTAAAATATTATTTTAACATTAATGATTAATTAGTTATAAAGTATATTCTTCACTCTAATTCATTATGTTTTCTTAATATATAAATTTTTATTTTCTATTTATAAGTTTATCTTGAAATTCTGTGTAATTTGATTGACCTGTATAAAGTGTATTTATTAGTTTATGCAATTTAAGATTAGTTTAATTACGTTGGTTGTTAAAATGTGACGTGTTATTTTTACAGAAATATAGATTAATATTAATTAAAATTGAAAAGGAGGTCTTATTGATTTGAAAAATGTCATCTTGCAATAATATTTTGTTTATTGAATGGAGGAAAAAAAATAAAGATTCAATAAAAATTAATTCCAATTTATATAAATATGAAGGTAAGGGGATGCATGAAATCATTATACTTCTCATAAAATATTTAGTTCAAGAATACTATCATTTTACTTTTATAAGAACAAACCTTTTAGTTTAGTATTTATTTATTTGTAACAATGTAATTTAAGTATTTATATAATTTTAATGGTTATAGTTAATTGAATTTCCTTCGATTATGTCTTTAGCCACTCATCCATTCATGACCTAGATTCTTCTTTATCTTTTTTCATTCTTCCCTTTTTTTTAACTTATTATTTCTTCTTTGTTTCCTTATCTTTTCCCTCTTCTTATCGTTTAAACTTACATCCAATTAAGGAATTTGGCCACACATTTATTCTTACTTAAGATAAGTATAATATTCAGTAGTTTCTCATTCTTAAATATTTTAAAAGTTTCTTGTTCTTAAATATTTCAAATTTAATTAATTAAAATTTTAATTGAATTACTTTATAGTAATATAGTATAAAGAGGAATTACATTTTGATTATAACATTTTTGTTTTCTCAACTTTAAAGTAATAAAGCATAAAGAGGAATTACATTTTGATTATAACATTTTTGTTTTGTATCAATGCATATTTGATCAATAACATACGTTTATAAAACAATTGATAATGCTAACAATTATACTATATGGTTATCAATTCAAATACATAGATGTTTGGTCGGACGTGTATTATATGACATGCGCATTACTTAGTGTTTCTCCTTAATTAAGTTATTCATTATAATATTTTTAGTTGGACTTATCAAACTATGTAATCATTGCATTATATATATTATTCTCAATTTTTACTAAAATATTATTTCGTTCCACTTTACACTTGGTGGTTATTTTATGAGATTTTCTTAATGTCTCTAACAAGCACATTATGTGTAATTATTGTCTAATAGACTATTATGAAAGTGGGGCAATAAACCAAAGTTCAAATGGCATGGTAACTAGCTGTAGTGACTTGGAAGTCTTAACGAGTAGTCTTGACAAATAGAATCATTTAATACAACTAACAATACGCCTAAAGCATCAATCCAGGCCAACTCCTGGAACCCCCGTTGCATTGATGGACAAATTTTGCTTGAAAATTCTTATTAAATTAAAGACACATATTATTTATGTTTTCTTCTATCAATGTAAAATGACAGATACAATCCAAAACATACATCCTATCCATTCCTATGGAATTATGTGCTGAATAGTGAATACATTGTGTTATTTCCCTTTTTACCCGTTTTATGACATTTGTAGTTCGTTTTGTTTATTTTTCTACTCTTTGTTATTCGTGTCACTATATATACTCCGTCACAAACCTCTCCCCTTTTCAATAACACTCCTCTCTGATCAGTATCTCTTTCTGCTCACCATGGCCTCATTTACTTGCTCAGCTTCAGACCTAGCACCAC
>JAOQMQ010000003.1:20015172-20030216 GCA_027563845.1 Erythroxylum subrotundum
TGTCATTATTATTTATTATTAAGATTTATGAAAGCATGGTTGATGTAAACAGTAAACTAGTAAAGTATACAATACAACTGTATAATATACCAATATGGACTATTTTGCAATTTTTAAAAATTTTAGGGACTATTTCATAAATTTCAAAAATTTCCCGAAACGGTACCCGATACCCACCGGTACCGATGCAGTTCCGTTCCAGAACTCAATCCGGTACCGAGCCCGGTACGGTATTCATAACATTGCGGTGGATAGGGAATTGATTTTTAAAGAGGTTATGGCTCCATCACCACCTAGGCAGGTAAGATGTAAGGGTAGGCCTAGAGACACTACACGATAGCCAAATTTTCAAGCTCAGGATAAGCCAGCAATGCAGGGTGTACATGTTGCTACTCTAGCAGTTGGTATTGTAGGATTACAAAATACTATAGCTACTCTGAATCATACCATCTTTTTAATGGAGCAGATAACTCAAAATAGAGATCAGGGTATGATATATACAGAAGTTGTCTTGCACTATACCAGGATTGTTTTGATTACTTTTGATGGTATAGGGGATGCCATGGACTTTCTGAATGATATCGAGTCTTGTATTAGAATGGCATATACAGATTCACAAAGGATTCACATTGTTGAGTTATCAGTTCAGGCAATTGCATTGGATTGGTTTATCCAAATTATTCAACCAATTATGAGTACCTTATCTTTGGATGAGTTCAAATAGAGATTTATAAGACAATTTTTTCCACCACCACAGAGAGATGCCTATAGGTGGCAATTGTTACACCTTAGGAGAGGTGATAGGTCGCTTGAGGAGTATACTACTAATTTTTATCAATTGATGAGATAAGTAGAGGATGACTAATCGGAGATAGATAGTGGGACTTCACATTACCAATTTAGGTCCCACATATATAGGAATTTGTTCATAGGGTCAAACTTTGGAGGGTGCCATCGATGAGGCTAGAGAGATAGAGAGGCGATACATCATACAGGGCATCATTCTTGATCCTTACCAGATTAGTGATTTTAGGGCTGAAAATTATAGTTCTCCATCATCTATGCTATAGATAGGTGTAAGTGGAAAGCAATATAGACAATTTCGATAATTTCATGGTCTACGTAGGCATAAGAATAATAGACATGGTCATAATGATCCAGCAAGATCAACTAGATTTGGACTTGGAGCAGGTAGTAGTTACAATGGACAAAGCTTTATACATAATAGTTCTCATTCTGGAAGCACTGTTTGTCAGAATTGTGGTAAAGTCCATAAGGGACCTTGTCATATTCCTCCAAGTGCTTGCTTTCGATGTGGTCAGATTGGGCATTTTACTAGAGAGTGCCCTAATTATAGATTTCAAAGACGGTTTTCTTAAGGCTACTCTGCTAGCGTGGTACAGCCAATACATCAAGCTCGACCTCAACTGTTGGACCCCATTTTCGGAGCCCAACATCCAGAGTCCTGAACCTTGTGCTTGAAACCCTGAAGGTGATTTGCTGTCATTCCACAATGTTGGTGAGCACACACTAACCATACACCAAAATCATAAGTTGACTTCTTCAAAGAAATTGTAACTCTAAGTCTCTAGTTCGTTTTGAAGCAAGAATCACCTTAATTGGAGCTCTACAACTCAAGATATGCTTTAAAAAGCCTAAGTGTGCACATACTCCAATTATGCTCCTCAACCCGACCCCTCACCTGTTCTAGTGCAAACTCTCTCGATACAACTCCAAAATATACCATTTTTCATGGAGACGTAGATACATGTCATAGAAACCCATTGCTTCAAGAATCACCTCAATTGCAGGTCGGATGAGGGAGTTATTCCCAAAAGAGTAGACCATGTTTATACCCTAAATCAATTTAAACCTATCTTGGAGAGATCTCTATATCTTTTAATCTAGATGTCTGCTTGAGTTTATTTTCGGACCATTAGAAAGAAGACATCTAGATCTACAACTTTTATGAAGACCACAAATTCAGATTCTGCCTCTAAAAGGGTAAAATCACAAGCTTTTCAGTGAATGTCCGTTAAACGGACATCCATGTCCGTTTAACGGACATGTATCGGGTGAAGGATGCCAAAATGACCCGAGAAGGTCCGTTAAATAGACATTTGTGTCCGTTTAACGGACATGGGGCTTCCCCAAAGCCCTCCATTGCCCCTTCTATGCATCCAACAACCATCCTAACATCATATACACTTATAATCTTCCCAAATCCACTTGTTCTCATGCTAAATCACTTCATAACAACTCAAACACCAAGTTCAACTAATCAATTTCTCAAATCTCAACACAATTGGTTCATCAAAACTCCAATCTTGCAACATTCATCAAAGCTGTCACAAGCACAAAACCAAAGCAACATCCTAACTTGTAACATTCATAACTCTCCATTCCGACATCCAAAAATCACAAACTTCATATTGTTGAAAAGATAAAAAGGTCTTCTAAAACTCTCAAGAAGACAATTCTCATCAATTCTACACAGATTTTTCCAGAATTTCTCTTGAATCCAAAACACATTCATACCCTTATGCAAATTGAAAAATAGCAATGTAAGAACTTGAAATGGCATAAACAACATAATGCCTTGGTATTTCATTTACATCAAAAAGTAGGAGTTTACAATGCTTTAGGGGGCATTTCAAGCCACTTTACAACATAATCCAAAATGCAACTTAACAAAAGCAACATTTTCTCAAAATGCATATAAAGCATTGTTTTACAAAAGTCAACTTGAAATACAAAATAAAACAATTCTGGAGTAATGCCTTTATGCTCAATCATCAATCTCGAGCTCTTCACCTGGAGATGGGACGGAATGGGAGGGGGTGAGCTTAACACTCGTGGGTAACACTTTTATATTCAGTAATAAGCAAAACCATTGAAACATATCCAATCATAGCAAATTCTCACAAAAACTCATAAAACATGCATTGCTCTTCTTGAAACATTTCCAAGCATTGACAAAGTTGAGAAATGCATGTTTTATGAGTTTTTGTGAGAATTTGCTATGATTGGAAATGTTTCAATGGTTTTACTTATTACCGAATATAAAAGTGTTACCCACGAGCGTTAAGCTCATCCCCTTCCATTCCGTCCCATCTTCAGGTGAAGAGCTCGAGATCGATGATTGAGCATAAAGGCATTACTCCGGAATTGTTTTATTTTGTATTTCAAGTTGACTTTTGTAAAACAATGCTTTAGATGCATTTTGAGAAAATGTTGCTTTTGTTAAGTTGTATTTTAGATTATGTTGTAAAGTGGCTTGAAATACCCCCTAAAGCATTGTAAACTCCTACTTTTTGATGTAAATGAAATACCAAGGCATTATGTTGTTTATACCATTTCAAGTTCTTACATTGCTATTTTTCAATTTGCATAAGGGTATGAATGTGTTTTGGATTCAAGAGAAATTTTGGAAAAATCTGTGTAGAATTGATGGGAATTGTCTTCTTGAGAGTTTTAGAAGACCTTTTTATCTTTTCAACGATATGAAGTTTGAGATTTTTGGATGTCGGAATGGAGAGTTATGAATGTTACAAGTTAGGATGTTGCTTTGGTTTTGTGCTTGTGACAGCTTTGATGAATGTTGCAAGATTGGGGTTTTGATGAACCAATTGTGTTGAGATTTGAGAAATCGATTAGTTGAACTTGGTGTTTGAGTTGTTATGAATAGATTTAGCATGAGAACAAGTGGATTTGGGAAGATTATAAGTGTATATCATGTTAGGATGGTTGTTGGATGCATAGAAGGGGCATTGGAGGGCTTTGGGGAAGCCCCATGTCCGTTGGATGTCTGTTTAACAGATCTTCTCGGGTGAAAAAATACCCCTTGCCCAGTCCATGTCCGTTAAACGGACATGGATGCTCGTTTAACGGACCTTCTCGGGTCATTTTGGCATCCTTCACCCGATACATGTCCGTTAAACTGATATGGATGTCCGTTTAACGGACATTCACTGAAAAGCTTGTGATTTTTGTTTTAGAGGCAGAATCTGAATTTGTGGTCTTCATAAAAGTTGTAGATCTAGATGGCTTCTTTCTAATGGTCCAAAAACGAACTCAATCTGACATCTAGATTAAAAGTTATAGAGATCGCTCCAAGATAGGTTTAAATTGATTTAGGGTATAAACATGGTCTACTCTTTTGGGAATAACTCCCTCATCAGACCTCCAATTGAGGTGATTCTTAAATAAATGGGGGGGTTTCTATGGCATGTATCTACCTCTCCATAAAAAATGGTATATTTTGGAGTTGTATCGAGAGAGTTTGCACTAGAACAAGTGAGGGGTCGGGTTGAGGAGCATAATTGGAGTATGTGCACACTTAGGCTTTTTTAAGCATATCTTGAGTTATAGAGCTCCAATTAAGGTGATTCTTGCTTCAAAACAAACTAGAGACTTAGAGTTACAATTTCTTTGAAGAAGTCAACTTATGATTTTTATGTATGGTTAGTGTGCGCTCACCACCATTGTGGAAGACAGCAAATCACCTTCAGGGTTTCAAGCACAAGGTTCAGGACTCCGGATGTTGGGCTCCGGAAACGGGGTCCAACATCAACATCAAGCATAATACCGAAGTGAACCTCAGATGCTAGGCCAACATGGTCATGGATTATGAGGTAAGTTTGGAGTTAGATTCCAGATTAGGGGTAGGTCTGGTACTAGAAGTTTTGGGCAGGCCTTGACCTCTTAGCAGTCAGGATGAGGACAAGCTAGGTGTTCACCGTCACCCCACAATATGCTCAAACCTTTAATGTAATTGT
Organism: Erythroxylum subrotundum; assembly: GCA_027563845.1. Lineage (NCBI taxonomy): Eukaryota > Viridiplantae > Streptophyta > Magnoliopsida > Malpighiales > Erythroxylaceae > Erythroxylum > Erythroxylum subrotundum. The sequence continues at coordinate 20,019,951 of JAOQMQ010000003.1, forward strand.
AGTAGGTATTGTATCGGTTTATTATGTTGATGCTAGAGTTTTATTTGACCTAAATGCTAGTTGTCCTTTTATATCGCCTGTGTTTGTGTCAAGGATTGGTTGGCAAGCAACTAGATCAGTAACTCCTTTATCAATAGCCACCCTTCTGAGTGAATCCCTAAATAATGATATTATTTTCCCTTCTTGTCCAATGTAGATCGAGGGTAGAGAATTATTGGCTAATTTAGTATTGTTGGATGTGATAGATTTTAATGTGAATTTGGGTATGGATTGCTTTGGCAACACTTTACTACCTTGGATTGTTGGGAGAAGTTGGTGATTTTTAGGATTCCTGATGATGTTGAATTCTAGTTTAGAGGTGATAAAGAGGAATCTCCTCAAAACCTTATATCTACCATTACTACTAAAATGATGCTTCGACGAGGTTGTCAAAGGTCTGTGGCCTTAGTGAGGGATACTTTAACATAGAGAGGTTCAGTTTACGATGTCCCAATTGTATGTGAATTTCCTAACATGTTTCCTAAAGAGTTGCCAAATTTGCCACCAGAGAGGGAGATTGAATTTTGTTGCAATGATATGGTGTTGGGTACAACTCCTATCTTGATTCCACCTTATAAGATGACTCTCATAGAGTTAAAAGAGCTTAAAGAGCAATTAAAAGAATTTTTAGATAGGGGATTTATCAGACCTAGTACTTCTCTGTAGGGTGCACCGATATTATTTGTAAAGAAGAAGGATGGTAATCTTTGACTCCATATTGACTACAGAGAATTAAATAAAGTAATGATAAAGAATAAGTATCCACTTCTAAGAATTAATGATTTGTTTGACCAACTTCAAGGGGCTAGATGCTTCTCTAAGATTGATTTAAGGTCTGGTCATCATCAATTGAGGATCAGAGGAGAAGATGTTCCAAAAATTGCTTTTTGTTTCAGGGATGGTCATTATGAAATTTTTGTGATGTCTTTTGGGTTGACTAATGCTCTTGCAACCTTTATGGATTTGATGAGTAGAGTGTTTATATCTTTTTTGGATAAGATTATCATTATATTCACCGATGACATCTTGGTATATTCTAAGACTGAAGACATCTAAGAATGATTTTGCAAATCTTGAGGGAGCATCAGTTGTACGCTAAATTTTCTAAGTGTGAATTTCGGTTGGATCATGTAGTCTTCTTGGGACACATGGTGGGACACGTGATATCTAAAGATGACATCCAAGTGGATCATAAGAAGATTGAAGCTATCACGAAATGGTCGAGACTTATTACTATTACTGAGGTTCAGATTTTCTTAAGCTTAGCGGGCTATTATCAGAGATTTGTCCAAGATTTCTCTCGAATAGTTGCACATTTGACTAAGTTAACTCAGAAGAATGCTAAACTTGTTTGGCTAGAGGCGTGTGAGGATAGTTTCTAGCAACTTAAGGATGGTTAACATCAGCTCCAATTTTAACCTTACCTTTAAGGTTGCATGGATTTACAGTGTATTGTGATGCATTTAGCGTTGGTTTGGGTTGTGTGTTTATGCAACACGGATGAGTAGTGGCTTATGCTTCCCCACAACTAAAGAAAAATAAGCAGAACTATCCTACTCATGACTTGGAAATGGAAGCTATGGTGTTTGCACTTAAGATTTGGAAACATTATCTGTATGGTGCAATTTGTGAGATCCATACTAATCATAAAGTTTGAAATACATTTTTCAGCAAAGGGACTTAAACCTAAGGAAATAAAGATGGATGTAGCTTTTGAAAGATTATGATTGTACTATTTTGTATGACCTAGGTAAATTAAATGTAGTAGCTGATGCCCTAAGCAAAAAATCATGGTAGTCTTTCTCACATCAAAACTGTAAGGAGAACCTTAATTAAAGAGTTGCTTGAGTTAGTTGACCAAGGATTGCAATGGAAGATATTAAGATCAGGATGTTTGTTAGCACAATTCAAGGTTAGATCAATGTTTTTGGAGAGAATCAAGTCTGCTCCATCCAAAGACCCTCAATTATGTAAGATTGTTGAAGAGATTCAAGAGGATCAAGTTAAGGATTTTATTGTGGATGGTGATGGTATTCTGAGGATAGGTACAAGAGTATGTATACCAGATGTTGATGACCTAAGAAAGGAAATTATGGGGGAGGTACATTTTGTAGCTAATAGAGTTCATCTAGGTTCCACCAAGATGTATCATGATCTCAAAGGCATGTATTGATGGAGTATAATGAAAAAGGATATTGCGGAATTTGTGTCTAGGTGCTTAACATGTCAACAAGTAAAGCCTGAGCACCAAAGACCTCCTAGATTATTACAACAACTCCTTATTCCTAAGTGGAAATGGGATATGATTATTATACATTTTGTGACTAGATTGTCCCATACTAATACTAGATATAATGTTATATGGGTGATTGTAGATAGACTAACAAAGTCTGCACACTTCTTACATATCAAGAAGACTTATTCAACTGACAAATTAGCCAGGCTATATGTCAATAAAATTGTGTGTTTGCATGGGGTGCCAAAATATATAGTATCTGATAGAGATTCCAACTTTACATCAATTTTCTGGTGAGAGTTAACAAAGCTTTGGGTATAAGATTGGACTTCAGTATTGCTTTTTATCCTTAAATAGATGGTCAATCTAAGAGAACTATTCAGACTTTAGAGGATATGCTTAGAATGTGCATTATTGATTTTTTTGGTTATTAGGATTTGCATTTTCCATTGAATGAATTCTCTTATAACAATAATTATCATACTAGTATTGAAATCGCTCCTTATGATGCTTTGTACGGAAGAAAATGTAGATCACCTTTATGTTATGAAATTGATGAATGGCAATTGACAGAACCTGAGTTAGTACAAAATACTTCTAAAAGGATCCCTATTATTTAGCAAAGATTGAAAATAACTTTCAGTAGACAAAAGAGTTACATGGATCTAAAGAGCAAAGAAGAGAGATTCTATGTAGCAAAGATTGAAAACAACTTTCAGTAGACAAAAGAGTTACATGGATCTAAAGAGAAAAGATGAGAGATTCTTAGTAGGTGACATGATATTTTTAAAAATATCATCAATGAAAGGAGTGGTGAGATTTGGTAAGTAAGATAAGCTAGCTCTAAGGTATATCAGTCCATTTGAGATTAAATCTAAATTGGGTGAAGTGGCATATAGGTTGGTGTTACACCTAACCTACCTAAAGTTCATCCCATATTTCATATGTCGATGTTGAGAAAGTATATTTCAAATGCTTCTCATATCCTTCAGCCATGTAATGTAGAGATTGATGGCGATTTGACATATGAAGAACAACCTATTGCCATAGTAGATTATCAGATTTGTTAGCTAAGATCAAGAGAGATACCAATGGTGAAAAAGATATGGAGTAATCATACAATGGATGGCTGTTCGTGGGAGATGGAGCTGGATATGCAGAGTTAATACCCGCATTTATTTCAACAATGAAGTGAGAATTAAAATTTGAGGACGAATTTTTTTATGAAGGGGGAGAATGTCATGATCCAATTTTTTTATATATAAATTACTCATAATGGATCAATAAGAAGAAAAACTTATGAAAGTATAAGTTAAGCCTAAGAAAGCTTAAGTTCATTTCTCTTTTAGTGCCTGTTTGGTTCAACTTTTGGAGGGTGAAAAAATATTTTTTTCTACCGCAAAAGCTAATTTAAAGAAAAATGAGTGTTTAGTCGTAAAATCCAAAAGCATTTTTTGAATAGAAATGACTTTTTTGGAAGCTAAAATACAGCTTTTTAAGAAGCTCAAATTTGGAGCTTTTCAAAAAAGCCCCTCATTTTAGCTTTTTTTGGTAGACTTTTTTTCCGTCGTTTACGTTTATAATGCAAATAGGCACCTTCATCTTTTGGGTTCAGTTTTCTCTTCCTTCTTCAACTTTCGTCTTTTGCTTTTCCGAGTTACTTCAGTATTAAGATCTGATTCTTCATGTTGTTTTTGCAAACCCATCTTCATAAGGGAAAAGTAACCACCGACTTCAAGGGACACACCCATCTTTTTAAGGGAACTTCTCAAGGGACACGCCCATCTTCTCAAGGGAATCTTCTACGCAGTTGTTTTGCAAACCCATCACAGGTGAACAAAACTTGCCTTTTGATTATTTTTTGATTTGTGGTTTCTGGTATGATTTGTAGTTTCTGGTTTGCGTTGGTTGAACTTGAATATTAGGGATTATTGTGTGGGTTTCTAGTTTGCGCCGGCTGAACTTAAATATTAGGTATTATTGTGTGGGTGTTTTGGGTTGTGTCTTCTGCTCACTGTTAGTGTACATTACATCCATTTCGACGAGTGAAGGACCAACAAGCTTACCCTGCAACACGTCATCCAGGGCCAAGCTATTCAAAAGTTTAAACCTCTGATCTATTCAGAAGCAAAAAGCCAATGATATCTGGTGGAAATTGCTCCGAGAGATCGTTTAAGACATCCTTCATACTTTGATTAACAATTTGGAATAGACTAGCATTTAAAGACAGGATTATAAGGAATTGTCATAACATATCGTCCACTCTGCTTCTCTATGCATCTCCTTCTTTGGAATAAATTCTTGAAAACACTACTGTGAAGAGCATAACATCTATCAATTCATTCTATACATTTCTTTCTTCTCCCTTCTCCCTTATCCTACGTATTAGCATCAGTGGGAATGTATACTTGAAGGAAAAGAATTCCTTGGGATCAGAAAGAATGTTGTTAACTTTAATTGGTTAATGCATAGTTTGGTAGTGAGGAAGACCAACAGTTCCCTGATGACGCATCCTTTTAGTTTTTGGGGCTTCTGGATAAACATTAAGATAATGCTACTCTCTATATTTTCTTTCTTTATGGCTGTCAAATGTTTCTATTTATTGGTATTGTTACAAAGTTAACTTGATCTTCTGTTACAGGGGATGTGCGGATTCATCTAGTAGGCCTGTGACCAAAGCTTGTCGTGAGAAACTGCGGAGGGAGAGATTGAATGACAGGCATATGTATTTTTTGTATCTTGGATTGTTTGTTATATAAAGGCTACATTAAATTGGATTTTAGAATTCTGTATAAATAAAATTAGTGCATCGGTTTGTTTTTTATAAGATAATTCTTTCTCTGCAATCTTTTGGAATAGGGCTAATGTTTACCATTATAAATCTCAGTTGTATTTCTATGCTTGTGTGGTTGTGTGTGCGAATAAGATCAGTTAATCAGTGCATAATTGACAAGGCAGATTTGCCTTATGATATAATGTCAGATTTCTGGATTTGGGTACTGTTTTGGATCCTGGGAGAACTGCTCAGAAGGACAAACCAGCTATACTTGATGATGCTTTTAGGGTCCTGAACCAACTTAAAGCTGAGGCTCTGGAACCCAAAGAATTGAATGAAAGCTACTTGAAGAAATTAAATGTCTGGAGGTAGCCATTTTAAGTACATTGATGTGATAGAATGTCTTAACTTAATCTAAATTTTGTGCCTGTGATAGGAGAACTTAGTTACTAAAATTATGGGCATATAATCATCTCACACTAATGGTAAAAGTACAGAAATGATCATTTCAAACTTTGCAATTAGTGTTGTTGACCTTAGCTGTTAGAAATTTAGTAACAATTACAACAATATTAATGGCAGTAGTGACACAGGTCAGTTGGTTTTGCATGAATTATAGGATTATTATGGTTTTTAGTAAGTAGTAATTGTCTACTGTTGGCCTAAAACATTGTTACCACATACCTGCACAATTTGTTTGATCTATTTAGTACAAATTGATGTTCGATATTATTGATTGTGGTTTAGTTCTTTAGACGTGCTTGTATGTTTAGGCTAATTAATGCTGCTTAGTATTATGATAATTGGATCTACTTCTCTGTTATTATTTTAGTAATAGCCTTCTTGGCTTTCTGCACCTGAACAGGCTGAAAAGAATGAGCTTCGTGAAGAGAAATTAACACTCAAAGCAGATAAAGAGAGGATGGAACAACAACTGAAAGTAACGTCTGTTCCAGCTTCTGGATTTGTGCATGCTCATCCAGTTGCTTATCAAGCTGCTCCTAATAAGATGGCAGTTTTCCCCAGCTATGGTCTGATACCAATGTGGCAATATCTACCTCCAGCTGCCTGTGATACATCCCGTGATCATGAGCTCAAGCCTCCAACTGCATAATTTTCGTTTTGCTCTAGTGCTGCTAATTTCAAGATGCTTTATGTTGAATTGATTCAACAAAATTTTGTCTTGTCAAATGTAAATATAGCCGCACTTTCAATTTGCATGATGTTGACATTAGATTGTGGGCTAATACCATTGGTGCTAATTACTAAGATGTAATTACATGACAATTATTTCATTTATCAAAAGTGTTTATTCTCTATTCTCTGTACTTTTATGCTTCTCATTCTCTATAGGACTTTTTCTACTTTGCACCACAGTTGAGCAAAGACTACTATGCCCAAGATTACCACCCCCTATCATGCATCATCACAACCAAAGTCAATGTTAAGAATGTTTTCCTTTATTAATCTCTCAACTCTATCTCTAAAAATGTGTCTTAAACTTTTATGTCACAACATGTATGACTTTTCCTTAATCAGATGTCTTTTTCAAGTAACAAGTTCAACAATATATGAAGAAATATACATCTCATAAGGGGTAAGACACATTTTATATAATCCATATAACAAGAAGGAAATTCCAATATGTTTTCCTACAAAATGGAAGTGAATTTGTCAAACAATTGTAAAGTAAACGCAAACCCATTGTTTAATATACTTTAAATATTATTTATATGCATAAATAATTGTTATTACAAAATAAAATATAGTTAAAATTAATAAAAAAATTTTTTTATTTTTATGTTGCCAAACAGTCTACTATATGAAACTCTTTTTAAAAAACTGTTTTTTTAATTGACAACCAAACAGTCAACTGGCTTCTTAAAAAAACTCTTCTAAAAAAAACTCTACTGACAAAAACTCTACTAATATAAGCTCATCCAAACAGGCACTTAAACTCATTTCCTTATTGGTTGCTATTCACTCCTAACTTTTGATACTCATACCTTCACCGTCCAACCATCATTTCCAGCAATATAGGAATCTACGGAAAGCTCTCGAGACGTTTTATGACACCCTAACCTTATTTCATCAAAAATGGCTTAGATTTGGAGAAATCATGATTGGAAATTGTGATTTATTTAGGTAAGTCGTTGATCTCCTATTTTTAGTCATGTTTGAGTGAAACAAATACCACCATAGTGTCTAAAGGCCTTAAACACATAGGAAAGGAGGGAAACTCGACACCAATTGACCTATTTACCGTGAACAGAAATGGGTTGCCTTCGAGCTTTAATCCTTCGATTCTCGCAAACCGAGAGGATTTTCAATGCAACATCAGTGCCATTGGATTCTCGGGGGTAAGCTTGTCATTTCTGGGTGGCTGGTGAAGATCACTACCTCTCCGACCCCAATGCATGTACCCCACGCTCTAATGACGGTAGTGATTTTCTAATCAGCCCATAAATGATTGGAAATAATTTTAGAATTCCCAAATATTATGTGAATCAATTTTTACAAAAGAGGTGTATTGAAATTCTTGATAATTTGTGAGATAAAAATTTAGAAAAGTTATGTTCTTATATAAATACGTGAAATTGATTAAATTAAGCTGTTGTTGATTAGAATTGAAACTATCTGGATGTTGTCATCATCATCATCATCATCATCACACCTAGTACGAAGTTTCGCAATAAAGTGGAGTCTAGGGAGGTCTGATAGTACACAGCCTTACCCCTATACAGTAGAGATGTTGTTTCCAATAGACCCACATGTAGATGTGACAATAAAAAAGTGATGCAGATTAAAGAATAAATAAGTAAAATTGGCATGCTAAATTATTATGTAAATAAAATTACAATAAATAATAAATAATAAAAACTAAAAAACTAAAAAAACTAAAGTATAAAATATAAAATATAACCAAAGGATATACCTAATGTGGTGACTAGATCTGCTAGTACCTGAAAAATAAAAAAAAATAAACAAAAGATATACCTGATAAGCTGCAAAGTCCAGCTCTCCTTCTATCTTTTTCATTAATCATAGTTAACGATCAGTCTCAAGTTGCTTTTCCTTTCACTTTGACATTCCTATGAGCTGGGGCATAATGTTGGTGAGATTCCCCATTAATGATTTAAAGATCTAACAAGTTTCCAATGTAGGAAAAACTTTTTCTGCAGAGGGTTACTTATTGCCTTGATAAGAACAACAAAATAAGTATTTCCAAAACAACTATGTGCTCTCTCTCTCTCTCTCTCTCTCCCCCCACTTTCATCCGACTATTTTCTACAGAAAGACTTGTCATAAAGTAAACCAAAATTGTCACTTCAGACCTCAAAACCAAACTTAACTATCCAAGTCTAGCATTCAAAAAGTAATAATTCCTATGCTGCTAATCGACGACCTGCAACTAACAACTTCCATCCAATAAATTCATCTAAATCACAAATGGAGATGAAACTCTATTGGAAATGGGGTATTTAACAGAGGCAATACATAAAAGAAAGATGAAGCAAAAGCTTCCAAACCCAGTTTCCGCATATAAATTATTTGAAAAGTGCAACAGAAGCCAATGGTTGAAGAACATGAATGAAGAGGAAAAGCTCCACACTTCAAGAGAAGAAAATATCAATAAAAAGAAGTCATTTCAAAAATGCAAACCAGTAACACCTCGTTACCAGAAGCCATCATTTCTCGTGAAAAGAAAGAAACATAGTAGTGAACTTAAGTCAGTAACTCGAAAAGACTTAGTCTAGTTGTAAAGAATGCTGTTGTTTGATTACCAGAAATTAAAATAGCAAGGCAAACCCAATAGAAACCATCTCAGAACCTCCAACAACAATTAATATATAATAGAAAGAAACTTACTGATCAGCGAAAACAACGGACACTGCCAAAAACATAAATAAAAGCACCGTAGCCATTGAATCTTAACCTCCCCAATCTTCCAAAAACACGAAACCCAGATATGGAGACTAATCCTAAAAAAGCACAAGAGGGAGACAGAGAGAGAACCATTATTATGATACCAGAACGTTTGTACCCAAGAAGGGCCTAAGAAGCAAAACGTTTGTACAACTTTACAGTTGTCTATACCAGAACAGCTGCTAATGGACCATAAACCTACTGAAATCTGACGGTAAACGCTAAAATTTGTTCCAGTTCAAAGATTCACGTTAATCAAACAAGTCCGGCAGTGTATAGAAGACTTTGATTTGAAAAATCAAGAAATATAAAAGAAGAGAACATCGAAGAGAATAGTATATACATGGGTATGGAGTAGAACCCCCAAATACCCAACACCGCAAACAGTTAATGCAAGGGCAAAGGAGACGTAATAAACAAAATCATTAGAAGATGAGTTTAAAGAGCTAATAATAGGAATTACTCAGTTCCTTTCTCGCGACAAGGCGAGGTTGTTGGCGACTAGAAGCCCGGCGTCCCCCGACCGGGCGAAGGACTTCTTCGGAGCACGAAATGAAAAGGGCTTTCGCATAACTGTGACTGAGAGATTGGCCAACTCAGGAGCAATCTTGAGAAGAGATAAAGGAGGAGGACAATTGCAGATGCAAGGAGGACATGATGAAGAAGAAGCTTTAGAATCGGAAAGTCCAAAACTTTTCTTGAATCTCCAGTAAAAGGCAGGGCCGCAACAACCAGAGCTGAAACCACTGCAAATATCACCAGACAGCACCTCAAGCAAGACCCTAATTGGTACAAATGAGGGTGAATGAGTTATAAATTGGTATACTTGATAGCATTTCTCTAACTACCAAATAATAAATTCCTAACTATCAAACTATGCAGTAAATGGTGAGCTAGGATTGAACCATAGAGAGTTGGGATGCAAATACTATTTCAAATGTTGTAATAAAAGAAAACAAAACACCCTAGAATGATGAAGACGAGACAGCTAATATGCAATGATCGTAACCAAAAGACAAGCACAAAGCAAATTTAGAAAAGTCTAATAACAATGGTAAAGAAGTGGGCTGAAGATATCTTTGAAATTTTGGGATGTTTATTGATCTTTGAATTTAAATAAAAGGTACTCTCACCATGGTGTTAGCCTATAGACTCGATGAAGCTCTCTAACCCTTAATTTCTCTAAAATAGGCAAAACCAATAAGCTCTAGAAATGCCCCAGATCTTCACTTTAACCTAGAATAGGCCCTTTAAGTTTAATAGCGAAGATGCATTAGCTACTAAGAAA
>JAOQMQ010000003.1:20063291-20080352 GCA_027563845.1 Erythroxylum subrotundum
TCAGGAGAGTAGCAGATCATACGAGAGAACAATCCAAGCCTTTTGAGACTCGCTTGGATAAGCAGCAAGTAATGCTTCTGTCATGATGTAAATTTCTGATACTTCTAGATGCTCCATGGATTGTCATAATCACATAAAACATGTATGGATATATTATGTTATTGAGAATGATGTTGGTTGATGATAAGTAGATGTGTGTAAGGGAATTGTAGTTTGGGATCCTTACTTCTTACAACCTATTAAGTAGGTATAAGGATTTATTAGATAGACGAATAGTTCATGCTGAATTTTCAGTAGAATATAGAAAAGTTGGGGCTTACTACAGGTTTTGGTGGCATTAAGCCTACCCATTCCCTAGTGCCAACACGACCCAAAAAGGCGGGTCGTGTCACTTAACTAGGTCACTATCTTAAATAGCTACTAGTTCCTCTTTTTAACTTCGACCTTTTCATTGGTGCAAAGACAGCAGAGCGAAATTATATATGCTCATTAATCATATATTATTATTATTATTATTTTGTTCTTACTTTTTCTTTTTTTATTTTTACATGTGAGGTAATGAAAATGCTTAAAAAAGAATTCATATTTAACTCAATGCATATACAAATTATACACAAAGTATCATAATGCAATCAAGTATCCATTCTCAAAATTAATGAACTAAATTGAAATCAACTTAGAGCCTGTTTGGTTCAGCTTTTGGAGGCTCCAAAAACACTTTTTTTCACAGCAAAAGCTATTTTAAGGAAAAAATGAGTGTTTAGCTGTAAATTTAAAAAGTACTTTTGAAGTAAAAATAACTTTTTAAAAAGCTAAAATACAGCTTTTTTAAAAGCTAAAATTTGGATCTTTTTAGAAAAGCCCCAAATTTTAGCTTTTTCGGGTAGACCAATTTGCGTCACTTACGTATATATCAAACTTTAGAACGTCTCTTCCGTTTCTTTGCCTTTCTTCTGTTCACTCACAACTCATCTTCTTAATCACTCACAAAGCAGGACAAACCATGCTGTCGTCGACTCGTCAGTAAAGCTGGTGGCTTGTCGTTTGTTCAGATACAACTAGAAGAAAGAAACGCTCGGTATGGTTTAAAATTGGAGCTCCAAATGGAAAACTAGAAGAAGAAGAAGAAGTTGTTGGGCAATGGCACTTCGTTCTTGTCATAATCTTGGTCGTCCATTGTTTGCTCCTCTTAGTAAAACCCCATGTCGAAATTCCAAATTTTTTGTTAAGAATTGTAGCTTCGACCCAACTCAGTCACACAAGGTAACTACTGACCACATGTCTTCTTCTTCTTCTGTTCTTTTAGTTTCATGCTAGGTTCTTTGTTTCCTGGGTTTTGTTTGGTTGCTGAGAAAATTCAGGTGAAGCAAATATATTTAATACTTAAGGAATGTATTTTACCTTTGCTTTCAAGTGGGTGTTTTTCTTTCATGAGTGCTTTTTAGGATATTTAACATTCATGTGCATTCTTCTTCTGTTTTTTTTAGAATGAAAGTTGATTAGGTGAACTCAAAAGGGCGATTTTAAATTATGAATATAGTGAAAATAATGGTTTAAAGGATCCAAAAACCAAAAAATAAAAAGCAACATGTAAATGCATTTCATTTTGTGCTTTCTTTACAATTTTTAAGTTATAGATGATCCTAATAGCTTATCTTGTTTTGTGTGTTTGTCTTTTACAATTAACAGCTAGTTTTGGAAGTAAAAGATAAACTTGAAAGAGATTAAAATAGTCTTCCAGTGGGGAAAAATGGACGAGATGATGAAGATATGATCCTCTGGTTCCTAAGGGACCGGAAGTTTTCTGTGGATGAAGCTGTTTCAAAACTGTCCAAAGCCATCGTATCCATTCATTTCTTTATATTTCATTTTCCATAGTGAATCACATAATGATTAGCATATATCATTTAGCTTGTTAAAATTGGCTTGATTTTCCTTCTACTGGTCATTGTGCATCAGAGATGGCGTCAAGAATTTGGGATGTCTGAATTGACTGAAGATTCAGTAAAAAAATATTGCAGGAACGGGAAAAGCCCTCTCAAAACATTTTGGGTTGACTTAATACTTGAATTGCTGGCAGTTTAATGTATTTTACTACTACTATCCAAAGCGTCTGGACCAAGTCCTCTTTGTGGATGCACCTTTCATATTTTAGCCAATTTGGCAGTTGGCCAAGCCCTTGTTAAAGTCATATGCTTCCATGGTATGGTACTGCTGCCTTTATATTTCATTGCTGTCAAGTTGCATATATAGCTAGATGAAGAGATGCATCTTTTTATACAGTACTGCCGACTACTGCAACAACTTTGGGCTCAATTTATTTTCACAATTCATTAATGATACAAGTCCATTGCTTGATATAAATGCAAATATATTAGCTTAAGTCAATACTTGTTCGAGTAGGATTGCTAATTTTACTCGTTCTTGAGCTTCAAGACCTAAATCTCAATACAATTCAAGAGAGGTTCTGTTTTCTTGAAGAATGTCGAATGCTTTTTGATTCAGTATATCCATTGAGAGAGAGTAATTTTGGCAACATTTGCTCAACCTCTTACATTTGCTTTATGAGATTATTAGGACAAGTAAAACACTTTAGATTAGTCATTCATTCAAAACATACCTGGAATGAATCACTATGTAGTTGTTATCCTGGTTCCTTGAATGTGTAGTCATTGATTACTATTATTCGTTGCTTTCAAAGGTGAGATTTTGCTCAGTGGAAACCATCAGAACTGAATACTTTACAGAACAGACTCTGCCAGCAAATTTTAGAGATTGAGATCATGTCTGGTTTCCATCACCATGTGGATTTCGATCCTGAAATTTATCCAAGTTATATCCATCAAAGGTACACATCGAAACAACGTTATACCTATGCTTGGCTCTCAGTTTGTTTGTTTTTTTCCCCTCTCATACGGGGATATATTCATATGGTTTTCTTCAAGCTTAACATCAAGGTTCATGTGTAGGAATTAAGGAAACAAAGTGGATCATTCTCATGAGGCAGTTCATATGGAGCAGGTTTTCCTGGAGATTGAGTTGCGGTTCATTTGAACGTAGTAGCCATCCAAGATTATCAGAATGAAATAAGAAGAGGGTACTAACAAACTCTTTCCTCTTTCAAGACCAAGGCAAAGAGTTTTTCTCACTTGTAACTGAATCAGATTTTAGAAAATAGTTCCTTTTGTACCTGAAAGCCATCTGATTAGATGATAATAAATTACTACCCAATTACTGAAACTAAAATGGAACTAATAATGGCAATGGCAAAAAGTCATCGTGCTTTTAACCAGAAAAAGATATTCCTTAAGAAATTGTGATTCCTGTAATCATCTTTACATTTGGAATGTAGGAAAATATTATTTGGTGAAAAATTTTACGTCAAATGCCAAGTTTTCCTTTCCCAAAGCAAGTTAAAATTATAATTGCTTCAATAGCCATTCATAATTTTATAAGGTTAAATGCTCAAAAGGATGAAAAGTTTTCTCCCTATGATGAAGATGATGAATTACTTCCTACAAATGAAGAAATCAATGAAAATGAAGACGTTGAAGGAAATCATTTAGACGAGCCACAAAATAACGAGATGAATGATGAGAAGGATCATATTGCAAATCTTCTTGTATTACGAGAAAATGCATAGTTTATTATGTATTTAACTATTTACTCAGCTTGAAGGATTGGAAGTGGAAGCACCTAACGTAGATCCCCTTCTTCTCTCTCCTCTGCTCTTTCTCTCTTCTTCTTCGTCCTTGGATTTTTCCCAAAGTGACAGAAATAGAGCTCCAAAATTAGGGTTCTTTCTCTTCTATTTATATCTTTTCCATTTAGGGAAAACATTAGGGTTCAACCAGCCCAAAAGTTCGAAGTATCCCTCCAAAAGTCTCATTTTAAAAGTCGATCCGCGTTTGTTGTCACACAAGCTACGATCGTGGCCTATATTGTCACGATTGTGGCACTTAATTTTGCTCTCTGTCATGATTGTGGCAAATGGGGCCATGATCATGGCAATCGTGGCCTATATTGTCACGATTGCGGCACTTAATTTTGCTCGCTGTCACGATCATGGCAAATGGGGCCATGATCATGGCAAACCCACCAAGCTTCTGTCATGATCGTGGCCCATGTGCCATGATCATGGCCTTGGGTCTTGCTTTGGGCTTCCTATGAATTCTCTCCCTTGTTTGATATTGGATCTAAAATACTAACAAATACATCAAGGCACCTCAAACACATAATATTAAAGCTCAATAGTGTGCTCTAACCAACAAAATACTCAAAACATAAATATCTAACCCTAAACACGCATGGATTAATTAATTGACCATTAAAAACATAATTAAATGCCTACTAAAACATCATGCAACCTACAACTATCAGCTTTCATTGTTGATAGGTTTGATGGAGATTTGAAGAGATCTTGATCAAGTGAAGGAGTTAATAATTACCCAAAAGATTGGAGGAAATGGCAAGTTTTCCTAGTTGAAATTCCTAATTTTTGTTGTTTAAGATAAATGGTGCCTTGGTGTTATTTTGATATTTCCTTGTATGGAATTGGTTGAGTATGACAAGAGAGTAATGTGTAGTAGAATTTTGTCTTAAGTTTGTTTAAACCAATCCCATTGTTTTAGCCATAAATCGACCTACAGACCTCCAAATTGGGTGATTTTAGTTGGAAATAAAACCTAAGACATAGTAATAAAAACTCCTAGAAGAGACCCTGACCTAATTCTAGCTGAGTCATATTGGAAATTGAGATTGAAAATGATCATTTGATGTTGCCCCTGTGTTGGAGTAGCTTGTGATGTCTGGTGCATGTTTATTGATTTAGAACTTAAAATGACCTAATTTTTTATAATATGAAAACTAGATACATATTGGAAAAAATTTCTAGAAGACCTTAAAACCTAATGTGAACGTCCACTATGTGAAAATTTAGGAATAAGTGAAGGTATGAATTCTGGATAGGGGTCATAACTGTGACTCTTCATGCATGATAGTGATATAGTGTTTTGAAGAAATTGGTAATTTAGAATGGGTAAAATGTGGTATTTAAGTGACTTGCGAAGTTATATTTGGAAACAGAGAACAATAGGTTAGTTTATAGAAGTAAGCGAAAATACGATTAGTGAATGTGTTACCCGATTAAATACTAATCTCAAATTTGGTTAAATCGAATTTATAGTTTTAATGTCTAATATCCAAATTTAGAAATAAATGTCTAAAAGAAATGAAATTTATGTAAGTAAAGGAGAGGCACTGAAAGTGTGAGTATGCTTGGCGATAAGTTTGTAAAACAATGAGTGTTCTTTAAATTGATACTATGAAAATGATTTCTATTCTATAATACTATGAAAATGATTTCTATTCTATTGTAAATGAATATTGCTAGGTTTTATATATGTTATTATATAGGTGTATAATGGTTAACTTAATAACGGTAAGTGATGTACAGCTAGCTCCGTTTATAATAGTTAATCAGTTGCAAGTAAGCGATGTAGAACCAGCTTCGTAACTACTGGTATATAGTGGTTAACCTAGTACGAGTAAGCGATGTAGAACCAGCTCCGTAACTAGTAGTTAACCAGTCACGGGTAAGCGATGTAGAATCAGCTCCATGACTTTATACCTGAGGGTACCATATGACAAAGAAGTTAATGATAGGCTATATCGTGTAAAAAATTTATGACACTTTTAATACCGCTACTACTTATTTGAAAAGCAATTTGAGAAACTTAATTTCGAGAAGCATATATGTTTCATATTAGTTATACGAATTGAGATGAATTTGTTTTAAGTAGGTTTAAATTGTTAATTACGATTTGAATAGAAAATTTAGCATTCATTGAGCTCGTTTAACTCACACTCTCCTTTTTGTTTTTAAATGAAACCTCCCAGGTGTAAGCTCTGGGGCTTCAGTAGTCGGAACCCCACCTTACGAGTAGTCAACTTCGTCACTTGCTGCTGTGAAGGCATTTTTGCTTTGTAAATGTTTTTGGAAACATTTGCATTTTTATTAATATGTTTTGGATTGTATTTTATGTAAAGAACGCATGTATATGAATGTTTTAAAGTTAAATGCATCAATATGCCAGAGCTTTTTTTTAAGATTATTGAAGTGATTGTTGAGATTGCTTAAAGTCCAAAATTTGTAGTGGGAATTTTGAGATGATTATATAAGTGTTTTGGACTTTACAAAGAGTTGAAAATTTTAGGAAGGTCAAAATACAGCTGTTGTGTTCCCAAAATTTTAAAAAAACTCCACTGCTTAGGTATTTTAATGTTAAGTTAAGGCTTTTAGGTAAAAAGGGCAATAGGCTTAACTCCATAAGAGCCTTCCAATTGGATCAGATATCGACTGGAGGGCCACTGGGGGGTAGTGTCAGGTAGGCCACCTAGTCATTTCAGGATAGGAGCATGTCACTTATATACTTTTTCATATCCTAACTTGTTCTTTTTACCTAAAATAAGTGAATTAAAACTTAAAAACATAATATGAACGAATTAATTACCAAAAACAATAATAATGCTCAAGTAAACAAACAAAATGAACTAAATATAAACCTAAAAATATGAATATTTAAGCACTTATCAGGTAATATGTTGCGATTTTTAGAATAAATCCTTATAGTAGTGATAAAGGATAAAACGTCTCCTCGTGATCACCTTCATATCCTCCTAATTATCCATAATCTTCTTGTGGTTCCTTCTCCTATTTACCACTAGCTGATCATACAAAATAATATCATAGTTAATAAACTTAATAACAACGAGTTTCACCTTCTTCTACTTATTGTAATGGTGGTAGTCAAAAATCACATATATCTTCTTCTCTCACTCCAAGTTGGCCTTGAGATTATTTTTTTCATGGTCAAAAATCAACTCTATCTTCTTTATTTTGATGTTCCTAAGATTTTCATCTCTTCTAAGGCTCCTCTTTATAACCTCTATTATATTCAACGTGAGAGTTTATCCATATTATTTCTTGGTAGTTGGTATTCATCATACAAGCTATCTCTCTCTTCATCATCATCATAATCATCTTAGAGGACTAAGCCTTTGTGGCCAAAGCGCATTAGGAATTATTGGCAATTATCCCCTCTATAAATTATATATGGTAGTATTTTGCATCTCTAATCAATTAGCTTCTATATGAATGTATTGTCCTTCCTTCCCCTTCAAATCTATCCTAATCAAACATGGTTCATCGTCTAAAGAAATGTTAGTAATAGCCTCACAACACTCTTTTATGTGTTTCTCGTATTTATTGTCACTCAATTCACTTGTGTTTCACTTTAGATTATGTATTTTCTCTAGTGATTTTACTTACATACTTTTGCTTTTTACACTTGTTTTCCTTTAAATCTTTATGGAACTAGCTAAAACAAATAAAGGATTTGACATTTATTATTCAATCAATCTCAAATCCCAACAGAGACAAGAAGAAGTAAGAAGCTAGCAACAAAATTAAATAAAAGAGATCAAAAGGTTGTGAATACTTATAATGGAGTATAAATTTTAACCAAATTTGTTCTTCTAAACAATTTCTGTGAGGTAATTATTCCTAATCACTTTTTCTCTTTCTTTTATATTCATTTCATTTATTTTTTTATTGCCATAAGAGCATTTTTTATTCCTTTGTTTATAGACTCTTAAAGATATTAAGAAAAAAGGAAGACATAAGGAAAACACAAGAAGGAAATAAAAAAGAAATCAAAAGATGCAAAAATAAGAAAGAATGTAGGAAGGATCAAGAAATAAGAAATAAGAAAGAACAATGAACAATGAACAATAAACAATAAACAAGAATGAATAAAAGATAGATATAGCATGATTTTAGAACCAAAGCTCTGATACCAAACTGATGTAAATATTAAGGATGGAAGCTTAAAATATAAGACACATTATTTGTATTAACACCTCAAGGAAGCTAAAATCATATTCATGGATAGAAACTTGGCCCAATGATTATATATAATCATAAACCAAAAGTATTTTGACCCATTATGAAGAATTAGAACTGACATTATAAGATAATTTGAATGTCAAAAGTAAATAATGCAATAAGTTTAAAAGGTTCTTTGAAGAATTCAAAAGACTCTCATAACTGTATTTTTAATCAAAGGTAATTTTTATATGACTAAAAGAAACATCCCTTAAATACTAAAATACAAAGTTAGGATTTTCAAATTTAAAATAAAACTAAGGTTTCGACTAGTACAACTTAAGCCCTAGGCTAGGCTATGTTGCTTATCGCAATTTTAACACCTTATAGTCTATATCCATGCTCATGCTTGGTGGCTATGGAAGTTATTGTATCTTTAAAAATTCAAACATGGCATGGGACATACCTATAGATGTAAACCTTAGATATGATTATAACTGTAAAGGTAGACTCAACCTAGGTTATACTTATATTAGAGACCATATCTCACCACTAACTTGGTTAGTAAGTTATACTATTTGACACACGATTATAACTCTTCTCCAACCTTAACTTGAATTAAGTTGACCAATGTTCGTCCTTTAATTTGGGTTGACTATATATATACAACGACTTCTCTTAACATCCCATTAAGTTCATTTTAAAGTTTTTTCTTCTTTTTTCATATAATTAGGCCACCTAGAAAACTTAAAGTATTTAGAAAAAGTTGATTCCCGTTATAAGAATAGTTATACTACTTATAAAACTTCATAAGAGGTTATTACTAAGATGGTTAAAGGAAAAAAAAAGGCAATATAGTTTATTCTTGGGACAAGGGGCTACTCAAATGGAAGGGAAAGTTAAGAGTAAGGTGTAATCTAAATTGAGAAACAAATTCTAACTCTTTTTCATTAAATTGCCATTAGTAGACATTCTAGAATGTTAAGAACTTTTAAAAGGATGCAACTTATATTCTTTTGAAAGGGAATATATATATATAGTTCTTTATTTTTTTCAATGTCCTTTTCATCCCCTGTATATATATAAGTGTGAAGCTTTAGTGACTCTTAGTTTGTTACAACCTCTACCTATTCCGAGTCAATGCTAGAGTTGTAGTTTACTCACTAAATGACTACCTATTTCATAAGGAAAAAATGTGATTATGGTTATGGTGGATATGGACAGGTTGAGTAAGTATGGTCGCTTTGTATATATATCTCATCTATATTGAATAAGAATAGTTGCTCAACTCTTTCTAACTTAATTTTTTAGATGGCATATAATGCCTAGGTCTATCACTAGTGATAGAAATTCTAAATTTGCAAGTTTCTTTTGGAAAAAATCTTTAAGATATAAAGAGTTAGCTTAAATTTGTCTTCAACTTATCATCCTAGATTAAGGTATTAAATAGGAATTTGATACATATTTGAGGCACAAAATTATCGAGAGTTAACAAATGGTTGAAATGGACATCATTAGATGAATGGTGGTATAACAACACTTTCCCTTTAACTATTCAAATAAATCCTTTTAAAGCTCTTTATAGTTATCCACCACCTATGTATATTCCTTATTTTAATAGAGATTCAAATACAATTACAATCGATCAAGTTTTCATAAATAAGAAGAATATGTTTAAAATGAATGATAAAATCACGTAGAGAGTGATTATGTTACAATAGAATTGGATTGTGTCAAAATTTAGGTTTGTTGCCAAAAAATCAACATAAGGGTTCTAATAAGTTAGATCTCTTGTTTATGACCCTTATAAAGGAAATTAAATGCTTTAGAAAGTGGCATATCGATTAAAATTTCTAGAATTAACTCGATGCACTTTATTTTTCATAATTTTTAGCTTAAGAAACATGTATCTAATTTGACAAGAGTGTTATCCCATTTCCTATAATTGGTAGATTCCATTGAGAAATATCTAGTAGTTATTGTAAACAAGAGAATGATTAAGAAGAATAATAGGGCAATGATACAGACACTAGTGGTAGTCTAATATAGAAGAAAAGCAACTTAAGAGAATTTATATAAGCTTTAGTATTGGTACTCAACTATAAACTTTGTAGATAAGGTTATTAGAGATGGAGACAGTATTGTAGGTCAAATTTATAGTTAAAAGAAGATGATTGCAACTATGATATTTTTAGCAATATCTAATAATCTATAACAGATATAATGTCATTGGTATTAGGTCTATGAATAATTGGATGAAGGTAGGTATATGATTGATTCTTTATCTTGTTAACTAACAACTACAAAAAAAAAACTATAAGAAGTTGTTATAGCATTTGAAAAACTATTTTGAGTCTTCTCTCTCTTTTGCCTTCTTTAGTTTTTCTATTTATGAATTCAGTTCCTTAAATTTTTTAATTAATTTGTCCAATTAAACATTAATTCTTTAGTTGCATCATTATTTCTCTCTTTCTTTTTCTCTCTCTTTATCTCTCCCTCTCTTTTTCTTTCTTTCTCTCTCCCTATTATTGTAGGTAGTATAATCTTAAAATTGTATGTGACATAATCTAATTATAGATAGTAACCTTCAAAACTTAGTGTTATCCTAATTATTAATTTGATATTAAATTTAACTTAGTGATTTAATTCTTGAACAACTAAATTAAATTCCAAAAGTATTTCTAATAAAATTAACCCTTTTGAAAAATAGTTTTCAAATAATTAGAAAACACTTTTGTAAAGTTAATCGGAATTTAAACTGATTTAATATTAATCGTATTAAGAAAATTAGTTTAATTAAAATAAAGGTTTTTAAAACAAATGAAATTAGGAATAAAATTGAAAGGGGAACTACTCCAGAAACTTGTGCATGCATCTTAAGTGTCTTCTAGACATATGCCCCATTGTTTTCCGTAACTAAGTTTCTTTAGTTCAATCGCTACCTCCTCTAGTTTCTCCTCCAACTGTGACATAGCGTGTCGTAACATTACTCAAAATAACTAGACCTACAACCATAGCAGTAGTAAGTCTAGGTCGATCCTACAAAGAGTGTTCGGTTATTTTTTGTTATAAAGGGAATTGGTGTTTAGGTTATGGGGGGTTTGGTTTAGTTCAAATAAGAAAACTAAACTAATGAAAACAAATTAAAGAAAACATTAAAAAATGATGAAAAGTGATGAATATGTTAAAGACCCGATCATCGGTTCAATCTCGACCTACTCTTAATTAATCATACTTCATTGAATTATTGTTTTCTTACCCCTCCTAGCAACTATTAATCATACGTTAACGATAAGCTCTATTAACCCCGGTTTTCCTTTAGGTCATGTTTAATTAAGAGATACTCGTTAATTAAACCTAACTATCGAACAACCTAAGATACTATCTCTAAATTTAATTGGACAACCTTATTACAAATTAGGAAAACAGATTAATCAAGCAACAAGCACACAAGTTCGAGTCATTTAATCAAGATTATATTATCCTTAATGATTTGACACCAATCGGAAACACAACAATTGTAGATTGTATCCCTAATGATCTGAAATCATTAGTTGTTACAAATGAATCTCAACATAACAATTATGGATTATATTGAAGATTTTAGCAATATCCAAACACAACAATTATGGATTTTGCTCAAGATTCAAACAATGAGTTCATACATAAACAATCTAATGATAACGAGAATAAAGATCATTCATACATGAAATCCTAAATTTATAAGCATAGGATAATATAATCAATCCCTAAAGAGAGAAAGAGCAACAAAAAAAATGACAGAAATGCTTAACCAGGTTCTTCGATGTCGATGTCACCTCCAAACTAATGTTGGGAAGCTAGCCCTTCATGTGTCTCCAAAGAAAGGGAGCTTCGCTCCTTCTCTTCTCCAAAATCGAGAGCTCACACCTAGAAAACGAAAACCCTAACAAAAACATAAACCTTTCATATGTCTGTCGTCACATATGTGGCTTTATACCAAAAAGTAGGGTTAAAATGGGACAGGTGGCATATTTCATGGGTGTTACATGGTGTCACATGTGCTTCTTCCACATAAGGTTGTTCTAGATAGGGTTTAGGTTGATGATCATCCACCTGCAGTGTCTTCCCTTTCTTCAAACTTCCAATCTCTAATGAGTCCATACACTGTGGAAATATCTTGAATGTCTCTTCACCTTTTTTCCTCTCGTTTAATTTCTCCAATCTGCTATGTGAAGGTGAAGGGTTAATATTAACAATAATAAGGGACTCAATATCTACCTCTGAGCTAAATGATATTTCATTTTCTACTTTAAGCCCCTCCTCAACTTCTCCATCACAAGCAACTCCTTTGGTAGTTCTCTTAAGATTCTTAAGCTTCTCTTCACTTTGTAAGGTATCTGTACTAATGTTCCTTGGGTACTCCTCAGGTTGAGATGGTTTCATTTCTTCGCGTTGTAATGTTAGGCGGTCGAGAGCTTCTACAAGTTGACCCACTTGGCTTGACAAGTTCTGGAGTTTAGATGTTGTATCTTGATGGAATTGTATCATATCCTCCTGGAACTGCTGTAATTGCAAAATATTATCATTAACAACATTAACTGTTTCTTCTAGAAATGTATCTGAGTTTTTTTGCCACTCCAAATCTTGTAAGATAAACCAAAATTGTCTTTTCTCCTGCTGAAATTGTAAAGTGTTAGTAGCGACAACATTAACTAATTCTTCTAGAGATGGACTTGAGTCGTAATAAGAAGCTTATGGTTTATATACGAATTGTTGTGCATCCTACAAACTATCATGGAGGTAATTCTGCTGGTTATCCTATCTATAACTAAAGTTAGTATGATCATTCCAAATATGATTATAGGATTGAGAATATGGGTTATAGAAAAAAATACTTCTGTCCATATAATTTTAAAAAAATTAATACACAAACACTAAACAAAAAGTGAAAAGATCAAGAAATAACTAAACAGAAACTAATTATAAACAAATATATACAAAACACCAATTAAAATCAATAACAAAAACTAAAACATCACACTCCCTGGCAATAGTGCTAAAATTGACGTAGCGCATCGTAACATTACTTAAAATGACTAGACCTACAACTATAGTCGTGGTGAGTCTAGGTCGATCCCACAGAGAGTATTCAGTTAGCTTTTGTTATGAAAAGAATCTGTGGTTAGATTATGAGGGGGGTTTTGGTTTGGTTTAAATTAAGAAAATAAACAAAACTAAACTAACAAAAACAAATTAAAGAAAATATTGAAAAATGATGAAAAGAGATGAATGTGTTAGGGACCCAGTCATTGGATCAATCTCGGCCTACACTCAATTAAGCATACTTCATTGAATTATTATCCTTATACCTCTCCTAGCAACTATTACTCGTAAGTTAACAACAAGCTCTGTTAACCCCGATTTTTCATTAGGTCGTGTTTAATTAAAAAGAGCTTGTTAATTAAACCTAACTATCGAACAACCTAAAACAAGCTCTCTAGATTTAATTGGACAGCTGCATTATGAGTTAGGAAAATAAATTAATCTAGGCAACAACCACACAAGCTCGGGTCATTTAACCTAGGCTATGTTATCCCTAATGATTAAAAACCATTAGTTGCCACAAATGAATTGGAAAAATAATGATTACATATTGTATTCGATTCTAGCAATAGGTTCATATATAAAAACAATCAAATAGAGCATTCAATCATTATTACACAATACCCAATTCACTAAACACAAGATAATATAATCAATCCCTAAAGAGAGTAAGAATAATAAACATAATGAAAAATATGCTTAACTGGGTTCTTTGGCATTGATGTCACCTCCGAACCGGCGTCAGAATGTCGAGCCTTCTATGGGTCTCCAAAGGATGATAGGTCTGCCCCTCTTCTTCATTAAAACCAAGACCTCACACTCTCTAGAAGACTCCTCAAAACCTTTTCCCAAAACCCCTAAGCAATTTTCCAAACCTTTCATAATATTTTGTCGTCGTAACTTATTCTTTTTATACTTAAAAACGTATGGTTTTCTAAGTGAGGTGGCAATATGTAATGGGCGTGACATGGGCTATCACGCCCATGACAAATGTGTCATGTAACAAAGTATAGATATCCAATACCACACTACTTATGTATGGAAGCATTGTCAAGACTAGTAACACATAACATTTCCTTAAATTCATGTTTTATTTATCATAGCAGATGTAAGAAGGTTGTGTTTAGTCAATTTGTCATTTGTAGATAACATCTTACTGTTCTGTTAGGTATAAGATAGGTTAGTTTATATATTCATTACTTCCCTAAACATGTTTAATGAGCTCTTAGGGTTAGATGTGAACTATAACAAGAGCTAATTATTCATATCCTTAAACGTTAAGGATGATGTTGAATGGAGTTCTAGAATATCAAGACTTCAAATCAAAAACTACCTTTTACTTACCTAAGACTATATGTCTCCACAAAAAGACTTATGTATAGAGATTGCATTCCTTTAATGTAAAAGAAACAAATAAGACTTAGCCACTGGTGAAACAAGGACTTATCCTAATATAGGTAGGTTGATGATGACAAAATTTATCCTAAATTCCCTTTATATATACTAGTTAGCACATATGGTTCTTTTTAAGAGCATTGTTAAATCAATGGAAAGAATAATAAGAGTATTCCTTAACGAAGGCAAAAAAGAGAGGAAAGTCATAGCTAAAATAAAGTGGAAAGAGGTCTTCAAACCTTTGGAGGAAGGTGGCTTCGGTATTACCCTTATAAGCCTTAGTAACAAAATTCTTATTGCGAAAAGATGATGGAGATTACTATAGGGAATAGACACTCTATGGATTATGTAGATCTATACTTATTTCCTTAAAGGTAGGAGCTTATGGGAAATGCATCATAAGCCAAAGTACCCACTCAGATAATAAAGTTAAAAGAAGTCTTAACATAATCCTTCAAATGCAAGATAGGGAATAAGAAGAGAGCTTCCTTGTACTATGATAATTGAAGTAAGGATGGACCCTTACATTAATCTAAACGTCAAATGTATATGTCAAACAAATGCTTAAAGAATGCAAAAGTCAAGGAATGGATTACTAGGAATCATTAGACTAACTTCCCACCTTAGCTTAATCATGTAATTTCTTACTATTATCATGATGTTGGAGTAAGGATAATTATATTTGGTTGCAACACTATATAGGTAAATTTAATAATAAATATTGTTAGGACTTTATAAGAGTAAGTGGAGAAAAAGTGAACTGGCATAAGATCATATGAAGAAAGAGCTTTGCTTCTAAGTTTCCTACCTATTAATGGAGCTAGCACGAGATCAAATGAAGTAATAACTTAACTATTAAAAATTTAACCATAAAGGACATGGTGAATTTTGAATATCCAAAACAGCTACTCATAGTGCAAAAGTAAAAGGGAGAGTGAAACTCACTTATTTTTCAAACGAAACTATACTGAGTGGATATAAGACCAATTTCAAGACAAACTCTCCATCTATAAGAAGTTTTCGGCTATGCAAGTGTAATTAGGTGGCTATAAGAAGGAAGAGGTAGATTTCACTATAGTCAACTTGTGATCATGCATGTACAAGATATGGAAAGAGAGGAACTACATATGCTTTCAAGGGGTAGAGATCACTAAATAAAGGTTACTAATGGAAGCTAAACAATGAAGCAAAAAACATTCTAACAATTTCGAAGACTAGGTTAGTAAGTAGAGATCAACAATCCTCTAATGAGGACCCAATGAGCTATAACTTTATAAAAGCATGATGAAAGGATTTAAACAATCCATTTGGTGACTAAAAGTCCTAGATAAAGCTGCAGAAAGTAATCTTCAAATGAGAAAGGAGTAGGAATGAAAGGAATTTGAAGATAGTAGTCTTTTTGACTATATTTTGTCAATATTTTGCGTATGTATCTTGAACCATCCACAGGTTTTTAATACAATTTAACATTTTCAAAAATATAGTTAAAATTGTCATGAATAGTTACATCAATATGATTAAGAAATTACACCATGATTGTAAGTTGCACCATTATGGTTAGGATAGAACAAGAGAAACAGTAATATGAGAGTGAGAGAAAGAAAATGAGTTGTAAAGAGAAAAAGAAAGAGAGAGGGAGAGAGGAAAAGAAAAGAAAAGAAAAAAAAGAAAAAAGAAGAAAAACTAAGAAGAGATGTAAAGAGAAAAATAAAGCGAGAGGAAGAGAGGGAAAGAAAAGAAAAGCAAAAAAAAGTAAATAGAAGAAACATTAAGAAGAGATGTCAAGAGTAAAATGAATCTTTTAAAAATTCATTCAAACATTATAAACAAATAACGGACTTGACTAATATTAAATTATTTAATAATTTTTAAAATTAAATATTGTTAACAAATTGAACACTCAATTAACGTATTATTAACGAATTGAACACTCAATTATTTCATAATGCTTTAAATATTTCTATCCAATTTATATTATTTAATGAGTGAGGAGTTGAAGAATTCCGCTATTAGTAACAACTTAAATAGACTCTTCAACTTTAATTATCATTGTCACAAAAAAATAGACTTTCTTCATGATAATGTCTATTCACTGCTAAAATTTTATAAAAATTAATTACATAGAACTTCTTTATAGTTTGCATTTTTTTTTACTTTAGTCTTTGATTTAAAAAATTATCATATAATTTTATAAGATTTGATTTTTTTTAACATGTACCCCTTAATATTATTCTTTATTTAAAAAATTAGCAAAGAATGGACAAATGAAATTGTATTACTTAATTAGGTATTATGTAACATAGTACTTGTTATGATTGTGCGATATAATACACGATCTTGGTTGTTATTGTTTCCTAGGCGCCGTTTGGTTCCACTTTTATTTTTCTGTTGTTGTTTTTAGTTTCTATTTCCTGTTTTTAGTTTCTGTTTTTTTTTTCCAAAAAAACGAAAACCTGTTTGATTGAGATTTGCAATATAAAAACTGAAAATAAAAACCTGTTTGGTTGAAATACTGAAAAAAAAAATATATTTGGTTATTATTATTATTATTATTATTATTATTATTATTATTATTATTATTATTATTATTATTATTATTATTAAGTTATTCTTATTATTATTAATTTTATTATTATTATTATTATTATTATTATTATTATTATTATTATTATTATTATTATTATTATTATTATTAT
>JAOQMQ010000003.1:20081376-20094755 GCA_027563845.1 Erythroxylum subrotundum
ACTTCTCATAAGGATTAACTCGATACTTACTCGTTAAAACTCCAAAATCTTCAACCATCACAAAGCCCTAACTTTCAGGCAACTCACGCACTTCATCTACAAGGGGTTTGGGTTAGGAGTTGTTGAGGCAA
This sequence comes from Erythroxylum subrotundum, assembly GCA_027563845.1. Classification (NCBI taxonomy): domain Eukaryota; kingdom Viridiplantae; phylum Streptophyta; class Magnoliopsida; order Malpighiales; family Erythroxylaceae; genus Erythroxylum; species Erythroxylum subrotundum. Next base: position 20,081,508 of record JAOQMQ010000003.1, read on the forward strand.
AAGAAACAATTGACAAAGTGGTAACAGTAGAAGATAAGGGTAGGCATAGTTTAGCTTTGGTGGAGTTCTTGAAGAAAAACTCTGTGTATTTTCGCTAAGGGAAGAAACTTCGAGAGAAAGGAAAGAAGACAAGTACAACAACTTGTCTTTCAAAGTTATTTAAAACTCAACTTTTAAAGCTGGGACACCTGTCCATTTCTTAGCCACTTATCCACTTCCAGATTTTTCCATAAAGCATCATTTCGGGTCAACTTTGCATGTTCTTTCTAACCCTAATACTTAAGTTATTTTGCAATACTTTCTTCTAGAAACTTGTTTCCCTATGTCTTAAGTTTCTAATGCCACCAAAATCATTTCATTTGGAACTCCACTGATTCAGAAAATATCAAAAAACTGAAGTATATTTAGTGAGATAACACCAGTTTAAAGGACACACTCACAGTACCCATCACACCTTTTCCACTCAATCTTTCTCAATTCATTTCAGATAGCTGTGATTCTTGGAGGAGATATAGAGAATTGTCTTACAAAACCAATGGTTCAAGAATCAAGTCATTTGGACGTCTAGAGAAGAAGTTATGGGCAAGCGAAGCAACCATGTTTATGAACTCAATCATACCGAACCTGTTTCGGGGAAACAGCCATAACTTTCTCTAAACATATCGGATCAAGGTGTTCTTTATATGGTTAAAAGGAATATTTCTATAACTTTCATGAAGACCTCAAAGATCAATTCCATCGTCTAAAGGGTAGAAAATGGATCAGACGATACATGACGTCATTTTTGAGACGAAGTGACGTCATCAGACAAAACAAGGTTGGGAAAATTGCCATAACTTTCCCTACAGATGTCGAATTTAGGTGTTCTATAGCTGGTTGAAAAGAGGAATTCAAGAGCTACAACTCTTATGAAGACCTCAAAGACCAATTCTGTCATCTAGAGGATTAAATTTGGGCTAGAATATGTTCTGGCCAAAGTGAGACGATGAACAGTGACCAAGCCAAAGTGAGACGATGAACAGTGACCAGACAATGAACAAAAATCAGACGATAAACAGTAACCGGACGATGAACAGTAACCAGACGATGAACAGTGACCAAACGATGAACAAAAATCAGACGATGAACAGTAACCAGACGACGAACAGTGACTTCGTCTTACTTTTGCTCCAAAATACTTCCATTTAAAAAGATCATAACTTTTGACTCCGATATCCAAAATTTTCATACTATATACCGTTGGAAAGATAAAAGAAAGATCTACAACTTTCCAGAAGACACCTTGGCTAAAATCTCTTTATATCAATTCCAAATTTGCCCCTGAATTCCGAAGACAATTTTCCCACTCCTACACCAACGTACTGCACCCAATTTTTAACTTCATGACAAATTTTGAGACTCTTAGCTATAGAATTGAAATCCGATGTCTTCATACAAAATATAGCCATATATCTCTAATTTAATCCAAATCAAGAATCATCCCGTTTGGATAACTAGAGAAAACGTTATGGCTAAAAGACTGAAGCATACTCAGTCAACATTTTCCATATCACTTCCAATCTTGTTTCTAAATCTTTCTTCATCACAACTTATACCAAGATCACTCTTTCGACTCCTTCTACTCCTTATTTTCAATAAAATCACATTTAATATCATTTATACCCAGAAATTGTCAATGAATGCATGTACCACTTTTTTTTATGCGAAAACATTTCATATTTATATGCATATATGCTAATATGATGCATGAACAAGAAAATGCATTGTCTTAAATTCTTTTTGAGCTCCCATGTACTGAAATTTCGGGTCCTTACTCTTAATAGGGGATGGGATGTTACAGTATTGGCAGAAAAATGGTACGAAATCTCCTTCTTCAGTACTTCGCCTACTGCCTAGTATTTAAAATATTAGCCAAACACCAATCAGTACAGTAAATTTTAACTATTCCAGGGACTATAGTGCAAAAAAATTTAACAAAACACCAACCCCCTGGAGATTTTTTCTCCCTCACAATTTCATTCAATTTTTACTCTCTCCCTCTCAACGTTCTCGGTTCTCCTCCTGATCTCTCACTGTCGCCGTCATCCTAGGTCTCCCTTTGGCCACCATTGCGAAGTCACCACCCCTTGGTCGCTGGTCTATCACCCCCCCCCCCACTGCATCTGCTAGCTACTGGTCTGCCTCTCCATTGCGCCTCCCCGCCTACTGGTCCGCCTCTCCACCGAACCTCCTCTACCTGCTACTCTCCCTCCCCACCATGCATGGCGCCTGCTCTGCTGCTCTCGTCCACAATCGTTGTCATTGCTCACTAAAACTAGAAATTTTCAGATCTAATTTTGACCCGACCTGACCTGATCACTAGACCGACCCCAACCCACTGAACCAAATTGGAATTCTTAATTTTTTAGGTGTGTTTTAAATTGCCTTTTTTTTCTGCTCTTGAATTGCATTTGAATGGTGTTTTGGTTGTGTTGTGTAATATGGAATTTGTGTTGGAATTGTTGAAATTTTTGTGTGAGTTGAGATTTGAGAAATTTGAGTTTGAATTTGAAAGTTAGAAACATGTGATGATGGTTAAATCCAAATGCTATGTAAGTAATTTCTTAACCTAATAAAATGAAATGTTCATGTGATGATGTTAATGTGATGAAATTCGTAAAGAACCAAACATATTTAACCAAATTAGTTCCTAGATCTGTAATTAGAGGTGAAAAATAATTTGTTTCTTGTAAATATTGTATCGGCTCACATCTCACTTTTTACACCATGCCAAGATTTGTAGAACTTGCACTAGAAGTTAGTTAATGTCCTAACGTAATGTATTTAGACTACACTGCAGAAACTACATTTAATTTACATTGTTACAATTGAATCAAACTAAAAGGTGAAATCTTACTTATATCAATATACATCAAAATCACACCTTAAGGTCAATGTCCTAAAGTTTGTTTTGATTTGTTTGACTATTTTGGTTTTTTTTAATGTCTAATGAACATGTTTATTTTTTAACATATCACATAATAGTTTACATAATCTATTTCATAACATAGGTTAGGCTTCTTAAAAAAATTTGAAATCATTTTCTATCTACGAATTGAATTTACTCTTAAATTTGAAAGTTCTTTTTCATAATTGTTAATATAGCTTGTTGAATATAGTATCCTAAAAATCTATTTCTTTTCTGGAAAAAGGTTAAATTTTGAATGATCTTTTTTATATTAATTGTGATTATCATTTAAATGTGAAATATTTGAAAATTAATGTTAATAAAAATAAATAAATTATTGTTATTTTAAATTTGTATTATTATGATATTTGGAGACATGGTTGATGTAAAATTATAAAATATACAATACAATATACTAATAGACTATTTTGTAAATTTTAAAAATTTAAGGACTATTTTATAAATTTAAAAAATTGTCCGACATGGTACCTGATATTGACGGTATCAATATATTATTGTACTATAACTCAATCCGATACTGAGATTGATACGGTAATCTTGACATTGCTTGGTAATCTTGACATTGCTTCCAAGTAGTTATGCAGAGGATCGTCATTTCATGGAAAAGCAGCTCCCATTATTTAGAAGTTGACTAGTAGACGCACAGCAACGATGATCTATTGTGATAGGAGACGCAGACTTATACCTTAATTTTCACCACAAGCCTTTACTATGAATTATCGTTAGATTTCTACAATCACATACTTAAAATTAAGCTTCGCTGTCATATGCACTTGGATTTTGATTGAATTTGTGGTTCATGCGTCGGATTTGGACTAGAATGCACTGAATAGTATTTGGATTAGAAACACCCTCTGAATGGTTTAACTAACCATTCAAGGAACATTAAAACAAGAGTCGCTTGACACTACTACTGCCACTTTCCATCAGTTTTCTCCCAATACGGTATGCTGCATAGGCGTCGATGGTGGCACATTCGATCTGTTCAGAGCTCAGGTTTTGATCAAACCAATTTGACCATAAAGCTGCAAACGGCTTCTGCTCAAATTTTGTTGACAGTATTTTGTTTGCCAAGTCCCTTGCACTGAGAGCTGCAAAGCGAGGCTGATCGTAGACTCTAGCAGCCATCTCACTCACATCAACCACATTCCTGATAACAGTTCCATGAACCTCTTTAAGCTTTTGAAGATCTTCCTTAATATGAACGCCTGCAAAAATGATGTCCTTGATAGATAGAAAGCGTTTCAGAGATGCAGACATGGTGCTAGGACTAAGCCTTATCAGGACACAACCAATTTTGGTGCACAAAGTCAGGATTGCAATGTGGTGTTCGGCCCTCCTCGAAATCGGATGCTGCTCTGTCTTGTCAGAATGAGAACTTGAATGAGAATAAGGTTCAATGTTTCTTCCAGAGCTACTTCCTGATCTGCTTGGACTTCCTCTAAATCCCCACTCCACTCCAAAACCAACAACCATATCACCAACTTTTAGCATGTCCTGAAGCAGAACGTAGAGGCAAAGGTGTGAATCCTCATCAGACACCACTTCAGTCACCATTGTTGAGCCATCATTCAATGTGATCTGAGGTCCACGCAATGTCTCCATGATTCTGCAGAACTTCTTTGCAAGTGAATTGGATGGTAGGCAGTAAAATCAGTGATCGTTTATTCTCGATCGTTAAACCTTGTATGCTCTTTGATCTTGGCAAAATTCCCCAGGCCAGTAACCACTAGATGACGAGAAGTTGAGCAAATTTTGGAAGAATATCAGTAACACTGCAACATATTTTCTTTAGTTCCCAGTCTCGTATCTTGTGCCTATCAAGAGACATTTCAAATTCAATCAATTGAAGATAATAGTTGGAAAAGAAAGCTAGTTCCACACGTACATGAGATTCTGTTGTGCTACAAGCCGATAGATACAATTATACAAGATGCTTGATCCAAAGCAACAAATTCAGCCAATTCCATGTTCTTAAGTTTCAAGAGAAGTGAAAAAGAAGCAGCAAAAGAACTGAGGAAACAACTGTTCTCAACATATTTACTTGCAGTGGTAATGCAACCAAAGAAAGCTAACAAGGATTTTGTCCTCTACAGCGTATCGACATGACCCAAGAAGAAAATATGTGGAACATCTAAAAATTATAATTAACGGATCCTAAATGGATCTGAAACATGAATGCACGAAAAAATAGATTGCCATTAAATAAGAAACTGGCAAGAAAAATGATGCGAATAGGTCGTGAACAAGAAATTTTGGCTAAAGAAAAGTGAAAATCACCGCAATAATTACTTTTATAAACCGAAGTCTATGAAGCGAAATTACTTGCAAGATATATATTCTGATATATTGACACATCAATTCAGATCACATTAAAAGAGCAAATAAAAGCATCCAAAAACTTTTAACATAATTGAAATGAGTTGGAACAACATTGTACAGCTACCATTATGTTAAAAGCAGCGATGTCCACGACAAACAAATATTGCACATAAAGATTAATGAAACCACTCCTAGAATTGTAATAGAAAATTTTAAACATCCTTTTAGATGAACAAGAGATCGGATACTCACAAAGAATCCTTGTAGCTTTTAAATAGCTTCCTTATGTTCATATTTTGCATATTAGCTCAAGAATATAAAAGTCAAAGGAAAATAGCATTAACTTAGGTCATTTTACTATATTAAAGTTGCCGTACAACTACTTTCTGCTATATTTGGGTGCATTAGGCTGTTTTTTGTTACTTTGAAAGGGAATAGATAAACACGTTTTGAAACAAGTAATATTATGTTCACACAGAGATAAACCTCATTTTTCAGTTTTTTAAATAAATAATTAAATAAATTAGGATGTGTTGCAAGAGTTACAAGAATAAAAAAAAAAGCTACAACCACAGGACAGCTAGCCAGGGAAACAAATGACCACGATTAAAGCTTTATTGTTAGGTAACAAGATAAAGAAAATAACTTGTTTCTTGGTCCCTGGCTTTGCATCTTCATAAGTTGGGGATAGAGGTTCTTTTATGCAACTAGTGTTCGTTAAATGCACATGAAGTACAAAATCAGGTGTTAGTTAACTTGGATGATATAATATTGTAGCTTAGACTCGATGAACACAATAGAATTCAGGGGCCTCCCTGATATGCATTACACCATTGCTGTTAAGCATAGTTATGGCATTGAAATGCCCCAATTTCACTGTGCTATTGTTGCAATATTACACGTTACTCTCTAATCAACTATTTTAGATCCAATAGAATTTGCTGTTTTTGAGTAGTTTTATCTTAGAAAATTATCTGGTTTCTTTTATTCATATTGCATAAATTATTCTCCCAAATGATATTCTAAATTCAAGAGAATCACCTTTACATCTCCATTCCCTTCAACTTATATGTTGTCAGGCCAATTCAACCTTGGACAAGTAAGATTACAGAATCGTTGTATTTCTTTCCACAAGTAAAAAAGAAAAACCGCAATGGATTATAAGATGATTTATAGATTCAAAATCTTATTTGTAAAGAGTCCAATAACTGGTAAAATTAGAAATGCCAAATAGTTTGTCCATCGTAGTTAGTCTCCTCTTGATAGCAAGTCATAAGGTAAAAGAAAGTTTTTAGATTACCTACTTATATCACAATATGTTATATGAGTGAACACTTAATGGTTCTTAGTAGTTGTTTACATGATTTTTTAGAAAAGTAGTTAGAGGAGTGCTTCAATGATAAGATGTTATTTAGTTATATTAGTGCTTCAATGATAAGATGTTATTTGGTTATATTAATTGGAGCTATCTTTTTCGTTTTGGCTATATTTTGGTGCTTAAATGGAAAAATTAATATTTGTTTTATTTTAAGAGGGGACAAGTAGAGATTGCATTAAATTAGAGCACTATTGTTTAAAATCACAAATAATGAGAGATCAAGCCTAATACCAAATTCATCTCAAGAATTTGAATTTAATTAGGAAAGTTATTTATAGCCTATTATGTAGGGATTTGGACTTGGATTTGTTTAGATAGGAATCTTGTCAAGATAGGACGATCCTAGGTTTTGAGTAGAAATGGAGGAGAACAATATGTCCAACACTTCTACACATCATTCTATTTTCATTTATTTCTAGTATATTTCATCTTTTCTTCTATTTTTGGTGTTGGAACTAAAGTCATATATGGCTAAATCCAAATATTCTAATTCAAGGGGACTCAAAACTCTAGTTGTAACCTTGTGAGATTTTGTTCTAAACTTAGCTTCATGCTGTAATTTCATGTTTTATGTTATTATATTTCATTAATAATTAATATTGATTGATCTAAAAAATTAATTTGATGTTAATCATTCTATAGCTATCTATGAATTCAGTGACTCGTAATTATCATGAAGGATTGGTACAAGTAGCAAATGGGTTATTTATAAATTTGCGTATTTAACTTATGAGAAACCAAAAAATAATTGAATAGTTAGAGTTATCTCAATTATTTAATTTAAGGTTTAGTCCTTTTTACTAATCTTCTTTCTATCATTTAATTAATATGAAACGCTATTATACCCAATCAATTAATAGTAAGCTTTAGTTTGAAAGCTAGGTTTAAACCAAATAATTTAGAAAATTTTGAGACTTATTATAACTATCCTAATATGCTTTAAACTAACTGCTTAAATTGTAAAAGTTATTCATTTTAGACCAATGTTCAATGTTACAATTAGATGAGATATTTCCCTTAAATCGGAGTTAAGTACCATTGAATTTGTCATTTTTATACTAAGTTGATTTATATGATTCCATGTTAAATTTAGTTTATTAGTTAACTAATCATAAGCCTCCTATTTGTTATCAACTAAAATTAAGAAACTAGTTTTAGTTTCCTTAGTATTCGACTTAATTTCACAACTAATACAAGAATTTAGTGAATCAGAATAAATTTTGAGAGTTTTGACAACGTGGTACTTTAATCGCTGAATTAATTCCTCTCTCTTCGAGTTAGGATTATAATTAGGAGCAATCTCCATTAAGTCAAATCAAATCCTTTGATTAAGTCCCTGTTGATTGTCTTTTTAAACTTCTCTTATTGTTGTTTCCTCGTGAATTGAGTCTCCAAGTACTAAGAATTCACTAATATCAATTAATGGTCCAAAGATATCTAATAATCAAACTAAAATGATGTGAGCATATGCTTGAACTTCAATCTCACTTGCTCCTTCATCTTTAGAATGTGAATCATAGTCCACGATGTATTAATTTTTGGACTAAAATTTCGATTCTTCTTCTTGACGTATTGATTATGTATCTATTTAACCCGTAAGGCTTATTTATCAGGAGAATTCTCCAAGTTCTCTTAATCATTAAGACCTTATTAATGAATTTTATTGGAATAATTTTTAGTTATCTTTCCTCCTTAGTCATAAATACATCATTCCATTTTACCTTGATAACAAATTTCCTTATGATATATCCTAACAATAAAAAACACCTGAGCATTTTCTTTATTGTTTTGATCTAGCTTTTTGGAAATTCAAGATGTGAGGACTATTAATTATACATGCATGAAGTTGGGTACTGAACTTTTGAGTTGGGTTACACTTACAAAGTAAAGGCTTAACGAAAGGAGAATTGAAATAAATACACAATAGAGTGTTATTTTTCATTCTATTTGTTTATTTCTTGTTTTTCTTATTTCATTTTTAATACAAAATTGATAAACTTAAATTAAAATCTCTTATTTCTATTGAATTAGAAACTAATTTTTCATGTGAAATTGTTGAGAAATATAATAATGTTAAAAGCATACTAATCATATTAAATAAATACTAACATGGAGAATATATATTTAAGATTCTAATAAATATCTTTTTCACAAAAAATAGAATATATAAAGAAAATCTTGAAAAATATTTTAGTATTTTTAAAACATAATAAAATTCTTAAAAAATAACTTCAATGTTCTTACTATATTTTTTAAAAAGTTTTTTTTCTCAATTATATTTTTAAAGAACCTTATTTATAAATAAAAAGAAATTTTATTATGATTCATCTTTCTTCTTTACTAATTTTTTTTATCTTTTCAAAGATCAAATGAATAAACTCTAAGTAGGGTGAAGCTAAACAAAAATTTATTAAGGAAAAAAATTTTAAGATTGAACTTTATGAAGAAAATTTTTGTTACATTTTAATAAAATTATTTTTTACAAACTCATACCAAATTTTGATTAAAATTACTTTTATGTTAGCTCTAGTGAGGGTAGCTATGCCATTAGGGCCAATATAGCTTTGCCCCTTCATGTAAGAAGAGCAACAAATGAAACTAAACATGTTTCTTATTATTTAACGAAGGGACCAAGATCGTTTTCATTTATACTAGGCAACATAATCTTTTGCTAATGTACTTAAGTTTTATAATTTTAAATATTGGTTTATACTTTATAGCCAAATGGCTGGTATAAGATTTCGTGACATAATTAAAAACATCTTTATCTTATGTATTTATTTCATTTACTATCATATAAGATAAAGTCTATGAGATAAATATATTTTGCAAACAAAATTATAATTAGATCATAATTATGATATTCATATTGTATTTACGTATTACTTATAAATTGTTCTTGGTCATTGCTCTATTAAGACTAGACATTAATATAACAGAAAGACCAACACATTGTTTCTTCCTTATAAAGGATGTAGTAGATCTTATAGGTATGAAGATATTTAAACCAATATATGAGTACTTATCAGAGAATAAGCTCACTGAATTGGACCAATTATGAAAATCTCAAATAGAATATAACTTATGTATTTGTGGATTTTTCTTGAGATTACCAAGATATCTGCTATAAAAATTATTATGTTTTGAGAGTACTTATAACATATTCTAATCATAGTAGCTCCGTCGGTAGTACTTGATAGAGTGTGAACTATATAGAGATAATTAATTAAATCAATAAAGGATTTGTTACCCAAAGTAATTAGGGAGATTGTTTTACTATTCTAGATTGGTAATAATTTAAGGAATCGTTTTTCAGAGTAAATTGAGATTTGAAAAGAATATTTTTAAATATCAATTATAAATTAATCAATAATTAGCAAGTACAAAATTGATTAAATTTAAATAGAGTAGACATTAATCTCATACTCTATATCTAATCAGAACATTAGATGACAAAAGGATTAAACTATATGCTATAACCATTATGGACAAGTTAAGTCAAACCACTTTGACATTTCTAATATTTTGGTGGTCATAACATGTTACTAGACATCAATTTTGATTTATAATTTATAAATTATTTAACTAGAGAACTAAAAAGATTTATTTAATTCTAATTATAAATTATAATTATAATTTATAATTATGGCTAACATATTATGAATCTAATGGGTCAATAATAAGATTAGTTTAAGAGGAAATTTCAATTTAAATTAAGTGGAAATTTTAATTTAAATTAAGTTAGACTTAATTTTTGAAACTTAAACAATTTATAAATGAAATATAAGATATTTGATCTTATTAAGATTAAATTATAATAATAATTAAGCTAAACTTTAATTATAATTGGGAGTTTAGTTTTAAACGCAAAAACTAAAGCTTTTCTATAAATAGGAAAAAGGCATCAATAAGCAACACTCTTATCTTTCCCTCTCAAAACTATTTAAGATTTTTTTCTTTTCTTTGCGTATATCATTAGAGATTAGACATTTAAACAACTCGTGGTTGACTACTAGAGAAGAAGAATTTTTTAGGAATCTGAATTAGGCATTTCAACACTTTTACTTCCTATTTATATTTTTCGAGTTATTCAATTAAAGAGAATTGAACAAAAATTTTTAAAATAAATTTATTACTGGACTCATAATTCGATTATAGTTAATTTATTCTAGGAGAGACGAGCATGTACACGTTATTGTGACTTTATTGGTGCGATATACAAGGCTGGTGTATAACCGCCTTATATTTATGAGCAAATATGAAGTCGTTGGCAGCAATATTAGACATCACCTGAGACAATGTCTATTTCATAGCGTAACTTTACTAATAGACGTGGAGGACTAGAGGGAACGAGTCTTCTCATACACACGGGAGGATCTATTACCCACCACGAGCATGCAAAAAGACTTGTAAGTATCTAAACTTTACACTTATATTCTAATTGTTTTACTTTGTTGTATTTCAATTTAAATTGATGTGTGAATTTTAGAATGAAATTATGTATATTATGGATAATGATAATTGTATAAATGTCTGGTGCCATATATGGTTGTGTTGAATTATTTTTTTTGTTCAACAAAGGGTAAATATCATAAAAATAGAGGAAACTCTGCCGAAATTTTTATAAATTCTGCTTCACTTATAACATTTTATTATTATGCATGAGATCTATACCTCATCAGCTCTTTTTGCACACTCACACTAAGAAGCATGACGATATGAAATTCGTTAACACTCGATGTAGAGAACTTAATGTATGTGAAATTTAAGTTTTAATATTAATTCTTAATAATTATCACTTACTGATATAAACATTGCCTCCTAATAGGACCAAATACAAGAAAGCATTCAGCGACAGTCTCAGCACGAACAAGCTGTTGATGAGAGTAAGACATATCTTAATGTAGTGGGTAATAGGGACCGTCGTGGAAGGATCTTCAGATTAGGTTCATTTGCGAATATATGTTATTCGCAATCCTCCACGTCCAGCACGACACATCTAGTAGACAGTCGACAACCAATGAAGTCGATGAGCTTTGGACTATAGTGCAAACATTGATGGAGTACATAGCTCAAATGAGACATGAGGTGGATGAGTTGAAAGGGAGGGGTAGCACCTCAGACCATCCGCGGTCACCAGGACAATAGGATTGTTGTAGTCATTTGGTTTGAATTACAAAGACTTATTATGTACAATTTAATGTCTTTATTATCAATTAAGATAATTTTAACTTTATATCATCAATCAACTTTCTATTTAAATAAATTATATATGTAAACAAATCAAAATATTATGCACAGATAATTCATAACTATTGAAATTATGCATTAATCATAAGATCATGAAATAAAATTTATTGTAAAATTTTTTAAAAAAATTTCTTTTAAATTATTTACTGATGGAAAATACAAGTATGTCAGTAAATTTAAATTTTTTTTAAATTATTTACCGACGGAAAATACAATTACATCAGTAAAATCCAGTCTATTTACCGACGGAACACTACAAACTGTCGGTAAAATATAAGATATTTATCGACGGAACAAAGAGGAATCGTCGGTAATATTGACAGTTGTTGCTAACTTTACCGTCAGGATTTGCTGAATCATCGGTATACTCACTGACGGTCATTTATAACCGTTGGTAATGTTACCGATGGAATAACCAATAACGTCGGCAAATATTCCGACAGGCAAAAAGGTCGTAGGTAAATTTACCGATGGTCACAGCCAACCGTCAGTATATTCACCGACGGTTACATAAAATGTCCGTCGGTAAATTTACCTACGATTGTGTTTTACGACGTCTTTGTCCGTCGGTTGATTCCGTCGCCAATTTATATTACTGACAGAATCCAAACATTTTCTATCTGTAATATCCGTCACTAAACGACATTTTTCTTGTAGTGGTGGTACCAGAACTTCTTTTAATTGTTTAACTTGATTAAATTTGCTTAATTATTATTGATTTGACAACTTACTAAGACTTAAAAATGTTGTTCTATAGATCTACCTAATATAGATTAGGGCATAATTGATTAGGAATTTTGTTTTTGTTTATTGAAAACATGATGCAAGCCTTACCTTGTTTTGAATTTCTAAAAAACTTTGGTTAAATCTGGCCTTGTGATGAGTTATATTTCTAAAAAAACACAAAATTTGCTTGCCCCATAGTATTGACTACGGAAAACTTTGTTTTTTGTGTTGTTTCTCGAAACTTAATCACATATCCCCTAAGGTTTTGGTGTTTGTTTTGATTTTCCAGAAACTTGATAATCCGTGTGCTTATGCTCTGGCTAGTTAGCTATGATTTTGGAACATTTATTTAGAGCAATGTAGAAAAACTTTCTAGCTTTAGTTTACGGAAAACTTGTCTTGAGATCACTAATTTCTGATGATCAGTGACTGATTTTGGATCTAGCTAATCATGATTAGGATTTGTGAATCGATTATTAATTATGAACTAAAGCATTTATCACCAGAGGCGATGGGCCAGTGGGGAGAAATCGATGCCCAACCAATCCTTATGCTACTAGCGATGGAAAAGAGCAATGGGAACTGATGTATGTGATGCTATTAA
>JAOQMQ010000003.1:20097074-20109129 GCA_027563845.1 Erythroxylum subrotundum
TGAAGAAGGATAATTTTGGTAAGCAAGTTATTACTTCAATTTGCACTACTCTAGGTCCATTTTTTCCCTATAATCCCAAGAAGTTCTCTACATGATTTATTTTGTAAATCTTCCAAAAGTGTGACTAATCCAGTGACAATATTCATTCATCTCAATATCTAAATTGTATTCAGGTATGGTATGAGTAAATTTAGAAGGGAAATTTGACAATCAGTTAAAATTGATCCACATATTCACTTTAGAAAAGCTTGGATATCTACTTAACACTTCTAGCAAGACCTGAGAGTAATTAAGAGATCTAATTTTTCTCCATTTATAAAAATATAAAGAAGATGTTCCCATTCCCAACAATGCATTTAAGATTCCCAATTAACAAAATGCCTAGCTATAGAAGTTGGCAGAGAAATTATGAAGTAGAAGATTTGTGAGTGACTTCTTAAAAGCTTTTTCCTTTTAAAAAATAGGTGTAAATCCACCTTACCCATAGGGCATTTTTGTTAGTCAAAAGTCTATAAAATCTCTTCCCCATAACCACCTTATTATTTAGGTTTACATGAATCTACTATCATGCTTCATAGGCCAAATAAAGCATCTTATTATTTTCTCGATTATTTTGATCAATAACTTAGAAAGGAATATGTGAGATGACTAGAAGATATAGAGTGAGTTGAGCACAAACTTAAACAATTGCAATCTTCCCTCAAAATAAAGCTTTATAACACCAATGAGTCTTCAATGGATCATTTCAATCAATGGAAGAACTCTCTAAATTGCAACTTCTAGGTTGTGATAAGTAAGCCTAACTAAGTAAATAGAGGGAACTTTAGTTGGATCCCTAATATGGAGGAAAGCCATGCAACTATATATTAAGAACTAGTTGATTATATCAACTAGCTTTTGTTTGGAGTGATTTCCAAACCAGATAATTCCTTAAAAGCTTACAAAGAAGCCATCAAAATATTTATTGTATTTATCATAAGCTCTAGAGGATAAAATCATATCATCAGAAAATGATAAGTTAAAGAGTTTTATCTTCTTGTATTTAGAGTGAAAATTAAATATGGAGTTTTTCTTAATGTTGTGTTTCACCAATCGTGTGAGGGCTTCTATGCATAAGATAAAAAGATAAGGAGAAATGAGATACTCATACCTCAATCCTATTCCTCCCATTATAAATTTTTGTTGTTTCACCATTGATTATTACACAATACAAGGTGGTTATAATGCATTGTCTTATCTAGTTAATAAAGATGATAAGGAAACCAAACAATTCAAATAGATGTAAAAGAAAATCCTAGCTGGCAAAGTCAAATTCTTTATAGAAATCAACCTTAATAGCATATTTCCTTAGGAATTTCTTTCTTCCTAACCCTTGAATAACTCCTAGGTAATAAGTATGTTATTACCAATTCGTCTATCCTCTAAGAATGCGCTTTATGGGTCATTGATTAAAGGCTTCAATAGTCTCATTGCCAATACCTTATAGATGATTCTGCATAATGTATTATAACAAGAAATTATGTTATACTCATTTAGAGAATTAGGATTGAGCATTTTGGGTATGAGGCATAAAATTGTTTTATTAACCTCTTTAAGCCTCTTCCTCTCAAAAAATTCAAGTACAACTATAGCTACTATCTCCTAAAAAAATAACCAATTTAGCCATTAAGGCCTAAGGCCTTACATAGATTTAATGCAAACAATGTTTCCTCAACATCTTGCTCATTAAAAGGCCTTCTTAATAACTCTTTTTCTGCATCAGAAATATAATCTCCAATATAGGAGTTTAGGATCAACATTGAATAATAGCTTAAGGCAGGGTACCTAAAGAGTTTATGAAAAAGGAACAAGGCTCATTCTTAAAGCCTTCTTATGAGAGAAACTTAAACATTATGTTTGAGACGAGAACAAATTTTGTTGATGTTCCTCTTTGTCAATATTGGCTTACAAAAAAAGTTAGGATTTCTATCCCCTCCTTAAGCCATTAAATCCTATATCTTTGTTTGAGGAAAGATTTATGGATTGCTACAGCTTTAATGTAAGAGTTGAAGGCATTCTTTTTTTTAATAATCTTGACATTGTCCCTAGGAAGTTTGGTTTTTTTTAATCCTTGAAATAGATTATCCTTAGTAGTATATAAAAGATCAAAAGTGTTACTTCTCCTCTTCACATTGAGATATTTAAGCTCATAATTAAGTTCAATTTCATAAGACATATGAAGGTCTTATATCCTGAGATAGGATAGGATAACCTTTTACATATTGCCTCATTGAATCCCTCTTCCTCAATTAGAAAGTTATTGAACCTAAAAGGAAATTGAATCTTGATATGTTAATACTAAGGTGGCATAAGTTCAATATTTTTATTGACAAAAGTGGGTTCCATACTACCAAATGTCATCATCTTTAAAAATAATTTAATTTTAAAAAACTAAATTAATTATTAAATATTAACTAACTTAAATAATATTACTTTGGGTAATATTCGTTGGACTTGCCTGTGGTTTGGCATATTATTAATATACTCACTGACTTTTAAAAACTATCAATAACCCCTCGTAGTTTTGGTGTTATAACGCCTGTCTCTCTGCCATCAAGTCTCATACAAAACCTAGTTACAAACTTCAAAACAACATAGAGTAATGTCATGTGTAATGTCACGTATAATTCCATGTATTGAAAATGACATCATTTTAGAGTTTGCAGTTATGGTTTTTAATGGAAGTTGATGGCAGGAGGACGGGTGTTATAAAACCAAAACTATAGGGTTTTGATAGTTTTTAAAAGTTAAGGTTTATATTCATAATATATCAAACTATAGGAGGATCTAACGAATTTAACAATATTACTTAATTATAATAATATTAAATTTAATTAAAAATAAAATATAATGCCCAAATGAAAACCATAATATGAAATTTAAAATCCAATTCAAAGCATTAGTAATGGCAGAATTAGCAATGTTGGTGGTTTTATTATGGGACTAGAAAAACATGTTATGGGACTAAAAAACCCCCAGCTCCAATTCCTACTACTGCCATAAGAGAGAGGACTCGTTATTGATTTCACAATCATGTCTTTGGTTAATGATGAAACCCAATGAGATACGGAAAATGAAGAAGAAGAAGATGAATTTCTAATAAACTTACCAAAGATAACTTTACACCTGATCCTCTCCTTTATACTAGAGAAGGATGTATGAACTTTTGGCTTGCCTTCTCTTTGTGACTTCACTCTCCTAAGATTGTAGTCCCTAAATCCATTTAAGATTCTTTGAAAATATAGCCTTGATCCTTTAATAGTCCTCTATTTATTTTATGTAGAAGTGGTTGGTGAGGTTGTTTAGTACATAATATCCAATTGCTACTTTCTTGTAATGTTAAAGGGTGTAGAGATCAAGTTCTCTTATAATCCTAGAAATTTCTAGTCCTTTGCCCAAGCCTAACTACTTAGAAATAATATCTAGCTCGTGATTGAGATATCTTAAGATTTCTACACCTAATCTTGATTTAGTTAAATATTATAAGGGTCAATCGAAATATGTTACATAAATACTCCCAAACTTGCTCAAATATCTCTTGGAAACTTATTTGCTTATTTTGTTGTTAGACATGCTCATACATTTTCAAGCTATCTTGCCCTACTACATATACTTGAATTGAACTTACCATTATAGCTTATCGTGTAAACTACTTTCACCATTGTTGTCTTATGTCTTTGCAATTGTGAAATTAATGTCTATTGATTTGTATTTAATTAATTGGTGCTTAAACATTTCTCTAAATTTCCTATGTTGCAAAATCCTAAATAGTTAGAATTGTCATTACCATGAGAAGCTATTTACAATCATTTTTGCTCTATGCTACTAAAGGTGTTGCCATCATTGCAAAAGCTCACTAAAGATCCTACCCTCATTGCTAATTCCACCATTGCCAAAGCTTTATTTTTGTTATAAATTTGGGATTAGGGTTTTCATTTTAGGAATTCGAGTTTAGTTTTTAAATTTACGATTGTTATAGTTAACTAATGCTATTTTGGTTAATTAGTGTTTATTAACTTTAATATAAATTATATAATCAAAATTTAAATAATTTTAATATTATTTTTAAAGGTGAGTCATACTGCTCCATTTGTCATATACGTTCCATATAATAGATAGAAACTTAATTCCATATAAATTTTTGCAAATTTAGTGGTCATCTTACATGTTTCGAACATGTTAAAGTTAATTTTGAATGCTATAAAATGTTAAAGTTCAACTTGTATTTTGATGAAAATCTTAAGTTTAGAAAATGCACTTTTTACCTAAGAGTAAGCCAAAGTTCTGTTTATTGTTAAGCTTATTAAGCAAACTCAATCTCACTTTAACTCTACTATGTTTACGCTTATAACAATGGATCCTACTAAACCAAATTTGTGTTATTTAGATGATCAAACTCAAGATCAAATAAATTTAGAGACAGGGTTAAGAATAACATATAAGATATGTTTTGGCATGATATTTGCCTAATTTAGTTTAGTTACTTTATCAAACAAACTCAAGCCTAATTAAATTTGACAGAGATTCTAGACCACTAGAGATATTTGAGTAATCTTTCTGGAATAGTAGTGAGGGATATAATTTGTTGCTTGCTTTCTTTTCATTAGATTTTTTTCAAGTAGAAAATATCTTCATTTAGTATAACTGATACTAGGAACTAGTGATTAAAATTTCTTGAATATAGGTCATGTTTGAGAAGAGTTCTCAAAAGAATAAAAAATAAAGCATATCCATTATGGAATATTGTTATTAATCTATTTTGAAGATTTTGATGACGAAGTTTAAGAGATATGTCAATATCTTATAGCTGAAAAAGTGTGGTGACATTTTAAAATTGACTAATATTTTACAAACTTTAATGGCAATATGTAAGATGGATGTCAATAACTTGATATCACAATGAAAATAGTTGTACAAAATATAGTTGAAAGGTATAGTACATTGATGGAATTGTTTCAGTCAATTTAACCTACTAAAAGCATAATTAAGAACTATAATTGAAGGCATCTATTATAGTATGATAATAATGTCATTAGACAAAGATACTTTTATGAATTTACTATCAATAACATATAATAGAGATCAATATATATTTCTAATTCATGCTTTGGAGTATTTGATACTAAATTTGGATTCAATAATATTATGTTCAAGCATGATAACAAACAAATTATTGAGTAAAAGTGGTACATTTAAGTTAAGGGAGATTTATCTTTAAGATAAGTAGTAAGAATATTGTCATGGCCCCAATCTTAGACTGTGACCGGTGCCAAAGGAGCAGTAAAAAAGTAGCATATTTAAGTTAAGGGATATTTATTTTTAATATAAGTAGTAAGAATATTGTCACAACCCCAATCTTAGACCGTGACCGGCGCCAAAGGAGCAGTAAACTCAAGGTTTACTGAACCTTTAACAAGCCTAAAATATCGTCAAATCCCTATATCTATAATAAAGATAAAATTTCAAATGATCAAACTCATAATTGTAATAATCAAACAGTTCTAACAATATGCAATCCTCAATTAAAGATTACTTTAAAAGTATTACAAGATGAAATAGGTGTTGTCTACTGAAAATTTCAGATTTGTATAACTTGATTTTATCATTAAAAATTCCAGCATTATATAATTTGAATAATTGCGACTCATTGACAAAGAAAATAATTTTATAGCTTTTAAATACTGATTGCGTGATTCTAAGAATGTGTTATAAGTTTATTTTTTAATTTTTGATGTTGTATCTTACTAGTATGGTTAAAGGGGACATCATGTGTTAATTTGTTAATTTGTTAATGATGTTTATATTTTATTATGGAATTCCTTTCGTATAAGTGAAATTATTAGGATGTAATTGTCTTTTTTAAAATAGATTTATTTATTGGAATATTTTTCTATAAGTATTATAATTAATAAACTAAATTAGTAAATCAACTTTCCTCGTGGGATCGACTTTTATTTGCTCTATATTAAATAAATTAATAAATTGAAAGAAAAATAAGGATTTAATTTATATACGCCTAATGACACGTATTAAATTTTGGCCCCGTTGTTAGGAAAAATTTTATTTGCCTAATTTATTTATTTATTTTTAATCATAACTAATAATTCTTTTGTTTTAAAAAATTGGTAAAGAAGAGAGAAGATGATTTTATGAAATTAAGAAATGGAAAAGAAACTGAAGTACAAATCAAAGTCACAAAGGAAGACAAAAGGATAGAAATGGCCACAGCTACCTTGAAGCAACTTTCAGAACCAAACTTAGAATCGATTCAAATCTTGATGGTTTATTTCAACAGACACAAGAACCAAATTCAAAGGTATATGATATAACTCTTCAAGTTTGACAATTACGTCAATGACTACTCAATCAAGCTAGCTAACTTGATTCAAACCTAAGAAGATATATTAACCAACATTATTGTGGACCAAAGTTTTCTAAGAAGGAAAAAGAACTTCAAAAAGTTTAAGAAGAGCTCAAAAAAATTGAGTTAGATATGGCTAAAGAACAATCCAGAGTCTTCAAAATGTCTTATTCGTTGTCCAAAGCTAGACCCACTGGTAAAAAACATTCCGTCAACTTCTAAACCTTTACATATCAATACACCACCAACATCTCCACTAAAAAAAACCCTTCCCCAAAAACAGCAAAAGATCAGTCATTATCCAGCTCCAATGAAGATTCCTAACAAGGGGAAACGAATCTTGCAGACTGATGTTAATGAAGATTTCTGGAGAGAAATCTTAATCGAGGAGATAGAAGGACAAGTTTTACCATGGACATGCTAGCAAACAATTTAAACCCTCAGAAGGGCATTATCACGCAATCTACAAAGAGATTCTAGCAGCTAAAAAAGGTATAGAAAAGTTCAATTTTCATCTCAACCCTTATCTTTTTGCAGTAGAAATAGATAATATGTACTTTCCAAAGATACTATATCCAAACAAAAAAATTTTGCCAGAGAGTCAATTCTTCATTGAAAAGATTAGTTCTCCTGCAATAAATTCAAGTTCACCACATCGAAGGCCGTCAAAACATCCTAGCTTGTTTTCTTTTTCAGCCGCAAAAGCATATTGGCCTTATCACTGCTTCCAAAAATATTAATCTTACTATCTCAATAGTTGACCTGCCTAGTATTGCCAAGATAGAGATTCTTCCTCCCATTGCAAGCACACCTATTACAGTTGATGAGATGGATTCTCTTGCTTGGATAAGCCTTTTCTATTACCTTCACCTCTTCTTTAACTAAGCAAAATGACATTGTTGTCTATCTTTGTTTAACATTTACGCATCATATCTCATTGTTTTTTTCATCAATGGTCCACTATCAGATAATGCATTGTGGTACTTATGGGCGTTATCCACTCTCTATGCATGTGTTATCTCTCTTACTCCCTAACGAGTCTATCAACATTGATGTGATTGAAAAATGAAGTTTCCCTCTTGTAGACTTTCTTTGAGTGGTACCAACCACTGATAAGATGGAGAACACAACTCTCACAGGTTATTGAGAATCTTAGGTTATGAGAAACTCCGATAGAGAAGCAATCAACCTAATGGTTCTTTGTTCTTTATCAACCATATAACACAACATATGATGGATTTATATATTCTGAGAATTAGGTATATTTCTAGCGTACCTCAGTCCAATAGCCAATATATAAAGAATATGTCCTTAAAAGCCTTACACATTTTTTTAAGGACTTGAACCATTTTGCTAAATATGCACAACTATTTGCTTTAACATCTATTGGATCTTACCCAGAAGAATTCATTTATTGAGGACCTTAAATGCCAAACTTTGACATTCCAAACAGCTCAATAGACTTAGGCTTCGACACTACAGGACCATCTCAGACTCAAGCCTCCACCTTCCAAGATAAGATCAAAGTCACATCACACCCTAAACGGATAAGAAAATCACATCAATTAAAGATAAAAATAATGTCACATCGTATAATAAATGGATGATACGATGTCACATCACAAATGACACCTAAACATAAAGACAAACAATTAAATAGAGAGACCTATAATAATAACAAGAATCCTAATCTTCATCCCCGTAAGATAAGTTCTTTCCACGATTGTAGATTAGACGGGAAAACCTCTCCACTCGTGTTGTCAATACCATCACTAGTTGTTCTTTGTCTTTTACTAGAGCTTGCTTCCTTGGTGTGTAAATTTTTCAAAAATTTATTTAGCTCCTCTTCATCGATGATGGGAATATCATTGTTTGAATCTTGGGCATCTTATAAGGAAGAGGCTTGAGTCTAAAATAGTCTTACAATGTCAAACCCAAGTTTATTAAGCTTTTTGGAATGTCAAAGTCTGACATTTGAGGTTCTCGAGAAACAAATTCTTCTAGGTAAAGTCCAGTATATGTAGAGACAACTAGTGGTGCATATGTAGGAAAATGGTTTAGGTCCTCAAGAAAATGTCTAAGGCTTTTAAGGACATTTTTCTTATGACTTAGGCGTTAGACTGATGTATAATGAAAATGTAAATGATTCTCAAAGTAGATAGATCCATCATATGTTATGATATATTGTCGATGAAGAATAAAGAAGCATTGGGTGGATTGATCCTTTAATGAAGTCTCTCATAACCTTAGATCCTCAGTAACCTGTGAGAGTTGCATCATCCAGCTTATCAGTAGTTGGTACCACTCATGAAAAGTCCACAAGAGGGAACCTTCATTTTCTCTATTACATAAATGTTGATAGACTCGTAAGGGAAGAAGAGAGATAGCACATGCATAGAGAGAAAATAGTGTCCATAAATAACAAAATACATTCTCTGAGAACAAGCCATTGATGAAAAACATAGAGAGATGTGGTGTATGAATGTTAAACAAAAAGTGTTGAGGTAATAGAAAAGGCTTATATGGGAAAGAAAAGTTATCTCACCAATTGTAATGGGTGTGCTGGCAATAGGAGGGAAGAATTTATGTCTTCGAAGTGTTGGGCAGGTTAGCCATTGAAAAATGGTGAGGAATTGTTCTGAAGGGAGTGATAAGGCTTATATGCTTTGCAGGCGGAAGAAAAAATCAGCTAAGATGTTCTGATGACTTTTAATATGTTTAACTATAAATTTATAATGGGATAACCAGTCTTTCCAACGAAGCAATTGGCTCTTTGGCATAAGTTTTTTTTTAATCTAGTATCTTCAGAAAGGACATATTGTCCATTTCTACTGTAAAAGGATAATAGCTGAGGTGGAAATTGAAGTTTGCTATACCTCTTTTAACTGCCATACTCTCTTTGTAAATTGTGTGATAATGCTTTTTTTAGGGTTTCAGTTATCTACTAGCATATCTATAATAAGACCTTTGTCCTTTTATCTCATCGATTAAGATTGCTCCCCAATAATCTTCACTAGAACTCGACTGAAAGATTCGTCTTCCCTTGTTAGGAATCTTCGGTGGATGTATATGCTAACTGATCTTCTTTAATTGCTTAACCGCCTTGATCTGGTTAGGACCTCACAGTGGTGACTTTTTCTTTAATAGCTTTGACAACTGGTTGACATATTCTGACACATGAGACATAAAATTCCTAATACAATGCATGATTCCAAGAAACTATTGGATATGATTAACGATAAGGTTCATATCGGGGAAGTTTAGTAGTTCACCATCTATCTGTAGGTTGGGCTGGTAGTAACCATTATGAAGTTTCATGCCCAAAAATTATATATAGATTGGAACCAATTTAGCTTTTACGAGTTAAGAGCATTATCTCATATTTCTTTGTAAAGTCCAAAATTTGTTGCAATAGGGCTTAATACTCTTATTGAGTCTGAGTGTAAAGGACAATATCATCAATGTAAACTAAAGCACTTGATTCATAGCTCTTTGAAACAATAATTGGGCGATTTCTATCCCAAATGGCTGGGCATTAGGAATGTAGAATGTTGTTTTATGTTGATCATTTAGGTCAATACCCAATTATCAAAATCCAACTTTTAAGTCAAACTTTTAGAATATTTTGGTTTCTTTTAGGACTAACACCTGCATATTTATCTTGGGTAGGGGAAACTTCTCATCTTAAAGTAAAATGATTCAGATGCTTGTAATCAATAACAAATCTCTTTTTTCCTCTGTTCTTTTTTTCACGTAAAAAGCTTGGCATACCCGATCTAATTTAGTCAGCTCGACCAGTCCCTGTTTCAGAAATATAGTATGTTCTTCTTGTGTCATCTTTAAGTTATCTGGATTCGTACAGGATGAATGGCCTTTTGGATTAATAGTCTCATTCTTCTTGAATGGCAATTGAACATAAAATTTTGAGTTCTATTATAATGGATGTGGATGAATGAAGTTGTCATGGCTTTCTATGCGTAGGAGCTAATCTTTGATATTTTCATACCCAGTAGGAACATCTTGTAGATTTATGATGTTGTAGTCCTCAGTGTACTAACAAAAATTTTGTTTGTAATGAATACAATTTGGCAAGATTTATAACTTTTCTACTTGACAATAGACATCTATCCCGATAAGTATGTCAGGACTAGAAAATTTTCTTCCTAATGTTTTTATCTAAATAATACAACCTGGAAAGAATTTTATCTCAATCCTTCTCTTCTTGATAAGATCTATCTTCAAGGATTTGTTGTCAGCTATCATAAAGTATTCTTTAAAAAAGTGTCATTCTTTTGTAGGAAGAATATGTGGATTCATTACACTTTTACAAGAGCTTGTATCCATATAACCAATAGCTAGGATTGGTCTATGATACTTCTCTATAAGCAACTATAGCTTGACGTATTGTCATATTACTATTGGCTTCTTGGGCTCTAACTTAAAACAAGACTCTTTAGTCATGCACATTGGTTCATTATCTTCTTCATCAAGAGGAGACTTTATCATCAACAAATTCATAGTCAGGCAGCGCAAACAGTGTCTACTCATCTTCACTAGACTATTATTCAAAAAAAGATTCGATGATCTCATCATCTCATTATAACTTCAAATGACTGTAGGATTTTTATATCCTTTTTGGAGTTTTTTGGGGCAACTTTTGGCATAATGACTTGGGTTGTCCACAAAAGTAACATCGGCATGGTTTTTTAGTTTCATAAGCACACCGCCTAAAGAACCTTATTCTCTTTTTCTTCCTTTTGTTGAAAGGATAACGGTTTTCTTCTGAAATGTTTCTCTTTCTTTGTGTTGCATGCACATTTCTCAATATCTTTGCATTTAATCTTTAAGTACAGCTTCTTATATGCTTGTTTAAGCTGAAATCCACCTTTTAGCATAGCTTTGATGAACTTATGTTGTTCACATAATTTATCCAGTGTCACCAAAGTTAAAAGGTAGATTTCTCCTAGAGAGATTTTAGACATGACTCTGTGAAAAGAATTAATTGTTCTTTGTAATTCAGGATGCAACTCATCAAGAAGGAAAACAATGAATGTATACCAAAGAACGACATCATTAAAGTCGTTGAGATATAATATTTTTCAAACATTCTTCGAAAATGCTTCTATAAATCTTTTTTGATCATAAAGCAGCACTTCATTTCAAAGTACTCATATCTACTTTGTCGATCAATGAGTTGGAAATCAACAATGAACTCTTTATGGATCATTCTTAATAAGGCGACTTGCATGCGCCTGTATTCAATAAAGCTTTGAAACCATTCTCTTATGGCCTGTTTGGTTTGACGGAATAGCCATTCTATTCCGTGTGTATTCCTATTTCATTTGTTAAGCTTGCGTTTGGTTAAAACTAAGCTGGGAATAGCTAATCATACAGAATATGCATTCTGTAAATTTAAGGAATAGGTAATAATGTTCTTCACCTATCTTTTTCTATTCCAAGAAAATGTATTCTTTGCAAGACATCTTTATCCTTCGACGTCTTCACTTCTTCGATCCTCCCTCCTAAAGCTTCTTCTTCTCTTCTCCAGATTCACTGTTGGACCCAGATCCTTAAGTGACAATTTAGAGATATGAAATGAATTTAAATGAGTGTTTTTGTATATGAATTGTGTTATAGATGTTTTGTGCCTTAAGG
>JAOQMQ010000003.1:20118467-20136354 GCA_027563845.1 Erythroxylum subrotundum
GGGTTAATTACTTTCTAGTTGTTGTGGATATGACAATTACTTCGTTAAAGAATAGATTTGAACAATTAACGACATTTAATAATATTTTTGAATTTTTATTTGATTCAAAGAAGTTGAGGCTATTAGATGATAACGAATTAAGAGAATGTTGCACTAATTTTACATGTGTCTGATGTGGATTTAGATGATTTTTTTTTTCTGAATTAAAAGAGACTTTGCCAAATGAGTTAATGTCATCAGTTGAAATATTAGAATTTGTTCAAGCTGTAGATTGTTATCCAAATGTTTATATTGCTTATCGAATTCTATTGACTATACCTGTGACTGTAGCATTAGCTGAGAGAAGTTTTTCAAAGTTAAAATTATTGAAAACCTACTTAAGGTCATCAATGTCACAAGAAAGGTTGAATGGTTTAGCTATGTTATGTATTGAGAAGGATATGTTGAACAATATTGATCTTGATAATATTATTAATGATTTTGCATCTAGAAATGCACGGAGAAATTGTTTTTCATAAATCATGATCCTCTGTGTATTTGTTAGTGTTATGATCATCTAATATTTAGTTGATTATGTAAACTTATAAATTAAGTCATTTATGTTTCATACAAATATGTAAACTTAAGTATATTGTCAATTTATTAGGGCCCTTTTTTTAATTTCGCCCAGGGCCTATAAAGCTATAGGAACGGCCCTGGTGGGGGCCCCCTCTCATAGTGGGCCCTGGGCAGGGGCCCAGCACTGCCCATTTGGTAGCCTAAATGCTGCACAATCAACTCTTTTTCCTATTATGGAACCCTTATCATATATATGGAACTCTTGTCTTTATTGGCACTAAGGCTAGAGGCTTGAGTAAACCAATCAAAACCTTGCTATAAGAGGTAAATAGATTCAAGGTCTGCTGTGTAGAGCATAAGTAGATCATCTGTAAAATAAACATGACTTTACCAAATCTCGCACATCGGGGAAGGTGATTAAAATCAAGGTTTTGCTAAACTCTACCAAGGCAACGATGCAAATACTCCATGACTATAACAAACAAGTACAAAGACACAGGGCTATGGCATCTTTGAAAGGAGTAGTAAGACAACCCTTGAACAAAATAGAGTAAATGACTATGGAAACACACGTCATAACCCATTTTACAAACTTGAAAGAGAAGCCTACCTCCAGCATCAGATTTCAAAGAAAACCACATTTAACTGAATTATAGGCTTTTTTTAAATCTATCTTGATGGTGCATCTAGGGGAAGGTCCTCTCTAGGATAATTCTTTACCAATTCATGGCTAAGAATAACATTATCAATAATATTTCTCCCCTCTATGAAAGTTGACTAGCTAGGTCCCACAATGGTATCCACTATTTCTTTCAACCTAGATGTGAGGATTTTTGCAAGAATTTTATACAGAGTTATACCGTAGGTGACAAGTCCTAAAATCCTTGATATATGTTGGATTGGCAACGTTGGGTACCAAAGTGATGGTTACAATATTTATAGCTTTCAGCAACTTCCCATTATCACAGAAATTTAGGATAGCATGACACCTCATTTTTCACTATATTTCAATGTGCTTTCAAAATTTCAGCAGGCCTCTTATCATTTGCCA
This sequence comes from Erythroxylum subrotundum, assembly GCA_027563845.1. Classification (NCBI taxonomy): domain Eukaryota; kingdom Viridiplantae; phylum Streptophyta; class Magnoliopsida; order Malpighiales; family Erythroxylaceae; genus Erythroxylum; species Erythroxylum subrotundum. Next base: position 20,120,077 of record JAOQMQ010000003.1, read on the forward strand.
AACTAAATATAGCTTCTTTCATTTCTTCTACTGGAACAGGTCTACAAAGTTGTTGCTATTGTAGTATGGTTAGACAAGGCCCAGCTTTCACAATATCAATATTCAACATCAACAAATCACTGGCAGAATTCCCAAGTAGATTATGAACGGAACTCAAAACTTCAGCTTGAATGTCCATAGGATCTTGAAGTTTCCTTCTTTTCTCATTACATATGTGAGTAATCTTGTTAATATTCTGTCTAGCTTTCGTCTCCACATAGAAGTACTGGGAGTTTGAATCACCCACTTTAAGCCACCACACTCTAAAATCTAAAATGTCGCTTCAATATCTTCTCTTCAATCAGTTGCAGTTGTTTGACTTTACTAAGCCAAAGTTTTCAACTTGAAATAGTTGAGCATTGAACATATCTATTTACATTAAAGAATGAATTTCATCAAATTAAGCTTGAGCTTCTTGAATTATGTTTAGAATATTACTGAACTGCTCCTTATGCAACAGTTTTGTCATTTGCCTAAGTTGATTAAGTCTAGAATGAATCCTAAACATAGCATGCCTAGGAATTGAATTCTCCCAAGCTTGTTGCACTAAATCAAAGAACATCATACAATGCAAAAGTCTAAATGGCTTTTTTCCTTGAATCACATGAGAAATAATGTCAGTTATAATAGGTATATGATCAAAAAATTCTATGTTTGCAAAGTCAACTACAAGATCACCATGGTGCAACATTTAGCTAGAGTTTCCAAAAGCCCAGCCAATCTTTAAGTAGACTCTATGCTCTTGTTTATTGGACCAAGTAACTCCCAACCAGAAGTTTTGAACTCTGTAAGGTTTTAGTACTCAATGAAATCTCTAAAATCCTTTACCTTAGCCTTTATGATAGGAGCTCTATTTAATATGTTGCTACTGCATAAAAGAGAATTGAAATCTCCACTAATAAGCCAAGGTAAGGTCTGAACATTGTCGATATCAAACAAAGATTGCCATAGGGAGAGCCTATCACTTGCATCATTGAAGCCATAAACTATAATGAATTAACAGTGAAACTAACTTTGTGTTGTTTGACCCTTGTCTGTATATAACCAGTAATGTCTATTTTATTCTTTAACAAAAAGGTTCTAAGACCTTTTTGCTTAAGGGGTTTATTTATCCCCCTTAAATTCCAAGTGACGATCTTCATGTTTGAATGGAAGTGTTGACCCCTGAGGTACCACCATTATCCACAATAGTACCCTCATCACCATCATAATAATTCCTCAAAGATTGAAGTGCAATCATCAATATTACTGCAAGTTCTGATATGACTTACTTTCCCTCTTGAGTGGTATTTGGTTGAGGTTGTGATTTCCCAGATCCAGAAGTTCATTCCTAACCAGACCTTGTTGTTGTGATTTAACAACCCAGACCCGCTTCTTCTTTGGTTTCCTCTTTCTTCTCCTCTTATAGGAATTTGTGGTTGTTCAGCAATAGAAGTATAACCATCTTCCATATTCTTCCAGCAGTCACTCAAGTTGTGATCAAATTTAATGCATTTAACACAGAAGACAAACTGCCAATTATAGTCTAGATACTGTTCAAAGATGCTACCATCAGTCCTAGCCATAGTGATTTTGTCAACGTAAAGGCTTTGACACATCCATCTCAACGAGAACCCTAGAATAAGAAATCTGCTCTTAAGCAGCCGCGAGTCTATCAGTGAAAGAGATTTGCGCAGATGACTAGCTATCCTGCTTAGTGATCCACTAGACTAGTATCTAACTGAAAGTCCCGGTAATTTAACCCATAAAGGAATCACTCGCAGCAATTCTTATCAAACACAAAATCAGGGTCCCATTTCTTCAATACCATAGACATATTATCCATAGTATAAGGACCATTATCCAGAACAACAATTTTATCTTCATGATTGGCAAATTTTATCATAAAATAACCTTTTTCATGCATAAACACCTAAGGTTTTGTGACAAAATTCCATTCTAGAGCAACATAATTCTCCAAATTCTTATAACAGGGAGTATCACCCACAGCATAATTAATAAGCACATTTTTACATAGTTGATCTTGAGCATCAATACCTTCTTATTGCAATTGAACTATGGCAGTGTCATCACGAAAAACAGGAGCAATGCATTCAAGAGACATACCAAAATTCTAAGATCTGTTTCCTCGGAAAACATCAGCCATGGAGGGTTTAGAAGGAACAGATTCTGAAAATTGCAGCCTTCGAGCAGCAGAATCTGAGCTCTCCTTCGATTTCTCATTCACAGTTCCATCCCTCCTGGTCGTAGTGGCTAGCGCCGATTGTAATCGCAGAGGTAACCAATCGTTGAGTTGAGAGTTATGCAATTATTGAAGCACTCCTGATTCCGGTGTTACCATTCTCTGTTCTGCTGTTGATAATGGAGTAGTCGATTCCAGTTACGATGGACTTAGATCTGAAACCTCAGATTCATCAACAAGACGCTTCTCTGAGTTCACATATTGCGATGAGTGAACATTTTTCGAGGGCTTTTGCCTTGAATTTTCCGTTTTCCTTTTCCCCATTTTTATGCACGTTAGCAACCTAGCTTATTGTGCACCGAGAGAGGTCGCTTCGTTTTCTTAAGAATGCCTAATGTTTATCCCAAGTCCCAACCCCCCACCCATTTCTAAAGCTAGTTTCTTGGCACATTAGGCTAATCGATGCGGGCTCTTCAGTTAGTCGATACCTATTTGGTTGAGGGAAACATCTTACTTTGTCCAAATTCTGAACTTCTAAAAACAAGATTTTGTTTTTCTAACTGATGTTCTTTCAATTAGGGCATTGGCTAATCAAATCCTTAGCCAAAGTTCAACAATAAAATGAGACTCTGCCGCAACTCGAGGTAGGGAAAGAGTTCGGTTCGTGCTACATTTTTTCATTTTTATCACTATACATTAATAAAATGATATCTTTTTATATTATATGATAAGTTCGGACTTCAAACTGGCCAAAGTTGTGAAACTCAACTTTTTGTCGAATGTTTTCTTCATGTCATTCCTTACGAACTCTATATGATGCTTTTGGTAACTACAGTGGTTCATAACATTGCAAAAGGAACTGTTAATGCTTAATCTACATTAACATGACTTCTAACCAAAAAGATGTCCATGACATTGCAAAAGGAGCCGAAAAACAAACTCTACTTTCTCAAAGGCTAACAAAATTTCGTCTTCTCATAACAGTATATGAATGCACACTGAAGGTCCATGAGAAGAGAAGTGCATGCCATTTTAGAGCTTATAACAGGAAACAACTGATCATTAGCAGAAGAACTGGATCCCAGCGACACGAGACAATGCAAAATGTGCAGGAAGAGGTGCTTCTTTTTATTTGTATTGCAATCCTTAGCGCAGCGAAGCTCCCTAAGGACAGACCAGCCATGAGGGATGTTGTAACAATGCTTCGCGAGACAAAGCTACGAAGGAACAGTGCCTGTCATGATGGAATACGGCGGTCAAAGCCAAGAGAAGCGTATTCTTACCAACTCACCAGTTGTAGGAATTAGTCAGGAACAAGTTTCTTGAAGTTTTTCCTTGCAGGTCTCTCCAGTGTTTATCTTTTTCCTAGAAACCACAATGGACCACGAGTTTAGAGACAGCTAACAACTATAGGCACACATGAGCATTTATACGTAATTGGATGCAAAAAAGAATTGAGCTAGATATATTTCAAGCATGTGGTAGCTAACCTCAAGTTTATCAAGCCAGAAAATATTGGCTGTATAGTCAATTCAAGAACTCTAAAATTCACGAGCTATGCAAATGATTATTTTTTGAATTTTTGAAAACTTAAAAAGAAAAGGTTTAAAGTTTCTTTAGTTTTTTTCACATCAATGTCAAACCTTCAAAGTTTTTAATCGAGTTCCAAATTTTAAAAATGTAACTTGGTGCAAAATTTTTATTTCTAAGAGACTTGAACAGATGGTTCTGCCCTTTGACTTAATTCAATTGTGATAAAATTAAGTATTTCAAATAAATATTCATTGGAGATAATTTTCTCAAGTTTTAAATAATAGTTTCATAAGCACAATTATTGTTAGTTTTAAATCAAACGAACTCTTCAGCAGACAACATCTTGTTTTTAGATGAAGAAATGTTTTACACTGCTAAATTACATTTTTAAAAGGATTGAAAAAATTAAATCATGCACTAATGTGGAAAAACTCAAAAAAGAATGAATTTATAAAAACAAATAAGTGATATCTTATTGACAGGCATTCTTGCACAAGTGAAAAAATGGCAACAGTATGTTACATTTCATTAGCAAAGACCAAGAAGAAGTTGTAACTTTGAGGCAAGAAAGAAATAAAGAGGCCTTTCATCAATTCAGACCTAATTCTTATACTTCAAGTTCAGTTTGTAATAAAACCTACAAAAATAAGAAGAAACAAATCTGGCCCATAACAGAGACTTTTGTACCATTAAGGATGTACCTGTGGTAAGAGCCAATATTCTCTTCATTTTAGGCAGAAGCACCAAAAAGAGCAGGTCCTGATCCATTCCCTACATCAAGGAAACTGCTAGAAATCGGCTGAAAAAAGATAAAATGTAGAACACATGCTTAGTCCACCCGAAAAACTGAAATTAATACTTTGAAACACAATTTTAAATAACATAAATTGGAATAAAAATTAATTCCTACTAAAATGAAACCAAAATCCGTGCTCAATAACTTTTGAAAATAAATGCAATCTAGTAGCCAGTAGAAAGCATGTGAAACTCAAAATCTTCATGTAATAATAAACAGTACAAAACGTTGTCATTTTTCCAGTTCCTCATACAATTGCTTTTAAATCCTTGATAGTGTGTAATCCTCATTAGGGATTTCCTACAAAAAATGGGCACGCTTTGCTCTTAAAGACTCTGAAAAGTACTAGTCCAAAGAAAATATATATTTGCATGGAAACATAATATTCATGACCACCGTTTGTTGTTTGGTCTCTGACTTTTATAGTTAACCAAGAACTTCTAAACCCTACGATTTATTTGTGTCTATTTAGTCGAAGTCTCATAAATATGGTAGCATTCTTTAGTATTTAGAAAGTACTCATTGTGCAGGCCGCCAAAGAACTAGAAAACATTTGTGCAGGCCTCCAAAGAACTAGAAAACAATCGTCATATGTATTTCCCATGAAACATCTTAGTAAACCATATTCTGCAACGTGGAAGTAATAATTACCAATACTCAAGCAACAGCCCTTCCATTTATATTCTGTATTTTTCTTTTTCTTATTTCCAGTTTCTATTTAAGATGCCTCCCATAAAGTTCAGTTATCCAACAAATAGTACTCTTCTGAACTGCAAATAATACCAATTTCAAAAGGGCCAACTTTCTTAGACCCTGTTGCCCTAAACTCAACAATTTACATTCCAAACTACTTGGAAGATGCCTCCAATGAAGTTCAGTTATCCAACAAATAGTACTCTTCTGAACTGCAAATAATAACAAATTCAAAAAGGCCAACTTGCTTAGACCCTGTTGCCCTAAACTCAACAATTTACATTCCAAACTACTTGGAGGTAGCCACATTTTAATAGTGTAAGCATCCCACAAACATAAGACCTATTGGAAAGCAATCAACTACTTTTACTAGTTTTCAACACTAGTTGGAACAAAATCTCAACTTTTCTTTACAAAAGCACGAGTTGCATATTTATGCACAATAACCTTTACCAGACAATCCACGCTATTGTAAAAAGATACAGGAAAAAGAGGAAAGAAAAGAGAAATGTTGCCGAATGCTAAGAAGAGCATCCTAAGATGAGGTGCAAAATCTAAATTATACTACTAGCAGATTGTTAGTACACCTCCAACCTGTACACGTACCTCTCTATACTTGGCCTCTGAAAGAGAGAAGGGCTCCTTCTCCCGCACCCCGCCATTACTTTCAAGCATTCTTTCTAAATCCTGTAAGTTAATGTTAAGTTGTGTTACAATTAGCAAGAGTGTACAAGAACCTCATATTTTCTGGAAAAGCTTTAGCAAAATGTCAGCTACCAGTTACAAGAGCAAATAGTAAAAATAAATGATCTTCTTGAATAAAGTACACCAGTTAAAACAATTTTAGACTGCTAGGTCTTTACCTTGCCAGCCAATATCTCAAATTCGAGCAGTTCTTCAACAATATTTTCAAGAACTCGACGATTTTTCTGAAGCATTTCTTTTGCTTTAAAGTATGCCAAATCATAAATCTGCAAGAATAGAACTTCCAAATGTTACTATAAGAAATGCTGTCTTGACCACTGGAATCGGTCAGAAAGGATCATAGTCCTAAACTATCAGAAGAAAATGTTTACCTTTTCAACTTTAGCTGCCATTTCGTACTCATAGTTGTTACCCATGCTTAACGATGTACCCTAAAACAGTGTGTAGAACATCCCCTTGTAAATGGTATGCTTGAAATCTTTTAATTTTCTGAGTTTCAGAAAGTTATATCCAATATTTCCAAAAGCAGCACATGACCTAACCACATGACCTAATCACATGGCTTTTCTAACAAATTTGATTGCAATTATTGCTCAAGCAGGAGCAAAACAATTAAACAACATAAGGCATACTTTTTATTTCCTTTTAACCATATTTTGAGCTGAAAAGAATTTGGATTACCGCATTGTTACTAAAATAAATAGCTGGACTATCATCAGGACCCCATCCATACTGAATCACCATCCGTGTAGCTATCTAGTACAATTTGGAGACAACATTAGATACTTGGCTTACTGAGATGATATAGAAGCATTAAGCATTTAGTTGGGTGACAGTAACCTCCTGGGCCTGTTTCAGTTCTGCAGCAGAAAGAAAGTTTTCTTCTCCAAAAGGAAGTAATAGTTGGGATGCAACATATGAACCAAAACAAAATACTAGCTTCTTTTCAAGATATGATCTCGACTCCAAATTCCCATTCAAGGACCCTTCGCTCCTGGCCTTACTAATCTTTGTGCATCCAATTCCCTGCAAAAAGAGAAATTAAACAGCTTCCCTCTTTCATTCTGTGAGTCCGGAAAATATAGTGATTATCAACGGTCATTTTCCTAAAAATATTGTTTTCAGAGAGAAAACACTATTATGAGCCAGAAAATAACAATACAGAAAATAGAACATATAAGAACGTAAGAAATTCCTGGGTAATTGACCCCTGGAATCTCTCACAACAACATCAACTAATTCCTGAAACAAAATTATCTAAAAAATCTGTCTGGTTGATTTTATTGCTGTTGAAACCCATTCCTTCGCCCATTAGGGCTGATTTGTTTTTATTTTTATTGCTCCTAGCAATTGCTTCTCATTATGTTAATTTTCGTTCTATTGTAAAATTGATTCATGTTGAGCCAGTTTTTCCTAGCTCATATACAAATGACAGGAATCTGATATTATAATTTCCATGTTTCTTGTAGCAAATTGGCATGCCACCTCACTAAATGGCTACGAGGATTATCCATCTTTTAGTAGTTCCAAATCCATCCCTTAGAGGACAATTTAAATAAACTTGGTTACAACAAAAATTACTAACCTGCCAAGAACAAGGCTCCAACCATAGATTATCAACAATGTCAAAGTTGGGTAATAGAATTGCAATAAGACCACGACCAGCAGCCCAAACAGCATGTGGGAACTTGGCCTCCCTTGTCCACTGTCACATTTTAAACTCTATGAGCTGACTAGTAACATATAAGATGGAAGTGATTTTCTGTACATTATTGCAAAAATCTTTTGTACAATCACTACAGCCTCTGAAAGAAAAACCACTTGGATTTCCAATTTCTAGCTAAAGCAGAGAGAATGAGAAATGAAAGAGGGGGAGATTCATTGCTTGGTTCCTATCATAGTCAGACTTAGCTACATCATCTCCCAATATTAGGTTCCTATAACACACCTGATACAGAAATCTAGTGCGTTAAAAAGATCACATTTTCTTTGTTAATGAAAAGTTAGTAAGTGTCACGAACCTACATGCTGTATGTTTAATACTAAACTTCTCACCAAATTAGGCAGCCCTTTATACCATATACAGTCCTACAGAAGGCAAGCTATTTCTACAAAGCAAAAGCTTGCATGCATTACCATATTAGAAGGGGACTCGAGTTCAAATATCATTCTTTCACAAGAAACCACTAAAAAGCACAAAGGGCAGAGATAACTCAATGCTCTTCGGCAAATCACATTACAAAGGATTTTGAATTATTAGAAAAGTTAATAAATATCTTTCACAATTTCTATTTCTTTCATGGTATCTTTGTCAAAAGTTGAAAATAATAATACGGTATATGGTAATGTAATAGTATGCAAACAGTATAAACTGAATAAAGTAAAGGACAATGTCATGTCTCTTAATAACTTGTCATAAGAATATAAGTCAGTCTAATGGTAATTAAAAAAGAGATATACGTAACTCTGTGCATTGCCTTATAAAAAGGAGTGGAACATGCTAGTACATGGAAAAAGAATGTCTAAACATTATTCTCAACCTTGTAATAACAACACAACTGCTTACATCAATAGGGGGATTTAGGAGTTCCATTCCATTGTTTATCTGACCATATGGCTCCATTAGATCAACCACATTCTGGAGATCTTCTTTTGTCAATGCTAGTCCCAGATGATTCACCAGCATTCTACTCAATTTCTTTGCAGGCTTAGTTTTCTGAACCCATTTAGGAATAAATCTGCTGAAAGTCTACAACATAAGTTGAGATATAATTAGAAATCCATTGTTACAGATGAATCAGAAACCAGTTAATATAGAGTTGGAATTTTCCTTTATGATAATGTCTATCTTCATTATACATGTTTCAGAAGCAATTAATGTAACTAAAACAGACGTAACAAAATAATAGTTGTAGACAACTTAAGAATTCCAAGTGATTCACTATGTTAATGAAACTCTCTACAGATAAAAAAAACTTATATCAAAAACATAAGACTTAGACTTTTTGTTGAATATGTCTCCTACCGCAAACCAGCTACAGTAGCTCATGAGCTCATCTGGGTCGAGAAATTTGCTCCTAAAGGCACTACCTTCTAAAGCAACTGGAACAAGTTTTAATTCTATAGGTCTTAAAAGAGCAGTCTTCTCGGCAACCTGAAAAATTCAAAAGATGATCAAAGAGAAACAATATGTAATAATAAAGTAATTTTGGTAAATTCATAAATTCATCTAATAAATTGGCTTCTGAGAATTGTAGTTAGCCAGAGATGCATATCTAGAAACAAGCAATTTTGGGGATAAGACAAAAAAGACAATCTGCTAATTGGGTGTATTTGTACTGCAAAGAAAAACTATCATGGTCAGATGAAGGACTGAGCTAGTGTACCAAGATATGCATACTTAGGTCATCTCAAGGAATAATGATTAAACAGAAATCTGTAAATTAACAAACACTTGGAAAGAGTAAAGGTGAAAACAAAATTTTTCTCAGAATTATTTTAAACAAAAAAATGTGAATTGGCACTAGAAAAAGACGTGAATGTCATCTCAAGAATATCTGCACATTCAGGAATTACCTTCTTCCAATCTACATAGTCAACAAGATCCTCATCCATGGACTCTTTTGCAGCCATATGTAAAATCTTCTCCCTTTCTGCTTGAGTCGGTTGCTGAAGATAAAATACCCTATCCATCCGACCAGGCCTTTGTAAAGCTTCATCAATTTGTTTGATGTTTCTAGTTGTCGCCATCAAAACAACCCCATCTTGTTTCTCAAACCTGTACAAGTATAGTGTAGCTAACAGGATGAGAAGGATACCAAATAAAAAGAAAGATTATGAGTTGTAAACCAGTAGCATTTAATTTCCTTACAAAACTAAAATTAATGGATTGCAAAAACTCTAATTGGCATTAAGGAAATAAGATGACAACACAGCTCTACAAGTTAACACATTAAGAAATTAAAACAAAAATGAGAGAGAGGAAGAGAGGGAAATAGAACAGGGCCATATATTGCAAAATCACATTGGGTATCAAGGTAAAAACAAGTTAGCCAAGAAAAATATGTTAGTCTATAGGCCATAAACTTTTTGATGTTCAATCTCAATTTTCTCCATGGAGTAGGTTTTAGTCTATAGGCCATAAACTTTTGATGTTCAATCTCGATTTTCTCCAAGAAGTAGGCCCAGGAGAAAGTATACAGATTTACCCTTTAAGCCTCCCCTCCACCCACAATAAGTAATATCAAGAAGAAAAAGAAACTAAAAATCAAATTGAGAACAGAATGGTTGGTTAACATAAGCAACTAAATACTATTAACTTTATATTCTTCCAATGAGGAATTCCCTATAGAAAAGAAAAATAAGTTTGCATGACATTTGCACGTTATCACCTCAAAGTATATCAAGGACTTTGGTCAAGCTGCAAAATATTCAGGGAATTACCCATCAAGTTCCACTAGAAGTTGATTAATGAAGGCCTCGTGATCCTGTTTTTTAGTATGAATGAACTTGCCACGGACACCGGCAAAAAGGTCAAAATCCTCCACAAAGATGATCACAGGTGCCTAGAAGTGACAATTGACAATCAGCAAATATAGAATGAGCATGTTTAATAGATGTACCTGTTTCTCTCATGGAAAAGGAACATTAATTAATTATCAACAATTATGCGGTGAAATTCCAGTTATAACCATTTTTGGGAAAAAAAAAATCAATTCTGTACCTCAAGCTTAAGCCATTTACATACCATCAGCAAAAATTACAGCCTACTGCCAAAGCTAAGGTAACAAAACTCAATACTTTCTAACATAGAACTTCATTAGAACTTGTTGAAAAATGTAGAACAAAAAGGTTTCTAAAGAACAAAGGTAAATTCCAAATGTGCAACATGTTGGCAGACGTTTCTACATTCAAACGAAGATTTTGAAATGAAATCTTACAAAGACTTAATGAAGACTATTTACTGCACAAAAAACACTCTCAGAAAGCTAAATTTTCTCATCCAAACAGACTCAAATAGAAAATTCATCCTTATCTGTAGCAAAAAGTGATGATATTTCAGCCATCCACTGTTAAATTACCAGTGTTGTAACGCAGGTAATTTTGGAGTTAAACAGGCTAGTTTTCCATGTTATAGTGACATAATATGTAAAATCCTTGTGTCTTTCAGAAAATTCAAAGTCTAAACCAGAAACTTCTCACAAACAGAAATACAAACCCGGCCAGGAAGAAACTACAATTGTGAAACAGAAGCATTCATCATTAAAATTCAGAATAACCAGAAAATTATCACCATTCTCTCCTATCACACTAAATATCCGCAAAGCAATAAAGAAACAAAAGGTAAAGAATATGGAACAACCAAATCCCTAGCGGTTTGAAATAGTTCTCTAACATTCGATGCACTTTGGCCAACCCATAATCCAGCCTCCAATTGCTGGGCTTTAACTTTGACAACAGGCACCTTAGCTTCTGCAGCAATAGCCAGTGCTAGAGAAGTCTTTCCTGTTCCTCTCTCACCTACAATGAGAACTCCCTGCAATATAACCTCAAATGTTTTACAAGTTGGCATGACCAAATTAGAAATAAATGTCCACCCGGCAGCAAAAATTAACACGCTTAAGACTCAGAAACATCCAAAGTTCAAATTACACTTCCAACAACCACATAAGAGAACCGTAATATGCAGATTAAATCAATCAATGTCTTCAATTTAGTTGGAAAACCTTCAGCTGAAAACTACCAAAAATGGTGGAAGGAAATCCCTTGATCCTGATCAGCCTCACAATTGTTGTCTCCAATTACACACAATATGACTATCATGCAGCAAATACTATCTAAAATTGCACATTGATGAAGCCAAGTTAACCCAATCTAGAAATAACATCCAAGAAATTTGATCCTTATGATTACGACTTGTGAGAAACACTGGAAGTCTTGATGACTGCCAACAAGATGTGATTGCATAAACTTATTGCATCACAGCTTAATTCTTAGATAGCAAGTCTGAGATACCCAAAGAAAAGAAGGCGCAAGATGAAACAATGACATGCATGAATACAATTTTTACTATTGATAAAGTCAAGAATAACATACCCGAGGTGCACGGGCACCCATCTCCTGGAATGCACTAGGATTTTGTAGAAATGCTACAACTTCACTGATCTCCTCTCTCATAGACTCAATGCTAGCAAAATCCTTCAAAGGTATAGGAGGATTCTTCACCCTCTGGAAAACAGTTCAGGCTATTATAATCCATCTTAACAAACTCATAAATCAGATAGTGCCTATGACATAATTATGAACCTTCATTCGGTCAAAAGCACTTCTAATAGGGTCGATTCCAGCCTTCTTTTTACGTTTGATTCTCTTGACCTTGTAATTAATGTAGGCTTTCTGCAACATAGCATAAAGAGAGAGAACACTGAAAAACAATCAACTAGAACTATGGTCCTGGAGCAGAAGCACTATTGAGCAACTAAACTCCAAAGCAAAGTTGGTCAAAATATATAGATAAGACCAATGATGTTTTGTTTCTTAGTCAAAGAGAGACCAGTTATGCAGGTAAAAAGTGATTCAATGGATCCCACAAATGATCATGTAAGGCCAACCCAAATCCCAAAACTATAACTGGAGTATTGAATGACAAAGCAATTGAAATAAGAAACAGAAATTACTGACAGCAGATGAGAAAATATTGTACTACTTCAGAATGTTAACAGCAAGAAAGGTGAGCTCGGTATCATTTGGAATGGGTAAGACACCATTGGAAGTCCCAATTCAGGTAGAAACTCATAGAATTGAACTTCGTAAGCAAGATTATAAAATATAATAAACTTGGAAATCATTGATCTTTAAATTGTACTTGTGAAAACCTTTCACTTTTGGGACACTCGGAATTGGAATTTTGACCCTAAAAATGCATATTACGCTGTATGCTGTCAAATGCAATTAGCATTTTGATTCCAAAGAACTTAAATGGAGCTATTTTTGTTAAAATTCCAATTCTTAAGATGAACATAAAAAACCCAGTTCCTAATAACCTGCTTCTCTGTAAATTATATTCACTAAAACTTACTGTAATTGCAATTGAAATCAATCCAAAACAATTCCAGTTTCAAATTCAGGATGGAAGAAATTTGGCATGTCACAGGAAAAAGCAGCAAGAGGAGAATTCGGAGTACAGGAAACCCATAATAAATAAAGATAATGCTAACTAAAGGGAGGAACAACAAAGTCCACTTTTACAATGAAATCAACCCTGTTGAGAACCAAGGCTTGTCTTTACATGTGAAAAGTAAATTTTCCAAGGTTTTGAATCTAGAAATAATTAAGAAGACTACCATTGAAGAAAGCCATAATAATACAAATAATGTGAAACAAACACAATAAGTTTGAGCTATAATTCTCTAAATTTTTACAAATTCCAACTTTACTAAAAGAAATACAGTGATATCTTATTCAAATTCCATAAAGTATTATGAATTATAGTGATAGCTGCAAAGGGGAGTATATTAATTCAGTTATTTCATCTGCACATTAACATCCACTTAACGCAACGGGCAACTCATGAAACACTTGAGCTTTATAATAATGTTATAGTTTCATACACATTGGCTACAGAATTAAAAGAATTGCATCCGTTACTTCTCACACATATTTGGTTTAAAATTTCCTTAAAGGACCACAATATCTACACTTTCCTTTGGAGGTAGTAAGTTTTAACTTTCAAGACCTTGATTATAATGTTACAATTTCCACGTCATTTTTTTCTTGAAACCTAGTAACATCAAGAACCAAAACTATTCACCAAAACCAAAGTAAAGCTCTTCAAAACCGAAGCAGTTATCAATAATATTGGCAATGATCATGAGAAGGAACAGAACCTTATAGTTTTTACAACACCCGGATTAGGAACAGTTTAAAATATTCAGAACTTGAAAAGGATATTAAAACCAGAAGAAAGAAGGATAAAGCGGTACCACTCTCTGCAACTTCCTCAAGTTTGGATTTTTGCGTAAAGGTCCAAAACCAAGAAGCCTTGGAATTTTTTTCTTCATAAACCGTAATACATGGTACACAATGTATCCATAAATGAACGTTCTAATGATGAACCAAAAGTACCACTGAAAGCCATCTCTTTTCCTGGACCTAAAACTCATTTCTGCCTCAGATTGCCATCTCAAGTACCATGTTGAGGCAACAGATTGACCAATTTCCTCTGGCCAAGCCATTCCCAGTCTCATCCTTACCTGTACAAGAAGAGGAAGCTTAACACTATTGAAACATACGCATGCAAATATAATCACTTGTGAAACAAGTCATAAGCTTTGAATAATCAGTTACCGGGAAAGGAATGAGCAACTCCAGCGTAGGAAAAATTATCACCATCATTATATCATCATTGAGATTTTTAATTTTTTCTAACAACAATTCTCTCCCAGTTGATACGACTCTGTTCTTCCACAACTCATTTAGGCATTGGCAAGAAAGCCTTATCATTAAGAGAAACTGTTGATGGAAATTCAATTCTGAGAAAGGGATCCACATCAGATACACTGCAGTTGGTATACCATTTGCAAGCAATTTCATGTAGAGCCCATCAAAACCTCCAAAATCTTCAAAAAGCATATCAAATTCCTGGAGTAAAACCATTATGATTTATTATTTTTGTAGAATGACCTATTTATTTGAAAGAGATGAATTTGACAATATCCTATATAACCTTAACGTCAACATAAAATTCCTTTTCATCTCCCTTCAGTGTCATATACATAGCACCCCAATCATGCCTGATTCGAACGTGTTCCACTAATTTTTTTGATACAACATGTGGAACAGCCAATGGGTCCATTTCCCACCTTTTCTTCTCATCATTGTACCAAGTATTTGCAATCACTCTATCTCGATCCAAAAGAATTCGTTCCTGCAATCAATGTATACCACATGGTTGATGATTAAATAAAATCAAAATGATATTCAAATATCAACATGTAATAAGACAAATAGCAGAACATAGAGATATACAGAAAAGATAGACTTTCAAATTCAGTTTCCTTGCATTGAAAAAAAAAAGAATGTAAAGTAACAAATATTACATGGATACCTTCACCATTTACATTCTTTGACTGATAAAACTAAACCCTGAATCTGCCTCAAGAATATACCTAAAACTTCCAACATCAAGCTATTAATAAAGAACTAAATGTCATGACATAATTCTACACATTTCAAAAGGGAAAAAAAATCAATATCACTTGACAAGAAGAAATTTTCAACTATTGAAGGAAATAGAACAAATATCAAGGTAGGAAGAGGTAAGGTTGCAAGAAAGGATTGCAACAGTTTGGCAGCTTATATGCATTCCAGCTTAGATTTTAAAATTTTTCAACGCTTTCTGATGAATAGGCACAGTTCATGTGAGTGCATAATCTAGCTACTTAAAAAGCTTGTGTGGAACTGTCCTGTATAATTAAATGGAAACTAGACTTCAAGGGTCATAACAAAATCGCATGATTCCTTCAAATTTACATTTTGTTTTAAGTCCCAATGGCACATCAATTAGCTACCTGCTTTTGGGCCACATAGTGTTTACCAAAGTCAACATCTTCCAATAATTTTCTTTTCAGGTCGGCCTTTGATTCTTCACGCCATTTCTTCCAGCCATGGTACAAACGGAGACGTGCAGCCTTAGGAACCACAATTTCTTTATCTCCAAACATCCACTTCAGCTCAACTTCTGGGTAACCCTTCACAACCTCATCTTCTGGAGTTTTTACAACAAAACGCTTTTCATCACCAAACTTCTTCATCTTATTTCTCATACGAGCCTCTAGATCCTTCTGTAGTTTACTCGACTCTCTAAGGCCTAGCTTTAAACGTATAGCAAAGTCCATTGAATCTTGATCAAATAGAGGTCCAAGGCCTTCAACATCCACAACAGCTGGCAGAATCTTTTGTTCCAACAATTTTCTCTGTGCAGTTTCCAATTCTTTTTGAATTTCTACTTTGGAGAGCTTGGTTATTGGCCCTTTTTCAGAACTGCAAGAACAATAAGCAATGGTCACATAATAAGTTTTAGCACAACACTCCTATTATCAACAGTGAGTAAGAAAATGATCTAGAGATAAAGGGACAGCATACAATTTCTAATAAAAACACATAAAAATATTGTGCTAAGTATAGAACGGAGAAGCAATAGAGTAAGGGACAGCATACAATTTCTAATAAAAACACATAAAAATATTGTGCTAAGTATAGAACGGAGAAGCAATAGAGTTAAAAACTGACCTTAGTTGCAAGCTTCAAAATATATCACCTGACTAAAAGG
>JAOQMQ010000003.1:20166459-20188170 GCA_027563845.1 Erythroxylum subrotundum
AAGTTGGACATGATAGATATCTATGATCCAACTTGAGGGGGAGTGTGGTCAAAGATATGTATATCTCATAATATTATAATTTGATCATAATCAGATCTTTTAGCTTAGATAGCAGTATCTTGTAGATATATAGTATCCTAGGATTATATTTCCACATCTGTACAGATTTTCCTATCCTATTATGTAAACCTATTCATGTATATATATACTGCAGTCTCTAATAAAAGAGATATAGAGCAAATAAGCTCTGATTCATAATATTATAATCTGATCATAATCAGATCTTTTAGATTAGATAGCAGTATCTTGTAGATATATAGTATCCTAGGATTATATTTCCACATCTGTACAGATTTTCCTATCCTATTTTGTAAACCTATTCATGTATATATATACTGCAGTCTCTAATAAAAGAGATATAGAGCAAATAAGCTCTGATTCACACTAAGTCACTTACCATAGTCTCTCTAAGAGTCGGTTCCTGGTCTAATGATTGGCCTTGTTGAGGAGCTTTAGGCCTTCGAGAATACACTAAGGTTGGTTTTTCGGGAATTGGTTCTCCCACTGAATTGGACTGGACAGTTTCAAGTTCAATGGTAGGAGTTTGCGGTGTTTGCGGGTTTTGTGGGAAGGTTTGTGAGATAGGAAGTTATATGCTTGGGTCCTAATAAATCTCTTCATTGGATGTCTCCCTCTGAAGAGAGTTATTGGTGAAGTATGGTTGTTTTTCGTACAAAGGACATCATATGAAACAAAGAATTTGTTTGTAGAAGGTGAGAAACACTTATAACCCTTTTGAGGGGGAGAGTGCCCAATAAACACACATTTAATAGCTTGTGGGTCAAGTTTGCTTCTATTGGGTTGATTGTTGTGTATGAAAACAGTACACCCAAAGACTTTAGGAGGAAGAGAATTAAGGAGCTTAATGTGAGGAAATTGTTCTAGAGGAACACCTAATGGGGTTCAAAATTTAAGAGTTTTGAAGGAAGACGATTTATCAAGTATGAGGCAGTTAGAATGGCTTCTCCCCAATAGGAATTTGGAACAAAGTTGGTAAACATCATAGATCGGGCTACCTCTAAAAGATGACGATTCTTTCTCTCCGCTATCGCATTTTGTTGTGGGGTATAAGCACAAGAGCTTTGGTGAATGAGCCCATTCCCACTGAGATATTGAATAAATTCAGTTGAAAAATATTCTCTCCTGTTGTTTGTACGTACTACTTGAATAGAGTTCTGGAATACATTTTGGATGAGTTTGTGGAATTGTTTAAAGATATGATAGGCTTAGATTTGTCTTGCATTAGATATACCCAACATACCCTTGTATGAGCTTCAATGAAACTGATAAACCAACAAGTATCGGTTAGACTTGTAACTCTAGCGGGACCCCAAGATATGTATGAGTGTATGGGATAAGTATTTTTGCTTTGTTTTGCAAGGACACATTGCTCACAATATAAAGAAATCTGAACTTTATTGATGAAAAGGTTTGGATATAAGATTTTCAAATATGGAAAATTGGGACGACCAAGGCGTTGATGCCATAACATAACATCAGAATTTGACGTAACTGAAAAGGAAATCCTATGTGGTGATTTGGATTCAGTAGGATTACTCTTTCCTGAGAATTAGCAAAGTCCATCTTTCTCTTCAGCACTGCCAATCATCTTCCCCGAACACCAGTCCTGAAATTCACAATGAGATGGAAAGAACGTCACAATACAGCCCATGTCCTTGGTTAATTGACTGATAGATAGTAGATTATAAGTTAACTTAGGCACATAGAGAACAATATTTAATGTCAGTTTTGGCAAACAAACTCTCCCTTGACCAATAGTTGGTGACCCTTTTCCATCCACGACCCAGACATTAATTTTCTAGTTACATGGCTCATATTTTTGAAAGACATTCAAAGACCCAATCATGTGGTCTGATGCACCTGTGTCTACAATCCAGAGATTTTGACTTAGGCACTTTGATAATAATGATTGACACAGGTTACCTTTATGCATTAGTGTTGCAGTAGAGGTTTGTTGGTCATGTGAGTCTTTCTCGGTTGTGATTTTTTTTTGATTTAAGAGTTGATGGAGTAGTTCAATCTGCTGGGGGGATAGGTTTAGCCTTGTGGATTTGCTGATATCAGATTTTGCTACGTGTGCTGCTCCACGTTTTTGCTGAACTCTTTGGCTTTTAGGTTTCCAATCTGGTGGTTTCCCATGTAATTTCCAGTAGGTCTCATGGGTGTGGTAGGGCTTATCACAATGGTCACACCACTGCTTGTTCTTGGTTTCTTGCTCTCGGGTTTGGTAAGTAGACTCTTTTCGAGAGTTTGTCACTAAAGTTGAGCCTTGAGAGGTTTGTTCAGAAGTGTGTGAGGTAAGCATGACCTTTTTCCTACTCTCTTCCCTACGCACCTCAGCAAAAGTTTCTCGGATTGATGGCAATGGTTTTAAACCGAGTAACCTTCCTCGTACTTAATCAAGTCCAACATTAAGTCCCTGCAAGAAATCAAAAACTCTCTCCTTCTCCAATAATTTTTCATACTTCTCGGCATTAGCACAACACTCCCAATTTACTGCATAAAATAGATCTTGGTAACTGACATATTACCTAGTTGAGTATTTCTGATTTTTGATCTGATTTCAAAGCTTTGAGAAGTGTTTTCCAAATCAGAATATATTTATTGCAAAACCTCCCAGATTTCTCTTGCAGTTTTGCAGAATAGGTAGGTTCTTCCTATTTTTGGCTCCATTGAATTTATAAGCCATGCCATGACAATAGAATTCTCAACTCCCCAAGCACCGTAAGTGACTGCTGTTTCGTGTGGTTGAGGAATTGGCCCTGTTACATATCCAACCTTGCCTCTTCCTTTGATTACGAGCATGACTGATTGGGACCATTCTCAGAAATTCGTTCCATTTAATCTATGTTGCGTGATTTGCAACGAAAGATTATCAATAGAAGGAGATGGAGTTTGGGCTGAAGGTATTACTTAACTAGGTGTTTGGGATGAGGTTTGGGACTCATCAAAGGAACCAAAGGTTGGTTGAACTCCAGCCATGATGTGGCTGGAAAAATTAGGCTACCAAAATCGGTAGCTCTGATACCATGAAACAAGAGGGTATAGAAAATATCAAAAGAAAACCCACTTTATTTCTCTGATTTTATGTAATTTATACATGACTATAATCTATTCTAATACTACTAAACTACTGGATTTTTAGTATATACTAACTTATTCTATCTATAGTATATCTTATCTTATCTACTAGAAGATAAACTTACCTCCTAGAAGATAATCTCCTAAGTTAACTAAACTTATCTAAGATAATTATCCAACAATTTCCTTTGCCGCATATGATAAGTTTCATTTAAACAATCAATTAGCATGTAAATTCATTCGCTTAATATTCTGTTTTATATGTTCTTAGCTGCTAGTGCTTCTACATGCTTTGTTGGTATAGGCTTGTAGTTCTTGTTCCCCTATTTTTGATGGTGATCGAACTTTTGGAGAAGAAAGATTTCTTAGGTTGTAGAGTAAATGATGCATGTGGTAGATCTGTTTTTTTCTTTTTCAACAATTAGGCAGATCAATAAAAGAACTTAAAAGATTGGTCTACAGTTCCCGTGGCTTCTATTACTATCATTTCCCCCTTTATCTTATACTTGGTTGCATTGGGCTTCAATTGTTTTGTTTCTATTCTGTAGTTTTTCATGTTATTGTTTGTCAGGTTGAGGAGATTGAAGATATTGATAGTAATCCCAGTGATCCATTTATTGCTGATGCCATTGCCAATGAAAAAGAATTAATACTTTCTGATGAACAGAAGAAAAATTATCGGAAGGTTTGTGCGTTCTTATGTTGCATCGCATAATTGTATTTAACTTCAAGAGGCAATTTGCATTGTTTCCCACTTTGTCCATAGTTCTTACAATGTGATAATGGTGGCTTCGGAGATTACTGAACTGTTTTTCTACAATTTCAGTGTATGGATTTGTGCATGCAATCCTTACCTTAATGTGAGGAAGAGCCTTTGATGAAGACCTCTGCAGTTGGACTTCATGTTGTGCTTGGTTACTAATATATAAGTCATAGAGCTTTTCTGAATTGTGTTTGATATCCAAGTCTTTTGCTTTTAGTGGACAGAGTAGATTGTCAAGACTTTGGAATACTCTAGCTTTTCTGCGGTTTTGAAATGAATGGTTACTGTGGTTCATCCTTTTTCTATTTTACATATGCTTTTCTTGTAATTGTGATAGAACCATCTGTCGTCTCTCTGATTTGTCTATATATTTGATAAGTTTCTATTATATAATTTTATGAGAAAATATTAGAAAATATGCTTAATACGACGTCAGCCACTAGAAAATCCATTACTTTCTACTTGTTGAAGGATTCATTCTTTGACCACTACCACTTGAGCATATATGCTCAAATATCACCTTTGCGAAAACAATGAGATTTATCAGGCAACATGTTTACTTCTTTTTAACTGCTAAATGATTTTGTTTTCTGACAATCTTGAATGTTGAAAGGTCAAAGAGGAAGATGATGCAAAAATTGATCACAAGCTTCAACGTCATTTGAAACAGAGGAGACGCCGTAAAAGATCTAAGCAGGTAAAAGCATCGCAATTTATTTATTTGTCTTATGAATTTATAATTTCCAAATTTTTGTGACAAAGGCTTTAGCCATTTCAGTGGTCTAATCGTAAAAAACATTCAAAGTTTTGATCAACTTTCAGTTTTTTTATCAGTGTCTTATATGACCTAATAAAGCAATTTTGTTGGTACTATAAAGCCGATTAAAATGTTTAGTCTTATTGGGGACTGAAAATCATCTCCTCTCCAATTATTATTATTTCAATGATGTGTCGGTTGTTTCAGGTTATTTCTGTGGTCAGAATATTGCAACAATGCATTTGGTTTCTTCATGTTCCTTTTTGATGATTTCCTTCTTACTTCCTGGTTTGTTATTCAGGAAGCATTGGGTTCATCAGATTTGGGTACAAAAAGCAATATAGATGAGCTACTATCTTTGGATAACCAAGGTGGGTATACTCATAGGGAGAAAACTCATGAAGACGGAAAAGATATGCCTAACAATGACAGTGAGGTCGCAAGCCAGAGACTGAAGGATATACCTGAAAGTTCTGAAACTTCTCATAACTTAGACATTGAAAAACCAACGAGCAACAACAGTTCAATGTTTCCCGAGTCTTCTTTGCCTGACTTCACTGAATCCAAAAGGTCCAAGCGTCAAAGTGACAATCAGGAACCTGATTTTGATAGCAAGAGGGTTCGAACTGTTATTATAGATAGTGATGAAGAAGCTGATAGTGCAAAATGTGAATTAGCTGATGATGCCATTAAACTGGAGGATCAATCAACTGTGGATGGCAAAGTCGGGGATCCTCATATCTATTCATCTTTTTCGAAAGGTCTAAGTGAGAAGTTCCACTGTACTGCTTGTAATAAAGTTGCTGTTAAGGTGCATGCTCATCCACTTTTGAGAGTAATTATTTGCAAGGAATGCAAAGACTTAATTGAGGACAAAGTGCATGTGAAGGTATGGAATCTGTATTATTGATAAGTCTATTAAATTCTCGATATAATCAATTTAGATAATTATGACCCGATGAATTGTCATTATGCATTTATGAGATAGAAATGTCTTTTACTTGACTTTTAAGTAAAAAGGGAAACATGTTTGAGAATACCAATTGGATTGGAAGATGGTGAAAATATGAAAAAAATGCAAAAATATTAGTAGAGTAGAAAATGACAACTGTAAGTCCATAGTTTCTCAAGCTAGATGGTCTTAGAACATGTAAAGATTAGAAAAGAAAAAATGATCATGGTTACATAAAATCGTTAATTAAGGATGATATCTTTTTGTATTTCTATTAGATTTTGTTTTGGTCAAATTATACTGTCATTAAACTTTCTGATTGCATTAAATCATTTCAAATATGTGCAAGTTATGCTTCAGAACGTTCTCTGTTCAACTCTATCTCAAAAGTTGCATTAAAGTTGGAGCATGTTGGTATGCGTATTATAACCAGATTATTGTCAGTGAATTCAAGAGCTTGAATTGGGCACAGTAAATACTGTGCAAGAAATCCACTTTAGATGGATTATTTTTCATTCAGGGTTATTTTGCCACTATTTATTATTTTATCCGTGTTGTTAAAGTGGGGCATAACTTGTCCTCAAAACTTCTATTATGTTCTTACTTTTTCATCAAAGTGCATCTAGTTAAATCTCTCTTGCCCCGGTTCTATAGGTGTTACGAACCTTTACAAGGTTGAAATTGTACCCCTCATTGTTTGGTCATACTCCACATTGTCTGAGAGGGTTCAGAATGTCTCTAAACCAAACTTTTAAATCTAACATGTTGATCCTGTAAATTATAACACTAGTAGCATTCATGGTCAAAATGTTCGTTGAGGAATGACTTAACTTTTGATCCCTATCTTCTGTTTCAATGTTGGAGATTTCATTGAATTAGTTGTTACAGGATCTTGACTGTTCTGAGTGCTATTGCACATGGTGTGGCCAAAGCGATGACTTAGTAAGTTGCAAGTCATGTGAAAAATTATTCTGTACCACTTGTGTGAAGAGAAATGTTGGCGAAGAATGCTTGTCTATCATCAAAGCTTCTGGGTGGCAATGCTGTTGTTGCTCTCCAAATTTGCTACAAAAGTTGACTTCAGACTTGGAAAAAGCAATTGGATCTGTGGATAAAATGGTTATGAGTTCTGATAGTGATTCAGAAAGCTCAGATGCAGATGTCACTGTTGCAAGCAGGTAAAAGTTATACTCCTTTTGAAACTGAGATTTTTATCCATAATTTAGTGTCTCCTTACTTTTATATGAATTCCAAAGTCCAATTTGGACATACTTTTCTGATAATTCCATCTTTTTCTTAGTAGTGCTTTCATGGGCTAATTTCTGATTCATTATCCGATGAAGAGTTGCCAAAAGTCTTCCTTTCAAGATAATTATGAAAATTTAAATTTTCTCATTTTTTTCTAAACAGCTTTAAGAGAAAGAAGAAAAAGAAGAAGATTCGCAGGATTCTTGATGATGCTGAATTAGGAGAAGAGACGAGAAGGAAAATTGCAATAGAAAAGGTGCCCAAGTATGGATATTCTGTCATATTCAATTTTTTCATCGAATTATTTCTTACATAGCTATCTGATATAGGAACGCCAAGAACGTTTGAAGTCCCTACAGGGACAGTTTTCCAACAAATCCACATTGATGAGCTCTGTAAACTGCAATGACAACTTACCTGAAGGTCCTACTGTTGAAGTTCTCGGTGATGCTACAAGTGGCTATATAGTGAATGTTGTGAGAGAGAAAGGTGAAGAAGCTGTTAGGATTCCTCCTAGCATATCAGCTAAATTGAAAGTTCACCAGGTTATTCTTTTTTCACTTAAAACAGTATTCTTGTTGTGTCCAGTGCAGTCATCTTGTTATCTAGTCTTGTTGAGATAGCTGCCTGCTTCTTGTGGCACAACTGAAATTATATTGCTTGATTGCTTAGTTCTCTTGCTCCATCCAAGTTGGTATTATTTTCTAATTGTATGCATACTTGCATTCAATGACTTGCTAATTTGCATAGTTATGTAAATTAGGAGCATCCAGGTGCAGAGATTCAGAGCTTTCATAGTGAATCATTTTTTTCAAATGCATTGACAGTTAAATATGCTTTGATAGTAATACTGTATATTTTGTTTGGTCAACAAACTGTAGTTACATTCATTACTTTGATGGGATTTTATATTTCAGGTGGCTGGGATAAGATTTTTGTGGGAAAACATTATACAAACTATTGGAAAAGTCAGGTCTGGTGACAGAGGTCTTGGTTGCATTTTAGCTCACACCATGGGCCTTGGAAAAACTTTTCAGGTATTTATTTGATGCATTTGGATGGAAAGGAGGACAGGCCTAAAAATCGAGATTTACCCTTTTGGTCACTATGGGATAGAGTTGCTTTTCTTGAGTCCATTTTGAAGTTTAGCATTTGCAGCTCTTCATTGTTCTCTTGCTAGTCATTATTTTTGGCCGAAATTACATTTTTCTCTTTTTCTTGGTTTTTTTTCTTGCAAGTTAAACTATTTCTTTAAATGAGTCTTCAAGGTTTTTCCTGTAAAGTTCAGTCTTGTGCTTCAAGTTATTTTTATTACAGAGAGACATGTGATTGTTTGCATCAGCTCCTTGGTGTTTTTACATCAGAGAAGAACAAAGTTTCCACGCAAAAGTACATTTTTTGATTTCATTTTCATCAATATCACGTTAAAAACTAAAATGTTGCTAGATCACAAACTATGAAATTCTAGGTGAGTTCATTTTTCCAGCCTTGAACAATGTCAGAAAGCTTTCTGAAGTTTACTGTCTGCTGATATTTCTCTTCTCTTCTATATCTAATTTTCAATCTTTTGAAAGAATGCTTTATTCTTAAATGTTTCTGAATTGGTCTTCTGACTTTTTTAGTATGATAAATGTAGTTTGCCTGACTTCTTACAATGGATCTGCAGGTGATAGCTTTCCTTTATACTGCTATGAGAAGCATAGATTTGGGCTTAAGAACTGCACTTATAGTTACCCCTGTAAATGTGCTTCATAATTGGCGGCGAGAATTCATGAAGTGGAGGCCTTCTGAATTAAAGGCCCTTCGAGTGTTTATGCTGGAAGATGTATCGAGGTATTGTGTTTTCATGGTTGTTCTTGTGTATATGAACTTCCCACTGTCTTTGAATTTGAGCTAACTAAAACGAACGTGCGATGAACTTAGATGTCTTGGTACTTTTTTTTCCATAAAATTGAATCATTCTAATTCTTGTGCGCTTTTTGTCTCTAGGTTCATCAAATAATAATTGCCAATTTGTACTGTATGTTACCTATTTCCGGTTCATGTAAAGTAACCTTTTTTGTTCTCTTGGAGTTTATTGCAATCAGATCATTAAAACCAACGCAGAAAAGGTGTAAATTGAACTCTGTTTCTTCTTCTCTGAAACAAATTTGGATGAGAAAAGAGAAGGCTCAAAGTTAATTGGTTAAACAGTCCCTTTGAAACTGTTGACTTATAGATTATTCAATTATCATTATAGAAAACTTATTTTAATTTAGTACCACTCTTTACTCTATTAAATCTTGAGTTTGATTGCTTCAGGGAGAGGAGAGCAGAGTTGCTTGGGAAGTGGAGAACTAAGGGTGGTGTATTTCTAATTGGCTACACTGCTTTCCGAAATTTATCCCTTGGAAAAAATGTGAAGGACAAAAACATGGCTAGAGAAATATGCATTGCATTGCAGGTAACTTTCGTTGCTCTTGGAGTTGCTTTCTAGAATATTACTTGCAGGCATTTGAAGTTATCTATGGTGCATATTTTTAATTGTTATTAAAATTTGTTACGTGGCTGCTTTTTGTTATCTATAACTTGGTTCCGTATACAACTTCATTTGGTGATATTTTATGGGAGTTATGCATTAATGTGTATGCTGGTATGTGCTACTTGTCTATGTACACACATGTATAATATGCCCAAACAGGTAGATTATTAATAGTCATACACGTGTCGCAGTAGTGAAAGTTTATTGGATAAGAAACTATTAAACTGATAGACTTAGCTTTTACTGAATGATTCTTGATTCGACATCAGAGTCAGGTTAAAATCCTTTGACCTTATAGCATGACTAATACCATAACATTGTCCACATTTTGCATATTGACTTCCTTTTAGCGACCTACAATATTTGATCTTTTCCCCTCCCGTTGAAGATTGAGTTTTTACCAACTTAACTAGTCCAAACCAACATTCGTATTTTTACACAGTTCCAGGCATCAGTCACACATTATTAACGAGTTCCAAAGGTGTTTATATTTTGTTTAACAAATAAGAAGCTCATTTCTCTTCAATCGATACTCATCCTTAGGGGTGTGATACAATGTCAAAATGATCTTCCTATATTGTCTATTGATTACCAAAATCAGAATTAATAATAGTATCTGTAATTACAATAATATGATTGTAAATCAATATATTATTTTCTTATACCTATCTCATTCATCCCTATAATTAGGGACTATATAGTTCACCAGATAATAGTTTCTCCACAGCAGCCCAAGTGAATATTCGTTTGGTTGGTACTTGAAATTGGTCCCCAAGTTGTAATGATATTGGCTTTCTAATGCATTTATATTTATAGTTTCCTTGCTGGGATTGGTTGATTGTTTAATCTCCATCATCACTTGACCATGGGAGGGGATAAGTATCCAGTTATGAAGACAACTGGGAATGTAGCTTCAGGGGCATTTGTCTTGATCTGCTTTTATCTTTCAAATCTTACATCTCAACTCTTCAATTCTGTCTGCCACTTAAACAACCTCCTTATCTTCCATGAATCCTTGAATCAAGCTTTAGGTCTAATATTCACTATAAAATCTGCTATTATTAGGATGGACCTGATATACTTGTTTGCGATGAAGCACATATGATTAAAAACACCAGGGCTGATACAACCCAAGCATTGAAACAAGTCAAATGCCAGAGGAGGATCGCGTTAACTGGATCACCTCTCCAAAATAATTTGATGGAGTATTATTGCGTAAGTTTTGGATAAACAGAGAGATTTGTCTAAGATTTCAACTTAATTTTATAGTTTTTATTTTGTTCTCTACTCAATATAAAGATTCTTATGTATTTTGATTGAAAACAGATGGTTGATTTTGTCAGAGAAGGTTTTCTTGGTAGCAGCCATGAATTTAGAAACCGGCAAGGCTTCTTCTCTTACATTACCTTACTTTCTATTTTCTCTGTACTTTTTATTCACAATATCCAACTTTCTCGTGTGTAGATTCCAAAATCCTATAGAGAATGGACAACATACTAACTCGACTGCTGATGATGTAAAAATTATGAACCAAAGGTCTCATATCCTCTATGAGCAATTAAAAGGATTTGTCCAGAGAATGGACATGAGTGTGGTGAAGAAGGACCTTCCACCTAAAACTGTCTTTGTAATAGCTGTAAAGCTCTCTCTGTTGCAGAGAAAGTTGTACAAGAGATTCCTTGATGTTCATGGATTCACGAATGACAAGTTTGCAACCGAAAAGATCAAGAAGAGTTTTTTTGCTGGCTACCAGGCGTTGGCTCAGGTTTGCTTTGTTATGCTTCCTGAGCTCCTTAGCTTATCATGATGTTGGAATCGGTGAAAAGCTTTTGGCTTCACTTACATCAGTTTTATTGTTGGAAAGAGTTCCTGGAAATTTAATATGCATGAATTTTGAGTTAACAAGTTGGAAATTGAACTAAAGTTCCTTTCAGATGTGTATTTCATTCATCTCATTCTTTTGACAAAATTGTCTTCTTTTCCTGTGTATTCTTGTTTTCGTTACATGCATTTTTGTGTTTTATTAGATATGGAATCATCCTGGAATTTTGCACCTGAGAAAAGATAGAGATTATGTCAGTCGGGAAGAAACTATAGAGAATTTCCTTGCAGACGACAGCTCTAGCGAGGAGAATATTGATTGCAATATGAATATTGGAGGTACTCCATTTTCCTTACTATGTTTTCTTCCTTATTAATTTTTGTCATATTGGCTGACATATTGATTGACTGGTTATGTTTCTTTTGCTGGCTAATCTGACAATGCTGCGGTATCAAAATCTTATGTTCTCTAATTCCAATATATTTTGGGTATATAATATTTTTTTTATGCAACTCCTTTTGATGTTTAGCCTATCATGTTAATTTGTGCTTTGTACTAAAACTGCAAGTTGTTTTATGATGCTGTGCAAATATGATTAATCTGTCTGGATGCATGTCTTAGTAACTGATCATGCTGCATTTCGTGTCTTGGAATTGCATTTACTTTCTTGTTATCATCACATCTAATATGTATTGACATTTTTTGATCTATGAAAAGCAAGAATCAAAACACAACCAAATGCTAGATGCTAAAAAATCAATACGGTAATCCTTTGAGTTTTGCTTTTACTAGCTTCTTAAACAATCATCAATGTCCATTTTCAGCTGTAAGACAAGCAAACAAGACTTATGAATGTGTCTTTTAATTTGGTTAGACAAAGTACAACAATCATACAAACCTAACAAGGACTTGGCGATAAATCCTTTTACCGGTTTGGGTACATTTAAGTAGATACCCTAGCATTTTCTCCCTAGCTAGTCTTGACTGGAGCTAGCATTCAGAGCATTTTATCACTCTTTGTACTTTCAATCTCTTGCTCGTTTTGCATCTTTTTATGTGTCTGCTACTTAATGATTTTGTTTTTTTCCCCTTTTTTTTTCGATAGAGAGGCCGGGGAGCACCAACAATTACATGCAAGGAAAAAGTGAAAATGGTTTTTTTCAAAAGGTATGATGGTGTATGAATGTTGCTGATCAATTTAATTTCAGAATTATTTATAGTGCTGGGATTGGCCCCCAGCAAAGTCCTTAGTTATTATACAACAACTTGGTATTTCACTTCTGCAATTCTGTCATGGTTTCGTTCCTTTTATATGAACTGTGCTTATACCCACAGTTTGCCTGAATACTTTTATGACATCTGTAATTTGCTACTTGACACTTTGTTGGAACTTAAACTATTAAATGTAGATACACAAACAATTTAATACAACTATTTAGATTTATGAATGATATCTCTGAGAGTTTGTAGTTAATAAGGTTTAACTTGCTCAATTGTTCAAATTACTTTGTGCATATGTTAAATTTTGATAGGTTGAATTGGTGTCAGGTGTTGACATTAAATTGTTCCTTTTTTGTCAGCATACAGCAATAAGCTTCTAGCTAATTTTTTCAGTTATATATATTGAAGTTTGTGTTTTATCCCACCGTTTTAATGCGCTGATCCTGTTACCTTTTGTCTTTGCAGAATTGGTGGAATGATCTCCTTAATGAAAAAAACTACAAAGAGATTGATTACAGTGGAAAAATGGTACTACTACTTGACATTTTAACCATGTCTGCCGATGTGGGCGACAAGATATTGGTTTTCAGCCAGAGCATACCAACTTTAGATCTCATAGAAGTGTACCTTTCACGATTACCCCGACGGGGTAAGTTAGGAAAGTTCTGGAGGAAAGGAAAAGACTGGTATAGGTGAGTATTAGTGCTGAACCTTTTATAATTTGACAGCTTTCTTGCATCCTATATCATATTGATGTGTGTATGAGATGCTCTCTTTTCAAATTGAAAATTTGAATCCGATTTACTCTCTTTTGTGTTCATTTGTCAAAGGCTAGATGGAAGAACAGAGGGCTCTGAAAGGCAAGTTTTGGTCGAGAAGTTCAATGATCCTGAGAATCAAAGGGTCAAATGTACTCTGATCTCAACCAGAGCTGGATCTCTAGGGATAAATCTTCATGCTGCTAACCGTGTAATCATTGTTGATGGTTCTTGGAACCCAACATATGATCTTCAGGCCATATATCGGGCTTGGAGGTTGATTCTTTACTTGTTACCTTATTCTCATCTGGAAAATGAATCGTTTGCCTTTTGGTTCCTGGTAAATAAAATGAATCTTTTGCTTTGACCTGATATGAATTTCATTCAATTTTTTAGATATGGCCAGAAAAAGCCTGTGTTTGCATATAGATTGATGGCTCATGCAACTATGGAAGAAAAAATCTATAAGCGTCAGGTATCAAGAATGCCAAATTGCAGTATTAAGTTGCTTCTCTATCTGTCAAGGAATGTTGATGGAAAGATTGGCTTTTGACAGGTGACAAAGGAGGGGCTTGCTGCAAGGGTGGTGGATAGACAACAAATACATAGAACAATCTCTAGAGAAGAAATGTTGCATCTCTTTGAATTTGGTGATGATGACAATTCTGAAACACAGACCGGACTCATCCAACAGGATAAGCGAGCAGAGAGCCATGATTTGACATGCCAACCTGGAAATTCATTGAAACATAAGTTACCTCTTTCTCAAGGAGGCTGCTCTTCTGATAAGTTAATGGAGAAGTTAATAGGAAAACATTACCCAAGGTAGGTTCTTTTTGCTCTTCTATTTACCTGGATCAGACTAGTATTAGGAGGTGCAGTGCGTCACGATTAGGGAAAAAAATTATGTCATGGAATTTAAGCAAGATTTTCTAGAGCTATAGCTGCTTGCTTTTTCAGTTCTGAAGACGCCATGTATAAAAACTTCTGAAAGGTACAGTATTTGGTGCATTATTCTTCATTTTAGGTGGATTGCCAATTACCATGAACATGAGACCCTTTTGCAAGAGAATGAAGAGGAAAAGCTGACAAAGGAAGAGCAAGACATGGCTTGGGAAGTGTACCGGAAATCTTTGGAATGGGAAGAAGTACAACGAGTTCCCATTGATGAATCTACATTTGGGCAGAAGCCACCGATGCCAGACATTCCCCCCTCTGCACCCAATATAAGTAAGCCACCAGCAGCAAGTGACTTGCCTCGTGCTCCTGATACTTCTACTGATGCACCTGGGCAGAGCATCTTAAGGAATCGCTTTGTGCAGCGCAAGTGTACAAATCTTTCTCACTTACTGACCCTTCGAAGTCAGGGAACAAAGGTTGGTTGCTCTACTGTCTGTGGGGAGTGTGCTCAGGAGATAAGGCGGGAGAGCTGAACGGGGACGGGTGCGTTGAAGGAAGCCATTAACATTTTTTGTTCATTTTAAGTTATAATATAACTTTGTTCATTGGCAATTGTAAAGAGTCGTAGCTGCAACTTCTCTTTGTTTTAGGTCGTGTATATTTTTGAGAGGCCACTCTGCCTGGAGCGATCTTAGGTGAAGTACTGTAGACAGAATTTTAAGTGTTTGTAAATTCGGGTTCATACATTAATTGCACTGCACACTTTCTTTTTGATATAAGGGAAATACGAATTAAATTTCTGATACCATTCTTTTGGATGCATTATGGTCAAAAGGGTAACAATCTTGTATTGGAGGGAACTTGCAAGCAGCAACAAAATGTACAATTACGAACACCATTTTAGATAATGTGGAATTTCTCTCTTGGAAGATGCTAAATGCCACTCATATTTGCAGCTGAACTGAGGCATCACTGTGAATATACTAAAAAAAGAATTCCATTTCTTTCATGATGGAAATTCAGGGCTAATTGCCAATTCATATCTAACGTTGCCAAGGGATGCATCATTGTGCATTCTCCTGCTCGAACAAAATATTGCTGGTTACACAACCTGAATAGGGAAAGTTGTCTCGTCCTGCTGGAGTCCATCTTGTCTGCTCTGTCCGACTAACTAAAGTACACTATAGTGTCCTCTTCATCCAGTTTGGTTATGGCAACATGTAGAAGACGACCAAGTGGTAATAAAATGGGTTTGTACCAAGTGGTAATAAATGGGTTTGTACGTGCTAGCATATCTCGTCTCCAATCCAGTTTTCTTTTTCTTTTGGTCCAGTAGGCCCCTCCTCACCATAAAGCTCAGTTGGGAACAAGTCAAAGATATTCTCCAACGAAAATCGAAGAAACAATGGAAGATGATCAATTATCTTCTCCATTTCAGCACGGCCGTCATAGACAATAGTAGGACCCCACTCTCTCATATATTGCAACCAACAGGGTTCTGCAACAACTCCATCACCAAGATACTCTGCAGCAATAAGCTGATATTTGCTGCTTGAATCCACATAATATTTGCTTCGAGCAGCATCATTTCTCACTCCAACTCCAAGCTTTGTTGATCCTTGAAGGTAAGTACCAGCATGCGGGAAACTCGCATGTCCATGTTTTGATGAATAGACAACTGCTCTATTACCTTCTATGAACTCCAAGGCTGAAGCATTCACCCATTGACCACCACTATGCTGTGAGAAGAATACTTGCCATAGCTCTCCTGTAAAGTTGCTAACACGAAGGGTGAAGTGTTCCCAGTCACCCACGTGTTCCCCTATCTTGTTCATTTGTATACTCATTATCCCAATTTTAATGGTGGCTGGTCCATTAAAGGGACAGAACAGCCACATTGCAATATCAGTAAAAGTTCCTCCCAAAGCTGGTTTTACATGAACATATAGCTCACCGCTCTCTAGGTCTCCTCTTTTCATAAAATTTCGTGCATCATCTTTTGTTGGAAAATCTATCCAATACTCTCCATCATTTTTCCCTCCACTTGGCAAGTTGGAGCCCCTATACTCAATTGATTCACCCTTCTGTTTGCCTTCTTGGTATAGAAGTGCTCCATTTTTGAAGAACCACTCAACTGATGAGGGCATATAAACTTCATCTGGATGGAAGAATACAGTGGGGCCATATTGCTTGATTAAGGCATGAATCTGGTCAAGATTAGGCATTGATGGTAATTTGTTCTGAAGATTCTTCAAACATGCAGTATCAAGCAATGGTTCTTCAGAGCTCAAATCTGAGCTGCAATAGAATGTACCAATTGAAACACCTTTTGCATACAAGCCCATCCTGCAGGGCTTTGTGTTCCACACCTGAAATAGCTGTTTAGAAGATTTTGAATCCACCGAAGTTATCAGATCAGAAGTTTCACATCTTTCAGTTAGATCTGCTCGAACACATCGAACATGCTCTACATCAGGCTCCTCTGGGCTGTTGGTGACTATTATGCCCATGGCCTTATAACCTGCAGGTGGGTTTGGCTGCCAAAAGTAACCACCACCTTCATACTGCAAATCGGTACACCAAATCATTGTATATTTAAGGGGTTTTGCAAGAGCTGGAGAATCTGATTTGAATTCCTTGATATAGTCACCTTCAAGCTTGTTGGTGTTTGAATCACGAGCGACAAGAACATAACCTCTCAAAGGTCGATCATTTGGTTGACAGTAGTAACCTAGACAATAGAATCCCACAGGGTACCCAACAGGTCTGTAAAAGGTGACTCCTTCTGTCTTCCCTCGCAATATTTTGCAGCTCCAAGCAACTTCAAATTGGGTTACTTGGATTACTTCTATTTGTCCAAGGTTTATTCTTCCACTAGCAAATTCCTGACCTGAAGATGTAAGGGCCGAACATTCCTAAGCAAACTGATCAAATCATGCTCTTGGAAACAATAGGAATGAAAACGATAAAAACATTAGCAGATGCATTATCAAGTGAATACTTAGTCAATCGAAATAGTGCCTCATCCATGGCAACGCTGCTGGACAAGTTTTAGTAACTGTATGTCATAAAGAACAAACAAGAAATGACATTAAACGGTTTTGGAAGACCATAGAAATCCATAAGGCCGTGTTCCATGACAAGATAAAAAGAGTCAAGAATCCTTAGTGATATTAGGGTCAAAATAAGGTAAAAATAGTGTTGCCAGCTAATGAAAAGACTCCAAAGGGCTATTCGTCATCTTAAAAGGGCTGTATCAAATTACAACTAAATTTTGAGAGCAGGGATGATACTTGATCTAGGAGCTTAAATTAATGGCAGACTTACATAGATGGACATCATGTGTAGGTACAAAATTAGATATGGTCAGTGACAGTTGTTTACTAAGTTCACTACTGGTTTCTACTATTTCCAAGGCGATGATTTACCAAATATTGGAAAAGTAGGAAAAAAACTTGGTGAAAATTTGAAAATCCAGTCATCTTATACGATCAAAGTAGATTTAATAAATCAGCTTTGAGATATCAGAATCTCCAGAGATCCTAAAAACATTTGTGCACATATTAGAGAGGATAAGATATGCACAATTGTCTTGATCAATAGCATCCCAAACCACGCCCAGAAACAAGGTAAATCCATTTCTACTCCATCCAGTCCAATTTTATCACTAACTAAACACCCAAAATCATGAATAACATGATGAACTCGAAATATCCATAACAAGAAAAATCAAACATGGGATGAAACATGGACAGTGAAAGATAAACACACCGGGAGGCCAATCAGGAATAGGTGAAGGCAAAGAGAAAGGTTCCGGGTGAAGCTCAGGCAAGTACAAGTCAGGAACTTGATTGCAGCAAAACCACTCACAACCAAACATCTTTACTAGAGTCTTCTGCTAAACAAACTGTTCAAGAATCCAAAACCCAGAAACTATTTCCTGCAAAAGATTTGATCTTTAGCCCCTTCTAATAAGGAAACCAATCCAAGGCACCCCCTTTCTTTCCCTCTCTCTCTCTGACAATATTCTTTTTATCAGTTCATTGTGTGTGTAAAATAAGCAGCAAGAACTCTTCAATTAAGATGGTGCCCCCCTGGACAGTTGGTGGAGGGAGAGAGAGCAGTTGAAGTGAAGATCAAGACACTCCTACTTCCTTGTAAATGAGGAAATCAAATTGGTTAGTTTTTGGGACTTCAGAGCAGTGGTTAGTTTGCCTTTTTTCAGTCCCACCTTGTTATGATGGGACCCATTGGTGCCTTACCATCTTTTAATTTTTGATTTCAAAGAATATTACTTTCTTGTGTTTAGCTGGCCATTTGATTTCAATCATCAGTAAATTATGTAACAATTATGTGCAGTTTTGACGTAATTAGGTTAGAGGGGGTGAAATCGTCTGTTTATGCTCCGTGTGCCATCCCTGTGTCATCCACAAGGGGATGGAAGAGAGGATCTCTGCCCAAGCTAGAGAGGGTGGAAGTGGAACTCCATTGTTCTGCATTTTAAATTTTTTTAAACATAATTATGATCAAAGCACGTGTGGACGGGTGTGCTTGAATCCACATGTGCGCGTTTGTCCTCGTTTGTCCTCGAATCATCGTCATTCAATTTATAATGTTATGTCCACAATTAACACGTGTGTA
The DNA here is from genome assembly GCA_027563845.1 of Erythroxylum subrotundum. Taxonomy (NCBI): domain Eukaryota; kingdom Viridiplantae; phylum Streptophyta; class Magnoliopsida; order Malpighiales; family Erythroxylaceae; genus Erythroxylum; species Erythroxylum subrotundum. The sequence goes on from JAOQMQ010000003.1 coordinate 20,185,205, forward strand.
ATTAAATTCAGAGGTGCGCGTTAAACCTCAAACTATCGTCATTCAACCTATATATGATTGTAGAATTTTATATAATCATCCACATGACCATGTTCACTATTAACACGATCGTGTGCAACCCTAATACGGGCATGTCCTTCAAAAATAACTTCTTCTCTTCAGTTTCTGTCTTGAATCCATTTGAACTTTGTTCCTTTTGTTTCATAAGGATTGCTAAGACCTCCAAAGGTCATATTAGTGGTATTAATCAAATCTAAAATCGGGCTAGACCCATAATAGAAAGAAGCATGAAGATGGAGATGAATGAAGGATGTAGTAAGAAAAAGGGGAAGAAAAGAAAGGTTAAAAAGGGGAAGGCAAGAGGAGAAGAGGAGTGGAAATAGATGTTGTAAGAAAAGTAGGGGAAAAAGAAAAGGGATGTATGTTCAGTAGTATAGATAACAATCCATAACAGAAAAAAATAAGGTGGATTCTTGTGGTGCTTGTTTATCATTAGGCATCAACGTTGACAACTCAAAATCAACACATGGGCTGCATGAACGTTGACAACTCAAAATCTTCAAAGAGGAAGCATAAATGCTGTAGCTGCACAATAATTTTGAGCTTCTCGTCCAGATGCATGTCATTTTGTTTTTGCGTATTATGAGATTACTTTTTGTTTTGAATCAAAACAAATTCATTAATCTAACGAACGCATCAAAACCAGAAGAAGCATCTAAACTCAAAGCCAATAGGCTTTACCCTATAACACCCGAACCTAGAACCCCTTCAGAATTGATAACAAATGACGGAAAATCAATAGAAATAACTGAAATAATACTACTTGGGATAGAATCCTACTCAAACCGGTATGCATAAGATAAAGCCACCTTTGCTAACGTATGAGCAGCCTTATTAGCATTCCGAGAAGTCTAATGGAAGGACAAAAAAAAATTCTATAATTTTTTATTCTTTATAAAGTTCTAATTTATATAAAAAAAAATCTTAATTATGCCCTTTATTTCTTAACATGCCCAAGTCAAATGAGTTAACGTAATCTATGATCAATTTAATTAGTTGTGATTACAGGCTAGGGGGAGAACTTTTTTAATGCATCCAATTTAAATTCAAAATTAAAAAAAAAAAAAACAATCTATCAGCAAACTTATGACCTAACATTTTCTAATAGGTAATGCCTTTTCAGAAAATAAAAAAAAAATTAATAGCTAACGGTTATACCAAACGTACAGACAATTTTACTGACAAATAACGCATACAATCTTTGTTCTTAACAATTTGAGTATGATTTACACTAAATTACAGTTGAGTGCATTCATAGAATATGACTCGTATGGAGTCTTTGTCAACCTAATTTAACCAGTACAAATCTAACACTAGCGTTGTTTATCTTATCATGCTGCATTATCGACTTTAAAGCAACAGGCACATGTGGTGGGGTACTATACTAACTAATCAAAAGTAAACGAATAATTAAAGCCGCCCCATTCGACTTTTAAGATGGAATAGTCGACGAAACAAAATTTTAAGTCACAAGACTTGTATGATTGTAGCAACATGATAGGATAGGATGGCTGCAAAATGATTACGTGGACGACATATATCCACAGCAAAGTTGGTCGAAGAAACCCATACGTTTATCACGTATTTGGTGTTCACCCTATACAAAGGGCATTTGTAACGCAACAAAAACGTATTTGAGATTTGAGTTACAAATTATTGAGAACTGCTCTGCGATTGCTTAAGGTACTTTAGAGGAATGTAGCAATGACTTGAATGTAGCTTTAGCTTTTGATGTTTAAGATGAAATGAATGATGTTGTTTCAGAACATGTTGGTTACGCATTATAACTTGTTTTATTGCTTGTAGTATAATTAATTATGTAGAGTTGTTAAGGAATTTTGATGATAAGATTCAAACTTTGATAATAAAACCCAACTGATGGTTTCCGCCCTCACCACCAGCCGCTTCCTTAAACTGATGGCCGACAAGACAACCCCTTTCCAGGCCATGACAGGACGGCAGGAAGAATGGGTCTCCGACACTATCGACCCTCAGTCCCTCCAAGGCGTCCAGGCGATGACGGCGGGGAGAATGAGAATGGATCACCATTTCCACACCAATCGCCATTGGGTTTGCGAGGCATAAGAACAAAAATTTCTGCAGGAGTGGGAAAGGCATCCCACACCAGTCACCGCCAGAAACAGTGGGAGCGTCAGGAGCGGTCCTCCACCGGCGTTCACTGCCAGTGGTGTGGGTTGTGTGGGTGGTTGATGTTTCAGACTCCCAATTTGTAGTGCTGGCTGCTGTGGCTGTCTGTAATTTACCAATATGTAGTTGGGTGCGTGGGCATCAAGATGTGGGGAGTTCTGGGATTGAACTCGATTTGGTATTATTATAAATTGAATAATAATAAAAAATGAGTTTCTACTTAAAAAAATTATATATAATAATTAGAAATAAATTTTAATTAAACAATTTAAAAATAAATTTCTGATTCAATTAAAGCAAGTTTTCAATTGTATGAAAATGCCCTATATGATAAATTAAATTACAAATACATTTTTAAGTAACTGAAATTAATCAATTGTATAAGCCTCTTATGTCTGAAAATTTCTTTTCAGGAGAACGCTTATTGTTCATAGGACACTTATATTTCTTTGTAGTGCAACATCGATCAGATATATCATTATTATGTTAGTGTAGTTGTTCAATATAAGCATGGTGCATGGAGAAGATCTGACGTAACATGTGACTACAGTTAATCATTTGATGCAAAAACAATATTTCAATGGTTGTTTAACTTACCCACAAGTTGACGTAAAGTATATGACTTTATTTTCAACATTATCATAACCTTAAGGTGAACTGTTGAGAATGCTCTAGAATATAAAAACACCTAAAATAAAGACATATGATTGACTAGTAATGACATTTATGAATTAAATTCGAAGAAAGGAACTAATTAC
>JAOQMQ010000003.1:20192822-20204969 GCA_027563845.1 Erythroxylum subrotundum
CTTGTATAAAGAGCAAGGAGGAAGGAAGCTACGAGAATGATGGAGAGAAAACCATAAAAACAAGTTTCATTTTGCTTTTAATATGTATGTGTCGTGAATGCCTAGCAAAAAGGGGGGTTTAATTAATAAGACAACTTTTATGGTGGCATGTTAGGCAAGTGACATGTGTCACTTGCCACATGTCACAATTTTACAAGCTCTTTTAATTCTTTTCCAAATCAATTTTAATCTCTCCCCCAATTTCTTCCCAAATTCCAATGGCTCCATTTAATGCATCCTAAAACTCATTTTTCTACATTTCCCTTGCCATTGGACAGTAATTTCTACTACCGGTAACCAATCGGTTCGCCACATGACGATTTTTCAGGTCCGAAAATTTTTCCCGAAAATTTCCAGAAAAATTCCAAATTTTACCCAAAAATATAAAACACATAACAATCCACTCCAATTAAATTTTCAAGCACAAAAATCACATTTTTCACAACAAAATCACATTTAGGCACATATATCGGGAAATGTCATGAATTCATGTACAGTCATTTTCATGTGCAAATTTCACTATTCCCGTGTAAGGGCATGCATGAATATTTCAAAACAATCCTAAACACTCTCAGCCATTTTCAAATTACTATTCTACCCTTCCCATCGGGGGTGGGATGTTACATAAGGGAACACAAGCTTTATATCCATTGCAATTAGTTCATTATGACATTTGTGGTCCAATAAATGTAAGGGCAAAACATGGGGCTATGTATTTTATCACTTTCATAGATGACTATACTCAGTATAGTTACATCTATTTGATTTCTTACAAATAAAAAGCATTAAGATGTTTCATCAAATACATGAATTTAGTTAAGAATCAATTAGATAGGAAGATAAAAGCATTCTGAACTAATTGAGGATAAGATTACTTATCTGATAAGTTTAAAATATTATGTGAGGAGAAAGGAATAGTCAGAATCAACTGATTATTCCAAGAACCCCACAATAAAATGGTGTAATAGAAAGACGTAATAGAAAGCTACTAGAAATGATTAAGTCCCTAATGATGTATGAAACCTTTTCGCCAATAACTATGTTAAAGTCCCTAAGGATCTTATTGGCTATAGTTGCATATAATGATTATGAGATATGACAGATGGATGTCAAAACTGCATTTCTTAATAGGAATTTGCAAGAGGATGTGTATATGACACAACCTGAAGGTTTTGAATCCAAGAGATTTCCTAATTAAATATTCAAGTTGTAAAAGTCCATTTATGGACTTAAGTGAACGTCACAGAGTTGGAATATCCACTTTGATGAAATAATCAAAAAGTTTGATTTTATCAAAAATGAGGATGAACCATGTGTCTATAAGAAGGTTAATGGAAGTGTAGTCGTTTTCTTAGTGCTATATGTGGATGACATATTGCTAATTAGAAATGACATCCCTATGCTACATTCCGTAAAGGTTTGGTTATCCAGGAATTTCTCCATGAAGGATATGGGAGAAATAGTCTATATTCTGGGAATAAAAATCTATAGAGATAGAAAAAAGAGGTTGCTTGGGTTATTCCAATTCACAAACATAGACAAAGTGCTAAAGAGGTTTAGCATGGATAATTCCAAAAGGGGATTCTTACCTATATCATATGAGATTTCTATCACACAAAGTATGTGTCCAAAGACACAAGAGGAGAGAGATAAAATTGATTGTATTTCATATGCTTCGACAATTGGATCAATCATGTATGTAATGCTATGTACTAGACCAAATGTCTCATATGCTTTGAGCATAACGAGTAGTTTTCAAGTCAATCCTGGTGAGGGTCACTGGAAAGTTGTGAAAAACATCTTAAATTACTTGAAAAGAACTAAAGATATTTTCTTGGTCAATGGAAGAGCTAAACTGAGAGTTCAAGGATATTCAAATGCTAGTTTTTAATCAGATTCCAATGATAGCAGATCACAGTCAGGGTAAATATTCACAGTTAATGGTGGTGCGGTAAGTTGGAAGAGTTCCAAATAATCAACCATTACAGATTCAATGACCGAGGTAGAGTACATTTCAGTGTCAGAGGCAGCAAAGGAAGCGACTTGGATCAAGAAATTCATTACTAAACTTGGAGTGGTTCCTAGCATTGTTGAGCCTATAGTATTGTACTGTAACAACAACAGTGCTATTGCACAGGCAAAGGAACCAAAGTCTTATCAACGGTCCAAATATATGCTCAGGAAGTTTCACTTGATCAAGGAGATAGTGGAACGAAAAGACATACTATTGGAGTGAGTTCCTATTGGAGAGAATCTTGCCGATCCTCTCACTAAACCACTGTCTCTAAAGAGACAAGATCATCATTTCGATGGATATGGTATTAGATACATAAGCAATTGGCTTTAGTGCAAGTGGGAGATTGTTAGTTTATACATATGCAACCAATCATTTGGATGCAATTTGATGTATGACTTTATTATTTATGAATGAAAAGGCATTCTTTATCTTTCGTATTTAATTAATTATATTATATTTTAATACTGAAGATAAAATTTTTGGAATAATTACTGTGTAATTGAAATTATGATGAGATCATAATTCTAAGATTCAATTTACATTTACGCATTATTCCTAAATGCCCCTAGTTGCTGTTTTATCAAAATGAGATATTGTTGAAACGGTAAAACTAACACACATTATGTTTCTTTCTTATGAAGAAAATAATTGATCTCATAAATTAAAGTATGGAGATACTTAAACTAATGTGTGGGTGAATATTAGAGAATAAGTCACTGAACTGACTCGAATATGAGAATCTCAAATGGAATATTGCTTGTGTTTGTGGATTTTCTCATAATGATGGTTGTATAATTGATCCTTAGACTTGAGATTACCAAGGTATCTCGTGTGAGAATTATTGTGTTTTGATGCTATTTATGAACTGTTCTAAGATAATTCAGTCGGTAGTACTTGAATACAGTATGAACTATACGAAGATAGTTGAGTAAGTCAATATAAGATTCGTCACTTTAAAGTAATTAGAGAGAATATTCTATTATTCTTGATTATTAGTGATTTATAGAATTCTCTGACCAGAGTAAATTGACATTTGAAAAGACGTTTCCAATTTTCAATTATAAATCAATTACTAATTAGCAAGAATGAATATGATTGGACCAAAAGAGTAAACATTATATCCATACTCTGTCCAATTGGAATATTTGATAACGAAAAGATTAAATTATACATCATAATCATGCATGGATAGGTTAAGTCAAATCATTTTGACATTCCTGATATTTGGGTAGTCATGACATGTTAGACATTAATTTTGATTTATAATTATAAATTATTTATTGAATAAAGATAAATTAAAGGGTCTAATTGTAAATTAGAATTAGAATTTATAATTATTGTCAATATATTAGGAACCTAATGAGTCACACATCAAAGAGCAATTTGTGAAAAAAAATCTATTTAATTAAGTTGAACTTAATTATGAAGTTTGAGAAATTTTAAAGAACAAATATGAGATATTTTATTTTATTAAAATTAAATTAATTAGAATTTGATTTTGATTTTAATTATAACAGAAGAATTTAATTTTAATAAAATTAAAAATTCCTAATGATTTTTCTATTAATAGAAAGAACAAACAAGGGAGCTAGAACTTCTTGTTTTCCTTTCAAAAGTTGAGAAATTGCTTTGATACATACCGTTAGAAGCTAAACGATTAAACAATTCATGGTTGCCACGGTGAAGGACATCAAAAGATTTCAACAAGAAACGTGAATCAGGTATGATTCATATTTTGCAATCCATGTTTTTATTCAAGTTATACAATTAAAATCTGTAAAAAAAATTATTTTTCTGTTGTGTGATTTGATTACGGTTAAATTCCAACAGGCGCAATAGAATTGGAAAACCCAACTATATACAAATGGTTGGTAGTTTAATTTACCACACATTTGCAGTTGGAGTGGTTAGCCGATTTGTGGCAAAACCAAGAAGATTCCATTTGATTGCAACACGATGAATTCTAAGCTACGTGAAAGGAACTACTGATTTTGGGATTTTATACAAGAAAAATGCTTCAAATCAAATTGAAAGATGCTGTGCTGTGGGAGGAGGAGACCATTATACTCGGTGATCAACTATTGGCTATATGCAGCGAAGAGCATCGTTATGAATAACTGAAGTTGAGTATAGAGCTGCGGTTATGGCAGCTCAAGATAGCACATAACTGGTGCTTCTTCTAAAGGATCTTCAGCAATCAGTTAACTCGTCAACGCTTCTATATTGTGCTTACCAAAGAATCTAATTCTTCAAGCAAGTACAAAGCACTTAGAGATTCAATATAATTTTGTACAAGTAAAAGTACTTGAAGGTGAAATCAAATTAAATTATGTAAATGTTGATAAACAAGTACTTGATATATTTACACAAAAAAAATTACAAAATCAGTGTTATTGACTTCTTATTCATATTTGTGAAAGCTCAACTCATAGTTCAAACTGCTAATCTTACATAGAAACTCAAATGAATCAAAGACCGAAGTCCCCCCACACCATGAAATAATAGTGACATTGTCCAGTCTGAAAAGGATAAAAGATAAAAAAGTAAAACAATAGTAAGTGATCAAGTGTATCTCACCCAGTTATATTAGAGCATCAGCAATGAGGATCAGTCAGAGCCACCTTCATCATCTTTCTGTAATCACAATAATCCCAGTTTCAGAATTTGGAAGGTATTTTATTAATTTCGATCAGATTGCCTTTTATGGAGATCATCAACTTCATCGAATCAATGGTAACGGAAGAAACAAATTTGGCCTAGGAATACTTACCACCTCAGGGACCACCTGGTGTATCTTGGCATAAAAACCATCCTGGCAGTCTCATCCATATTCTTTTTCAGTGTTAGAGACTTTCTGAGCTTTGGCATGCTCAACGCCCCACCGGAGAATCTGTTCATCTCGGGACAGTCTTTCACAATTGCATTTTCAAGGGACGGGAAGCTGAAGGTCTGATTCCCTGAGCAAAAACATGAAAGCCTTGGCAAACAGTTGAGTTCCAAGTACGCCAATTGTCTGAAAACAATCTCATCTTCTGCCTCACCCTTCTTTGCTGTCACAATCTCTCTTAGCGTCTGGCATTCACTTATTTTCATTCTTACAAGTTGCCCCATACTTTTAGCTGTTGTGGGGGTTATCAGATATGTCAATCTGTCGCAATACGAGACCTCCAGAATTGTCAAGTGTTCGAATGAAACTGAGGATGGTACTAGAGACTTTAAGCGCCCACAGTATGAAACATCCAGATTCGCCAGATTTTGGAAAATCAGAGACCGAAAGGAATCTTCTTTCCATATATACGTCAAAGAAAAAAGTTTTGACAGCTTCAGCTCTCTTATCTGTGAAGGGTTCTTCGCATAGAACTTGGCCAAAAATTCGCCATGCCATATCTCCTTCAGAGCAACATTTCTCTCCAATGTCAGTTCTTCCAAAGTAGGAAATGCGTCCTGAAAATATCAATGTTGTTTATCAAACGTGAGATTCATCTCATGAAAATACGTTGAGAAGGCACTGTTATGTAATTACTCCTATCCAGTTAACTACTTAGAACTATGACTTGGTACTCAGTGAAAATTTTACCGTTTCAACAAGGAAGAGGGGTCGTGGAACCGGGAGATGAGGTTGGCCAACCCCTTGTATTTCTTGGAAACTTTGACAATCTGAAGCAAACATCTCCGCTTCATGGCATCCATTTATCTCTAGCTTTTTCAGTAATGGCCATTCTATATGTAAACCAGAGGAGATTTTACCGAGTCCAGGTAAAGCTTGAAGTCTTAAGCAAGTTACTTTGGGAAACACAAGAATCTCTGCTACATCAAGTCTTTTTCCATTTGCAAAAATTTCTACCACCGAGCAAGAGTCTACCTCAAGCTGCTTGAGTTGCTCGAGACCTTTGGCTAGAGAAGCCGGAAAAACACTTTTCAGACTTGCACACTTGGAAATGTTTACTGATTGTATGTTTTTATAAGTCAGAATTCCTTCAGGATCCTTACTCCATAAGTTCTTCAGCTTAGGCAAATGGGATAACTGAATATTTCTTAATCCGGCTCTTCCAGCAGATGTTTCCTTAACATTATCATCTTGGACATCAAATATCTCTACTACTGAATGGCAGTCAATCACTACCAGTGATTCTAGGTTCTGCAATCTTCTTAGTGTAGTAGATGGAAAAATTGACTGTAGCTTTTGACAGTGTTTCACTTTGAGTGTCTTGAGGTTACAGAAGGAATCTTGGCTGAGTTGGTTGTGCCAAAGCATTTTGGCGCTATGTAAGTGCGAGATTTTCATCACTTTCAAATCAGGTAATTGGACCTGTGAAAACAAATTCATGTAGTTAAACAAATAAGCAACTTAATGATGGAAACATGACTAAAACTCGGCTACTTGAAATCAGACCTTTTCACTGAAAAGAGAGAGTCTAGAAATATGAAGACTCTCCTTGCTCGTACGAGGACAAAAAACAAATTCCTTCAGTTTTGGGCAGTGTTTGATGTACAACTTGTTCAAGGATGGAAATGAAACATTGTTTCCCCAACAAAATCTTGTGAGGTTTGGAAGGTCCTTCAAGCTCAGGAATTCGAGCTCTGGAAACAGAAGCGTATCCATCCTTTCCTCCCCAAGCACTGTAAGCACTTCTTTAATCAAATTACATTTGTGTACCTCAAAACGTTTGAGTTTGACAAGTCTTGTAGAAGCAGAGAATGACAACAGATAAGTTAAATTATGGCAGCCCTTTACTCGTAGAAGTGTCAGATTCTGAAAGCAAGTTATTTCTAGTGGGTATACTGAAGGACGTGGCAACTGCTGTGAGACCATTGAGCATGTCTTTAAGGCCTGCAGCCATAATCATTGTTAAAATTTTCTTTAACTAAAAGAAAGTTCTAATGAAAACTACTGAGGATACCTTGTCATTCAAAAATGGCGTGGAAGTGGCGAGCGTTGTTTCTTGAGAACCAGCAGAAACTCTCCTGGTATTGGAGCAGAAATTCATGAGCTTCGGTAGATATTTTAGTTCCAAGGAGCGTAACTGTGAGAAATTAAATTCTGCAGTTACTTGATTGTCATCTTTACAAGTGACGATCTCTTCCATGACCTGGCAGTCAGTTATTTTCATCTCTTGGAGCTGCAGGAGGCCTCTAAACATGGACAGAGGAAACAGATTCTTCAACCTTTCACATTTCTCTACATTTACTGTTTGAAGTTTATGGAAAGATTCCGCTGTGAGCTTACCATGGCATATCTTTTCAAGGTTAATCAAATTTTTAAGAAACAATGATTCCAATGCCGGAAAAGCACTGCGAAGATGCCCCTCCACAGGATGAACAACATATCGAATCCCATTGCTGTTCTGGATATGGAGATGTTTCAATCTCGGAAAGCCTTCACTATCTAATTCATCAAGGACATTCATAACATCGTTCAATCTGTCCAAAAGTAGATACTCACTTCTCTTCAACACCATCATAATGCCGTTTTCCAAATTCCTGCATGTGTTAAGCTTTACTGCCCTGGATCCTTCATACTCACCAGACCAGTCCCAGCAATCACCTACAAGAATTCTGTATCTTGTCAAGCTCTCAAACAGTATGTCCTTTGGAAGAGACCTGGGATCTTGAATTTGCAAGTCTAATGAGACCAACTGAGACAAATTCTTCAATTCGTCAATGCTAGCATTTCCTTTCTGAAATTTGGATGCTGAAAGCTCCCAGCCAACGTAACTGTTCGCCATATATAGCTCTTCTAATTGGGACAAGCTAGAGATAACATTTGGCGGTATTACAGTCAGATTAACACAATTGCTCAAATCGAGTACCTTCAGCCTGGTCAGGTTTCTCAATTCTCTTGGCAGGGACTTAATGTCGGACCCAGCAAAGCTAAGAATGATCAGTTTCCTGAGTTCTCCAATAATGGCTGTATCGCCTAGGGTGCATTGATCAAGATACAGTGTGCGAAGGTTCTCCAGAGAACTAAATGATATAGGCAGTGAAGGAGACTGTATATATGTCATGTGCAAGACTTTAAGTGCGTCCAGTCTCTCAAAAATTCTGTCTGGCAATTTTAAAAAAGGATCTTTACCCCCAATGTAGAAGAACTTAAGCTCTGGACAATTTAACTGATCAGGCAGCTCTCCGACGTCACTTTGTAAGGATATTGAAGTGCACTTCTTCAACATATCTTCATCTGGCCATTCAACAAGCTCAGCTTCATCCTTCACTATAAATACATGTTGTTCCCTGGATGCAATTGAAAGGGCCACATCGCGCACAACTTTATGCATACTGAATGAATCAGTGGTGTCACCATCTTCCAGCAAACAAGAAGCCTTGAGGCTACGGACTAGCGAATTCACTCTGTCCCGTGCCTCTTCAGTGGTGTAAACACCATGGAATAAACCCAAACCCATGCCGTATTTTAACAGGTTATGTATGGAAGCATTATGAGTCATGAGACCACAAAGCAAGAAAGTCGACTTAAGTTCGTGACTTTCTAACTGAGAGTAACTCAGCTCCAGAGTTGCGTATATGACTGCCTGCATGCCCCTGATACTGCTAGAGTTAGGCCTTCTTAGTTGACGCAAGGCATTTTTCCATTCAAATGAAGTTTTGTTTCTCAAAGCCCTTGCAACAGTTACAATTGCTACTGGCAAGCCAGCACATTCTTTGGTTATCTCAGTTGCTGTATAATGCAGCTCAGGATCATCCACACAATCACCTGCCATCTCCTTGAAAAGATCCCAGGCTTCTTCGTAAGGTAGTACTTCCACACCAAAATTTTTCTGAGTATTCATCTCAGTGGATAATACATCCAGACTTCTTGATGCCAGCAATATTTTACAATTTCCACAAGAAACTCCAATTCCCTCTAAATCAATGCTACCCCAAACATCATCAAGAATAACTAAAACTTTGTTCTCCTTTTTCAACCTCTCCTGTAGATGACCCGCTCTCCCCGCTATGCTCTCCTCATCAAATCTCATACCCAACTTGTCTGCAATTTCCCCCTGAATCTTTTTGGGGTCAGAATTTTGAGTTACAGTAGCCATAACCACTTCATCAAATAGCTTATCCTGCAATGCTTGTCTACCAACTTCTTTGACGAGTGTGGTCTTACCCACACCCCCCATTCCATACAAACCGATGATACTAATACCTTTATCGCGAAATGCAGACATTATTTTTCTTGAAGTAGGCATTCTGGACTCGTAGCTCTTGTAACCTTCAACAGCTGTGATTCCCTTCCATCTTGCAGTGACAGAGTAGGAAACTCTATCAAACCTACCTTTTTCCTGGAGTTGTTCAACAACCTTTGCCAAGTCCATTGCCTTCTTGCTTATTTGGTAACGAAACATGAAATTGGGATATAACCCATCAAAAAAACTCGTCTCTGCATGCTCTTCAACATCAAAAGAATGACTTGCTTCTTCTACAATATCATGCACTGCTTTTAGCCACTTCCTGACATCAGCTTCCACTTCTTCCCCATTTCTTCTAGCATCATCAACCATATGCTGCACCCTCTCCCTGACAAGCACCAACTTTTCTACTTCTTCCTTCAGGCCCTGGATGTTGTCCATGTAATAGTATACATAAGCAATTACAGTCTTTATAGGACCAAGCAAGTACTCAACTATCATTGGTCCAATAGGAGCAATCAATTGGTCAATCAAGTAGCCCGCAACCATCAAAGCAATGGAAAGAACGATACTAGCCATTTCTACTTCCCTCTTCTCTCGTTTCTCCTCTTCTTTTTCCTTCTTCAATCTTCCTCAGGACTGTGTAAAAGGCCCCTCTTCAGAATATATTGTGTAATCAAGAACAAATAACAGAGAGATCGACAATCAAGAGATAAAACTGAAGAGGTTTACAGAGAAAAATTGCGATCGGAGGGACATGAGATGCCGGGAAGAAATGTTGAAGAAATCAGAGACAAGCAATTTGTTATTGAGTAAGTTTAGAAACAGATCCTACAGACCAGTAACTTACGAGATGAGATACTCACAAAGGCTTTCTCACCCTGCTAGCTACCAAAGAAGCAAAAAGTCTGGGCTTTCCTTCCATCAACTAGCAGCAAACGAGCAAAGGAACAAATTCATAAAGAGAAAAAGCCAAATACAAGATACGGATGGCAGTGAAGATGTCCCTAGCTCCTAAATACAAGTAAAGGGTGAACGCAGAAGGGAACTACGATTGACATGGTAATTGAAGAAATGGGGGCAGGTGGGACATACAAAGCATAGGTGGGAATAGACAGTGACAGAGGAGAGAACCTAGTAGTTTTCATAAGAGAAGTTCAGCATACACTTCTGAGCTGTAAAGTAATAATTTTGAGACATTGGTTTTTCCAGCACTTCTTAGAAATTTTCGCTGAAGTAATATAAGTCCAAATATCTGAATGTTTACTTCCTTAAGAAATCTACCACATATGTCTTGCCAGAACCTGCCTCAATCTTATATTATCGTTAGGCTGCGTTTGGTGAACAAGTCTTTCAGCAGCCGTTTGACCATTACAAGCTGAAAGATGAATAATTAGCTAATTTATTCTGAATTTAGAAAAGTTGCACAATAGCAGGTTTTTAGTAGTATTTTCATTTTTAGTTAAATACGTGCAAGTCATAAATCAATTATACCCTCTTAAATAATAAGAGCTATATATTAATTAATTTTTGCAAGTCAATTTATGCCTAATTATTATTATTATTATTATTAATGTTGTTGTTGTTGTATTATTATTATTATTATATGTTCTATATTTTTGTTAGAGTTATAAACTTAATTTTTGTAGAATTAAATATCTAAAATTTAAATTCCTATAAGAATATTCAACCAAATATTAAGATATATAATATTCACATCCTTATAATTTTTTAAATTCATGTCCTTATAAGTCATTTTATAAAAAATAGTTAATATTAAACAACTAATTTTATCAAACATCTCTAACAAATAGCTAATATAAATAAGTCATTTTATACAAAAACAGTTAATATTAAACAACTAATTTTGTCAAACATCTCTAACAAATAGCTAATATAAATAAGTCATTTTATACAAAAACAGTTAATATTAAACAACTAATTTTATCAAACATCTCTAATAAATAACTAATATAATTCGCTAATTAAACCAGTTGATATAATCAATTATCAACTAAAAGCTAATACTTTAATACAATCAACTAATTAGACTCTTTTAATATATGTTATGGGAAGTTTGGTCTGGTGTGAACACAACTATTTTGCGAACGTGGATTGAGATCTTCCGTAAGATAGTCATGTTAAAAAATAGTTACAAAATGGTTGGTTTTTCTTTTTTCTTTTTTCTTTTTTCTTAAGAGAATCATTTAGACCGAGTAGTCTGTAAAGTGTAAACACAATTGTCTGTCTAGGTAGCGTTTTCTAGGGGAGGGTTTAGTCAAGGAAGATCCCTATTGAAGCAGGAAGTATCACATTGCTGCAACCCGGGAAATCATAACTGCAGAAAAGTTTTGGGAGCATTTATGCAAATTAATTAATCAGATTGTACCTCGTACCTTGTGGAGTACATAACTACTAATTAGGAGAACGTGGCCAATTCTTGGAAGGAACAGACGTTATAAAAAGAAAGACCAGACCACGTCGCGTGACCACCAATGCTTCCATCAAAATAAAGACACGTGTTTGGTGGAAAACATCACCCTGAATTTTGTAATCAGAAAAGACTTGTTAAGTTTCCACTTGGGAAGCTTATCTAACGATCAGAGATAGTACCAAGTGCCATAGGTGAGTTCGATTCTCGGAATGCCCCATTTTCATTCTCATTTTGTCCGCAAGGACAGCGCATTTGGTTATTAGAAAAAAAAAAAATTGGGTATAAAATTTTAGGTTCAAATTTAGGCAGCGGTAATGTAAGAGTTCATCTAATATGATAATTTCTTGTGCGCACCGAACATTAGACAGTCTTTCTAAAAGACTAAATGAAATCAAGCCGTAATTTACCTCCTCATTATTCTATCGGGTCAAAATATAAGGACGTCTAGGGTGAGCGATTCCACGTTTTGGATACAAGTGCCATAGGCGAGCGTCATTTCTTAAAGTGCACATTGAATCTTCCAAAAG
>JAOQMQ010000003.1:20212524-20224854 GCA_027563845.1 Erythroxylum subrotundum
AAAGAAATAACCAATCCACGGCAAAAGGTATTTTCGTACATCCTTAGTATTTTCGATTATACTTCATGTTGTTGTACAGTCTTTTCCGCAGTGTATTGTGAATACTTGGGCCGTACGCTAGCCTACAGTGGTAAAAAAGAAAAAGCATAATATATACTTATACAACATTACAATTGTTAAAAAATTCCATGTCTTTATAATTATCTTAATGCAAAATGAATTGAAATATTATTGATGATAAAAAATGGTGACTACTTTAATTGAATCATAAGAAAGATATAGATAATAAAGCAATTATTAGTATCTATTTGTACTTTCCATTAGAGTATAATACATATTTGTATATAAAGTAGTGATAATGTCATTCATTTAGACTATTTCTTAAAGAGTTTTACTAGTAAGTCATCATTCTAGCAGAAATTGAAGTTAACATATTTACCAAAGTGTTTTACTATTAAGTTATTTGTGAAATAACAATTGTTGGAGTTGTAAATAATTAGAATGTACCTTCAATAATCCTAATTTAATGAATCTAATTATATTATCTTATAATATAAATATTAAATTTAATAAAAAGGATCAAGCTCTCTATTTTTTATGCTCTTCACTACCATGTTATAAGTAATAAAGAGAAATAATAATTTATAATAGAGAAACTACCACTCTAAAACATGTTAATGTTTTAATATTTAAAAAATTCCCTCTAAATAATTTTATGATAATTTTAGTAAAAATAGAGGGAAAAGTAGAACAATTTAAATATTGACCTATATCAAATTCTGAAAATAGGGATTTGATTCTTCATTTTATAATAAAAAGAGACACATCAAAGTTGACAATTTCAACATGAAAACAAAATTAAAGTTTGTGATAATAAATCTCTTCAATCTTATATCATAAAGAAGGATTTTGATATTATTTTAATAACTAAATTGAGGTCCAAACCTAATTTTAAGTGACTTTTATATGATGCTTATCCTTGTCATATATGCTACCGTAGGAAATAGTTTCTCATTTTACAAGTTATTAAATTTTTACTAATAGATAATAACAAGTTTTCCTAAATTATTGTTATAATAATAATTCAAATTAAGATAGAGGATAGTGTAGTTAAAGCTTGAAAATATCCAATATATTACAAACTTGGAAAGGAATTAAATTTTCTTTAATACCTTTTAGTTCACTAGGAATAGTTTTACTATTGAGATAAAGTCTTAAAATAATAAAGTTATCTTAATTAAAATGTAGGCCAAAAAGAAAGATACTTTACAAGTTTAGAAGGATATATTATTATAAATAAATGTTAATAAAAATATATATTTTATCAAACTCTATTGCCACTAGGATACAATATATAAGGTTTAGATATATATGCCAGAAATGTAAGATCTTATAAGAAAGAACTATTAGGCAACCATATTATATATATCAAAATTAGTATTATTTAAGTATTGTATCTTTGAGAAGTAGAAAATAGTTAATTTCAGTTCATCCATAATACAAGAGTGTTGTTGACTACATTCATTTAGTTTCGAGAAGTAAGAAATGGTTAGTTTTATTGCTTCCCCTAAAATGATCAAAGGTAGGAATGGCAACAAACCTTGGCTTGACCTCCTAGGGTGTGACATAAGTTTGAGCTAGCTAAAACAACATCATTTTAAGGTACGATTAGATCGTTTAGACCAGTCCCTTAAATCTAAATCTGGTGTAAAGTACAACCAACTCAGGCCTGGCCAAGCCATGTTTTTCATCTCTAATCAAAGATACTCTTCGTTACATTTATTTAGATGATTAAGGACCTACTCCAAATTCTTAAGATTAAGAGATTGAATACATACTTAGCATTATTAATTACTATTTTTAAGAATGTATTGTAATTGAAGATTTGAACAATAAAGTACTCTTACTCAAAATCAAACTAGAAAAATAATTAAACATACTAAATTCAAAATGGTATAGAATTTTATAGAGGAAAATTTAATAATCTATTGTATAAGTATGATATAGTTAAAAATCAAATATTTATAGGAATTCTTCAATAAAATGGTATTGTGAAGCATATAACAAAAACCTATAGGAGAGAAGGCATTCTATATTGACATATAATGCCCTATTTAAAGATGTATAAGCAAAAATCTTATCTACCATATATTATCTAATAAACTACTTACATCGTATATCTTTTAATTTTAAGATTCTAAAAGAAGTATGATAAGAAAAACCTACTAACTACTTTAATTTACATGTATATATTAGTTGGATGTGAATCTAGTTTAGAAGCCCATAGAAAATGTTGTCCTAATCTAAAGTCGCCAAAAATTATAATCATTAAAAATGCTATGTTTGATCTAATTTTCATGCTTCATGTAAATTTTCTTATTTTTCAATGCAAATCAACAGTGTTTATTCAAGAAGTTGGAGTAAGAGTCTAGTTAGCTATAATTTTTACAACAAGCTTATCCTTAATCTAATTTGGTTCAAGTTTTTGCTTGTAAAGATGATTTAGGAGGGAAGCAAGAAAAACTAGAAAATATAATGTAAGAAGAAATTCACAAAAAATTACAAACAATGAGAAAATTAAAAGGCCAAAAATTTAATGGCTTATATCGTTAAAGTAGTACAAAAGATTAACAATAAGATTTGCACATATTTTAAAACTATTTCTTGTAATGATTATGTGTAGTAGTTAGTATTTATGCATATTAGATTCCTCTAAAATACAATATGTGAAATTTAATTATTTCCCCATAAATAAGAAAAAAGCTATTTATAAACTAGTCCAATAGAAGAAACCTAGAATTTCATAAATAAAAGATGTGAGTTATAAGCTTCAATTGATTGTAAAGGCTAAAGAAAGCGTTCAATTCAATGATATATTTATAATTTTGTAGAATTTAATATATTCCTATTTTAAATTCAAATTTAGGACCTTATTATCCAAATAGAAGCTTGAAATCAAATTATGTTTAAAAGGTATATAAAATATAATCTTTGATATGAGTTTAAAACCAAAATCCAAATTTAAACACACTATTACTCTCATGCAACCTACATCTATTTTTGCATTATTACTCCAATAAGTTTTAACTCTTCTTTATTTGACATCTTTCTAAATTAAAAATCATTATGATGTGGAAGCAACATGATTAATAATTCCACTATTTAACTTTAAAAATTTGATGAAATTATAATAAAATTCAATTCATATATAACTAAAGTAAAACAAGTTACATTTCATTTAAAACTGAGAGTCTCATAAACTCACTTGCATTATATATAGGTCTATCAGAAACAGCCTCTCTACCTAGTAGAGGTAAGGTTGCGTATTACTGAACTTTCTCAGATCATGTGTTTCAGCAAGACTTTCACTGGATGTTGTTATCGTCGTTGTTGTTATTATTGTAGTCTTATAAAATCACTCTTTTACATAATGTTCCCTCTCATATACTCTCTACTAAAAACAAAAGTAAAGAGGTACTTTATAGCCTGTATAGTGTAAAGAAATAGGAAATAGTTTGCCAAATTTTTGGCATCAAAACCATCTAGTCTTTTATTAGTAATGTGGTTTATATGCTCACTTCAATCAAAACTCTTATTTCTCTAGGCACTAAACAAAGGGAGTGTTGCTCCTTCGTGGGCTAAGATTTCATTCCTAGGCTTACTGTTCCTGGTGAAGGCAATAGTTTAGCGATTCCAAAAAACGGACAACATATTAAGGAGAAAAGCCTTGCTTTTATGTTTGCTCACCACATTCAAACTTGATTGGAAGATTCAAAGTGAACATTAAGAAATGATGTTAACCTATGGCACTTGATACTATCTCTAATTGTTAGATAATCTTCCTTCACTAAATGCCAACTTAGATACAACTATTATAGTTATAGACGTAGGATGTGACTCCTCAAACTCTTATTCTCCTCCAAAAAAGGAAATTCAAAATCTAAATTTAGGGTCTCCTATACTAGAAGCTCCTGTAAGTGACAATTTGAAGGAAAACAAAGGTAACTCTATTAATCAAAATTCCATAACCTCTCCTATTATTAAAATTCAATTAGAGTCTAATCAAAACAATGAGTTTAAAACTGTTTCTCGAAGGACGTCTAATAGAAAAAAAGGAAAATACTCCCTCTCCCTAAATATGAAAATTATCTCTAAGAATGTTAGAGGGGTTAATTACCCCTGAAAATAATTGCCACTTAGGAATTATATATATGATAATAAGCCATTCCTTTTTGGTATTTTAGAGAATAAGTTAAAAAAGGACAGTTATAAACACTTGAAATTATTAAGGAATCATTAGAAAGTAATAACCAATCATCAAAGTCATTATAATGACGAAATTATGGTTGCTGTTAATATTGAGAAGATTGAGATACCTAAATGTTTAGTTACTACTACATCAACAATAACAACACCCGGTGAGAGCCCCGTGGAAATGTAGGGTTTGAGAAGGTTTAGTAGTACGTAGCCTTACCCTTATTAGGTAGAGAGGTTGTTTTTGATAAACCTACATATAATACAAAAAATGATAATACAAAACATAAATAGATAAATCTAAATAAAATAATAAAAAATTTAATTTAATACATAATACATAACACAGTACATATGAAACTCACTGCTTAATAGCTAATTAACTGAATCACCTATCATTTAAATTGAAGCAATAAAAAAGTAGTTCAAGTCATGTTTGTCTATGCTTACAATCTTATCTTTCAAAGGATCCCTCTCTAATCTAAGCTTCAGAACTTAGCCTCTTCTATTAAGTCCCTGAGCCTATTCTATCAAATTCATGTGTTTCGTTTTAGGGGACTTCAACAGAATGTTGCGTCCTTATAAACCTAAGAGTAACTCATGTATCAGGAACCATCACAAGGATTTTAGGAATTGTGTGGCAAGCATTTAAATGGCAGATTTAAGTATGGAAGAAAATGTCTTTACATAGTATAATAAAAAAAAGGAAGATGGTTCTTAAAAGGAAAAAGATAGATAGAGCATTAGTTAATGATAAGTGGATTAAAGTTTTCCCTAAGAGTAAAGCCTATTTAATAGTGCTTTTTTTAGACCATTCACATATTGATGTCTATATTTCAAACAATTATATTGAAAGGAAGTTTCCTTTTATTTTTAATAACTATATTGTAGATTTTAATGGATATGATGAAGTTATTCATAGGGGTCTTAACTTTGAAGCTCAAAGACATAAACTTTTTTTTGTATGAAAAAACTTAGTCACATGATGGAAGAGCTTAGATCTCTCAATTTTGAGAAAGTATGCAACATAAAATATTTTTGTCAGTAGTACAAAGGAAAGGCTTCAAAGAGTTCAATCCTAACTCTATCTGAATCCAACTAGCCTAGTCCTCTAAGTAGAGGAAAATTCTTCTCTCCAAAACTTCAATAAGGCAATGAATTATAGACATTGTCTCTTGATATAGAGATTTAGGATTCTCTAATCAAATAATGGTGATAATAACTCTAGCCTTAATAAAAAAATCAATGTTCTCAAGAGGAAATACTAATAGAATTATGTCTTTAAGAAATTGTTCTAATGTTTACTCCACACAAAAATGATTTTCTTAAGGAGGTTTTCTTCAACTTGTCCTATACTCTAAGATTACCAACTGCTAGAATCTTATCAATTTAACTTCTCAAATTAACCATTCAAGAATAAATCTTATCCCAGGAAGTTGATTTACTTTCAAGGCTTTTTAATGAGGCTAATGTGGAAAGATCATCTCTAATCTTATTGCATATAGATTAAAATTATTACTAACAACACACATTGATGCATCTTAGGGTGCTCTCATTTTTAGAAGACAAAATAGGAGACAACATTTTTCTTGTTGAAGAATTGATTAAAAACTATAACAGGGAGAGCATGTAAGTAGGAATTTTTCGCTCAAAGTATAATTCCACAAAGCATTTGAATCCTTGATTTAAATTTCATCTTGAATCTCAAGGTATTTAGTTTTCCTTCTATCTTTATTGGTTGGGCAGAGTAATGCTTCACATCAGTATCTTACAATGTACTAGTTAATACAAAGATAACTAGGGAATTTAAACATGGTAACCCCATATCCCTATACTTATTCTCCTTTCACATGTAGGTTCTTACAAGGATTATCAGTTGGATCGTCAGACAGGAGAAGCAATTCAAATTCCACTAGAAGTGCAAAACATTGAAGACAATCATTTTATCCCTAACTAATGATTTAATCTTATTTTCAAAAGCTGACGCATGCTCCTTAAGTGCCTAAAAGAATGACTTAAAATCTTTTAAATGCCTCTTTGGTTTAGCCATCATTAAAGAAAAAGAGGAATATTGTATCTATCAGCTATTGCACTTCACAATTCCACATAGTTCTCCTATATAATTGGAATGAAGTTCTTGAAGCCTCCCTTAATATATTTAGGCATTCCCATCTCTTGAAAAAACCATCATTCACTAATTTTCATCCCCCAAGTTGCTTTAGATACAACCCTTCATCTTCTTTTTGTCTTTTTTTTTCAAAACTCATATGAATTTGCTCATTTGTATAACAAATTTAGGAGGGATTGTTCTTGCTCTTTACTCTAATAAGTTCATTTCATATTAAGGAAAAGAACTTATACTGTTTAGAGGTACCTATGGAGCTAACTTTAGAACCTTTAAAGCTCCTGAGCATTTCAGAAAAAACTCTCTCAAAGCTTAGTTTCTATCAATGTTAACAAGCTACTTGGGAAAACTTCTTCTTCTCCTCCTTCTGGCAAACTTCAATCTCCATTTGGAATCCTAATTTTGATTTTTTTAAAAATCTTCTACCTTTTCCCATAACTTCTTCTTCTAAAGCCCATGTTAACTCAATTGGTCCAAACCTCTTTTTTATTCTCCATAGAAAAACTCTCACTCATCACCTGACTCTCCCTTCTGGCTTTAGAACTACTATTTTAGACTAAGCTTACATCTAGATAAGATATAAACTTAACCGGGTTCCCATTTATTAACAAACCAACATAATGTTAGGTTATAAGGATAGCCCCTATTCAAAAGATAAAGGTTTTTACTTTCAGAAGAAAAAAACATAGTATCATCTCCTCTATAAATTTTAAGAGATGGAGCAATAAAGTGGAATTCAAAATTAGTTAGTGCATTTGGAAATTAAAAGCTAGCATACCCTTAAATGCAAATATGGTCATAATTAGCTAGAAAAGGTAAGGTTAGTAGATGTGTTAATAAACGAATAGGACATATCCCTCTTTAAATTTAATTCAAAGGAAAAAATGATAATAATATTGGAACCTAGACCATGGTACATCAATGGTAAACCAATCTTCTTGCAAAATTGTCACCCAAGGATGGATATAATGATCCTCAAGAAAAAATAAGTTTCTAATTGGATTAATATCTATAAGATCCTATTAGAATATTAAGTCATATTAAGATAAGTAGGAAAATATGTTTCTAATTGGATTAATTTCTATAATATCCTATTAGAATATTAAGCCATATTAAGATAAGTAGGAAAATATGTTAGAGATGGAAAGAGATCTACCAAACACTTTAAGCATTATAAAATTGGATGAAGAAGGAAGTATGTCTAACACAAAAATACTTTTAAGTTACAAGTGGATACCATATTCTCTAAGGAAAAAAAACATAATGGAGACTAGTAAGGAAGGTGTTCAAATAGGGATAATATCAAGAACTAATGGGGGATAAATCAAAGACCTTAATGAAATGAAAACAACTGCAAAAGTTATATAGAGCTACTTACCTAATATATATAAGAAAAAGACATATTATAAACTTATATCAACAAAGGGATCAACATAAGAAGAGGAGTAGAATCCAAAGATAGCCCTAGATGAAAAGCAAATAACTAAACGATATGCAATGAAGTACTCACAAGAAGTATCCCTAAACCCGAAACTAATTCAGTAAACAGACATCTTTGTGACCAACACTAAGAAAAACCCTAGAAGAGAACCAAAGAATAAGGCTTTAAGTAGCTCTATAAACACTGATGTATGCCAATTATTGGATTAAACTTAAAAGGGATAAATAACCCTGAAAAAGAGCAAGCATTCCACAGGTATATGCTTACTAAGAAGCCAATTTTTTTAATCCCATAAAGATCAAAACAAAAACCTTTAAACTTTAAGAGGATTTATACTTTTTTAATAAGATTTGGAGTTTTTTATAAATAATCCTAAAGCTCACTGTAATGGTAGAATTATAATTTCTAAAAATGTCAAGATTCATTAACGTAACTTGCCAAATCAGTTTATCCCTTACCCAATAATTATGCTAAATAATTAAATATCACCTTGATTTATATTGTAAGCTTAGAATCCTAAAGTAGACGAGTATAGCTAGATCTTAACTTAATAGAACTAGATGTAACAAGCCCCTAGTCAATCATTTGAGACTTTAATTATCCTCTTTTTACTTAAGAATCCAAGGGACTAATAGTAAGAATGAATCCTGACTATGAAGAAATTCAAGAAATGCACCACTACTCTAGGAATTTTTTTTTAATCTCAGATATATAAGAAATTTATTTACTTAATCCAAGAACTAATTGAGCAAGTGGATCCTAGTAAAAAAATTGGATAAAGTTTTAGGATATGTAAGCCGACACTCAATATTTCTAAATAGCCAGGCACATTTCAACTTGCCTATCTGCTTTGATCCCCCAACCATAGAGATAAAAATTAGAAAACTCCCCTTATAGAAGAAATGTTTTATTTAAAATTAATAAATATTTTCTTAACTCATAGAGTTGAAAAAGCTATTATAAGAGGATTAAATGCTGAAGCTAGAGGACATAAAGCTTATAAATGTATAAGGAAACTAAATGCAATTAAGGAGGAGCTCAATGTGCTTAATAAGAATAATCATAGAAATCTAACACTTCCTAAGAATGAAGCTTCAACTCACCTGACATTAATTCAAGAATAACTATACTCAAATCCTAGGGATGAGGCTCTAAAAATGATGGAAAGTGAAGCTATCTTTAATTATACTCGATTGCTAGA
The DNA here is from genome assembly GCA_027563845.1 of Erythroxylum subrotundum. Lineage (NCBI taxonomy): Eukaryota > Viridiplantae > Streptophyta > Magnoliopsida > Malpighiales > Erythroxylaceae > Erythroxylum > Erythroxylum subrotundum. The sequence continues at coordinate 20,221,546 of JAOQMQ010000003.1, forward strand.
CTTAAATATTTTGCTCGTTAGGGAAAAATCAAGGAATCCATAACTAAAAGAATGGGGACATGAATTCTAGTTGTTTTAATTCCCTCCTTGCAAGGAGAAATATAATATCAACAGTTTTGCTATGCCTAAAAATTCTAATAAAGCATAAATCACTAACCCCTAAGAAATGGAGGAGTTAGCTTATAATTTTAAAGGTATACTAGGCACTAGTAATAAGGACGTTGTTTCCATATAGGATATAAAGAACATTTTCCCTTAACCAATCTCAAACGTTTATACTTTATAGCTACTTGAACCTATAACAAGATTAAAAATCAAGGAAACCTGCTTCAGTTTAAGGGATAATAAAGCACCGAGTACCAATTGATTTGATACAATATTTTTTTCGCAAAATATGAAAATTGATAGGGGACACCATTACAAAGGCAGTCTTAGAGTTCCTTAGCAAAGGAATTATGCTTTAAAACGTGAATAAATCCCATATCCTTAATGCCCTAATTTTTTAAGCTTAGGTTAATATCATACTATAATGTGATTTACAAAATAATCTCTAAGCTTCTAGCTTCAAGGTTGAGACAAGTTCTAAAAGAGAATACATATCCACATTATAGTGCCTTTATACTAGGAAGTAGCATGAGAGACAATATCCTAATTGCTCAAGAGCTCTTTAAGAACTACCATAGAAGAAAAGGAATCAAGTGTTATGCATTAAAGATTAATTTCCGTAAGGCATTTGTAAACTAAACATGAAATTTTATGTTTCTCTTTTCTATTTTTTTTTCCTACTGTATAATTTGTTTAATATGTTTTAGGTCCGCTGTTAAATCCCGTTAATTACTTCTAACATTTTCAATTCACCCCTATAAGGTTACCAAATTTGAAAAGCACAAAATTTCTTGATTGTGCCCAGCTCTTTCTTAAAGATCCAAATGAAGCTGACCATCGCTTCAAGAATGCCCGTAAAAAAGATTTCTAGGGTAACAAGCAACTCAAAAAGATAATAAGTGATAACTTACAAATTAAATTTCAGTTAGCTTTGCTTCCTACAAGGGACTTATCTCGCTCAAGTGGGAATTAGTCTGAGTATGGATGGTTTAAAGGTGTCTTCTCATAATTGGGACCCACCTAGGACACTTCGTGGGTAAAACAAAAAAACAAAATTTCAGTTAGCTTTTTTAGAATTAACGAAGCATCAGCTTCAATTGGTTACTTGCAAAGTTACTACTATACATATAAGAAGTAATTGTCCAGTAATATAGAATAATTTAAAGACTATATCTAAAATGCAAAGAGTAGAGCCAGTTTCTTCTTGTTAATCTAAAGAGACTTCTCTTAAAATAGGCTGTGAAGGGCATAAGCCTCATTAAAGCATTTTTAAGTTAAAAAAAAAAAACATGGTAAAAATTATAGAAGCCTTGCATATTATAACAAGTTTTGGCTTTATTTATCAGGATTCATCGGAGAGGAGCCAAAACCGCAAAAGCTACACATCCAAACTCAAATAATTTAATATGAACATAAAAAATTTAACAGAAGCCATGACATGTGTCATGCTGCTACTATCTCTCAAACCTGGTTCTTCAACAAATATCTTCAAGCTGTCTCTCACCATTCGTTGATGTTCATTGCATTAACCTGAGGGGTTTTGCAGTGACCGAGAAAGCTTTTAATTACCACGTTTTTCATCGTGATCCTATCACTGCTGCCCCACCGTTAACATACCAACAACTATGCCGCGCGATGGTCATCCTTTCCACCTTTTAGAAATCAATGTCATATCTGCTCAGGACCTGGCTCCTGTGTCCAAGTCCATGCGCACCTATGCTGTTGTTTGGCTTCATCAAGAACGAAAATTGACCACCAAGGTGGATCAGCGTGGCCACATAAGCCCACAATGGAACGAAAAGTTTGTGTTTCGTGTGGATGACACATTCTTGAATGCAGATTCCTCCGCCATCATGATTGAAATCTATGCCGCCGCATGGCTGCGAGATGTTCAGATAGGTACTGTCCGGGTTCTGGTCAGAAATTTGTTTCCTTCCCATAACAACAACTCCAAAATGCACTTCGTTTCCCTTCAGATTCGTCGACCATCAGGCAGGCCACAAGGAATCCTAAAAATGGGAGTGCAGATTGTGGAGAACACGATGCGTAGCATGCCTATGTTAACTGAACTTAGCGCCTCTGCTATTGGATTCGAAGAGCTTATTGATGCAAACAAGCATGATAAACAAGGAATGAAGAATAAGAAAGCTCAATTGCGTCGGTCGAAGAGTGACATAACTGAAATGACAACACAAACTGACGACTATGGTGTAAACGGTCGTGGTCGTCGAGGTTCTTCAGTTGTTGGTGGTGGGTCGTTGATAAGTTCTATACTGAAATTACATAACAAAGAGAATGATAATGGGAATGGAGGGAATTGCAATGGCAGCATGGTGAATGGATCACTGTGCTCCGACGTGGGGCCTTCTGCTTCGGTGGTGGCAGCAGCAATAGCAAAAGGGTTGATACAAACTCCAGGGAACGCAGATGGTGCAGGGAGCTCAATACTGGACGACTGGACCGAAAATGATAGTGTGGAAGGACTAAGGACGAAGCTAGAGAGATGGAGAGCTGAGCTTTCCTCAGATAACGATAGGGACAATGGTCAGGAGCATTCGAAATCAAGCAGGCAGAGGCGGAACAGGATGAGAAGTGATGGCAGAGGACTGTTTTCGTGCTTCAGTAACGTTTTCGGGATTGAAATCTCCATTACGTGCGGTAAAGGTAGCAAAAAGAAAAAATACGGCAATCGGAAAGTATATCATCTTGGCTCTGTCAGCAACCAACCATAAGGTCTCATAAAATATGGTGGATTAGCATTAAATGTTTTTACAGGAATGATGATCCTGACGCTATTGCAGATTTGGATTCTCATCATTTGCTGAATCTGGTTGATACTGCAACTATAATTGATCGATGGTAGATATAAGATATGTAATAAGCAAAGCTTGGTGTACATATATATATATAGATCAAGTTCTTGGATCAGGGACATTGTATAGGGACGTGATTACATTATTCCTTTTGTTAGTCTTGTGGGTTGAGACAGAAGTAAGCTACGTTCCATTCGGTGAGGGTAGTGTTTTTAATTTAAATTGTAAATAAGGTTTCGTGGGGCTCCAATACTATTTGTCACAATAATATTATTTCATATTCAATATCAATTTTCAATTCATAAATTTAATATATATATATATATATATATTCTTTATTCCTTTTTATCTTATATTTTTAATTAAATTTATGAATTGAAAATTGATATTG
>JAOQMQ010000003.1:20226511-20246877 GCA_027563845.1 Erythroxylum subrotundum
GGATTCATAATTGAATTATTTCAATGTAACTCCCAATCATATAAAATTTAACTTTCAATTTAAAACTCATATATTGCGAAAGCATACACTTATGGTAGCAATATTCACTTGTAAAATATCATTTGCATAAAATTCAGTATAAATATTCATTTCATGATAAAATGAAAACCATTTTCATAAACTCAATTTAAAGAACACTCACATGTCATCAATTCTTTTACAAAGAATTAAGTCATATAAAACAGTTAAAATACACGCATAACTTACTAATTTCCTTTTCACCACTTTGAAACCCGTCAGTTGGCTTTATTTTTTGATCTAAAAACCTAATAACAATACATTCAACTCCTTAATACATTTTTCAATTAATTATACCATAAACGATGTCAATTTCATTACTTTCCACATACACTCCACATCCTTAATCACATTCACATGGTTATTACTTCGTAACCATATTTTTATACTAAAGTGCACTTAAGGCTAAACTGAACATATTATACGTTAAACTCTTCCAATTTAATTTCATTTGATTTCTAACACTTAAAATCAATCCAAATTCACTCCCATGACATTTTAATACACACATTTAAGTCATAAAATTTTATTAACAAAATTTTTTACAAAATCAAGCACTCTAGGTCGAATTTCAATGAAAATCAATTCCAAATCAGTTATTTATCATTTCTTTACTTCATTAACATCAAAATAATGCTATGAACATCATAAAACATCAAAATAGAATTTTGGATCATAACACATTAAAAACCCTAGCCTTGGTTGAAAACTCTTCTAATCATTTCCATGGTTTTTCTTTCATTCTTTCTTCATTAAACTAACTTCTGAATGACATTCATTAATCTTAAATCATCAAATGACGAAATAAAACACTTTAGGCAATAGATATCACCTTTGACCAAGTTTGACCAAGGCTTCACATATTAGGTTTTCTTGATTTTCTTCTCCCAATTGCTTCCAATGTAATAAAACCTAGATATTACATGAAAAGGGAGCAATTTACACTATCAAAACCAAATCTAACCTATAACCCAACAAATCAAAATTTTTTCAACAAGATAAGTAAGTTTACCTACCCATTTTCTTCTTCCTCTTCACTTGGATAGTTATGAAATCTTGTTAGATGCTTGATTGGAGGTAGAAGAGCATGAAAAATGGTTTGGATTACTCCTCTATGGCCATAGCTGAACCTCTCTCTTCTCCTTTCTCTTTTCTTTTCTTTTTTCTCTCTTTCTCTACATTTATCTCATCAATGGCCAGCCACCAACGTTTAAGGAAGATGAAGGCTTTGTTGAATTATGACTTTGCCCTCATTTCCATTATAATTACATCTTTATCCTTAATAACATCTTATAATTACAACTTTATCAAAATGCCTCATATTTACACTTTTACCTATGCCACTTGTCACCATTTAATTGGTTCTCTTCTAATGACTCATCATTCTACTAAATTCTTGTAAAAATACCAAATTGGCCTTTAATGAATACAAAAAGACCAAATTGCCCTTCAATGCATTTAATTCACAAACTAACCGAATTAAATTATGAAATATTCCACAATCGTCTTATCATCAAATTGATCATAAAATACTTGAATTAGGGTCAATACTTATTGATTGGATGCTTTAAAATTTTTTCGAATGGGTTTAAAATCCTCAATAGCCATTATTTTCCAAAAAGGGCATTTTAACCCTAAACTTTTGGAACTTCTGAAATTCATCCGATCGGACTTATTTTTGAACCATTTTAGTATTCTAATACCTATTTCAAATATGTTTCAAATTTTTTGGGTTGGGTCCCCAAAATCACTATTCAAGCGATTTACTATTCATCCAAAAATACTATTCACCTAGATTCACTATTCATCTAGAAATCATCCAAATTTCATTGAAAAGTATCACCTAAATCCTCAAAGTACATTTCGAGGATTTTAAAGTTCTTTTAGACTCATTCCATAGCTTTTCGAAAAATTCTCAAGAAATTTCGGTATAGTCCATAACTGCCTCTGGTCTATCCATGATCTCTGGTATAACCTCAATAATACATTTAAACGCTTAAATTACTTTAGTACACCATAAATAGAGCATGCTTTATAAAATACATGTATAGCACATTATACAGTACAATTATCGAACTAGGATATTACAAGAAGTCTCCTAGGTTAACTATAATAAAAGTATTCATAGAGAATTAAAAAAATAAACTTCTATAGAATTTTTTCTTAAGATCACGTATCCTCCTAAATTATGTCTAAGGATCAGTGTTAGGCCAACATCAACATGGGCACTGATTTTGTGCTAACTTTTATTCTTCATGTTTAAGGTGTAACTAGCTCCTAACACTAATTTATAAATACTGCCAATTTTTTACTATTTCTCTTCGTATTTCCAAGACGTGTTTTGAGCCAGTTTAAGTTCAACTTCGGTGTCATTCTTATTCCAGTTCTTAGCTTCTCAGACCTTCGTGAAAGACTGACACTTATATAAGTTGAAGTTGGAGTTTTAGCAAGAGTTTAAGTTTTAATAGGAAGCTAGTAATTGTAGATGCTGACTAAACATGGGCAATTTTAATGACAATTGTAGTTGGCAACATGGCCTAATTTGGAAGTTATTAAATATGATTAGGAAATATTTTTGTAAATATCTCTTAAAGACATGATGGGAACATTTTTAATGGTAATATAGTTAAAATAGATTGTAGATATTATTTTAAAAAGTATTAGTTTATTTTTTTAGAAAGAAGAGAAGTCAAGGGGAACTTTTTTTTGGCTTGTCTTAGGAAGAATACATTATCTTTTAGTTTTAGAAAAGCATCAGTAGTATTTTTCTCTTTTCTTGGGAAACAACTGTGGTTGAGAATGAATTTACAAGGCTAATTACTTTACTTGGTTGGAGGAAGCAAAAGTTATTCAACTAAGTATTTATGAGACTTGTTCTTAATGAAATTTCTTTTGTCATTTAGTATTAAATATTCATCTTCTTTATTTGTATGAATGTATTATTTGACAACTAAGGTATGCGACAAGTTGTTTTAATTCAATCTATAGCTAGATTGGAAAAACTGACATCCAATATTTCTAATTAGAAGTAGCAATTAGAATTATCATTTACTATGTTAGAAAATTCTAAGAATAATATTTATATGGGCTAAATAGTCATCGTAAATGTATTATCCTATTCATCAATTTCATTGTTCTTAATACTATTAATTAATTAAATATATGATTGTATCTAGGTTATTAATTAATAAGAGTTAATAGAATACATGTTTTAAATTGTTTACACATACAAGAAGATTGGTAGAAATACCCTAATGAACACTTGTTGGTAAACTAGAACTAATTTATGTCAAGGATCAATACTAGTTCAATAATGGAGGTGTTCGTAAACCAAGGTTTGTTTACATTGATACATTAATTTAATTTTCTTTATTATTATTTGATTTACTTTTTCTCTTATTAACCTTGTATTCTTCCTAAGACAAGCCAAAAATAATAATAGTAGTAAAAAAGGCAGAGGCTAAGGCTTATAGAGTTTGATTGATAGTTAATTGTCCTACTGATGCATATCCTAATTGGTAATAAAATCATATGGAATAAGGCAATGTTTTTAATGGTTTTCCTAAACATCCCCAAAGGAAGTATGGACCATTTTCAAATACTTATAATTTGAATTAACGTGACCATCAAAATTTGCATTATGGGAATATTTAAGGAATATCACCCTAAATTTTTAGACGTACAAGCAGCCATACATGTCTAAAATATAATAATCGATACAAAATTTTAAAGGTAACACTTCTTTTGGAGGATATAGTTAATTATTTGGACCCTAACACTTTGAAATTTCAATAAGATTCTTAAGCTAGTATCCAATACCTTAAAAATTAAGTGAACTAAATGATGACAACTATTAATAGGTTAGAGCTATAAAATTTTGGAAAGATTCTTTCTCAAATGGAGGTAAGGCCTAAGCAAAGTGCTAAGGCTATAATGTTATGAAGTGGTAAGGAATTAAAGGAAAAAGGCCTAAAGGTTTATAAGAGAGAAATTATATACGAAATAGAGAAAGAAGTGCCAAAATAGCCACAAATATAAAGGGCGTAACCAAATTATAACTTGCCAAGAATTATTGTAAGACCTTTTTTCTAGTCAATTTTGCCAAATTAAGGAAGGTAAAGATAAAAAAAAAATTTAGAGACTTTCTATAAGTTCTAAGTAAACATTCCTTTGCTATCCAATTTGTTTATGAGTCTTTAAATATGACACCTTTTAAAGAAAGTAGTGTTATAATCCAACTAGTTGATTGTTCTAATGCTTATCCTAAGGGAGATCTAGAGGATGTTTTGGTTCAAGTGGATAATAAGGTTTTTCTAACTGACTTATTTTTTACAGATGGGTAATGAGCATGTTTCTTATTCAATCCTAATTTTATTAGGAAGACACTTTTTGAAAGCCTTTAGAATAAAAATTAATATTTATGGTGGATCTTTAACAATGGAGTTTGATGGTGATGTGATTTAATTCAATATTTATGAAGCTTTGAAATTTCCGAATGATGAAAAATCTTCATTTTTGTGAATTTCATTAACACTTTGGTGCATGATACTTTTTCTTTTCATTGGGCAGATGAACTTTGGATAATTTTTTATGAAGGGATGGATCCCTTTACTTGGCAACATCTCACTCACTTTCACACACTTTAAGGAGTTAAACTTTATGTTTTATAGCTTATACAAGTTCAAAATTTTGGTGGGAAACGTGTCTTTTGTGGAGTTAACAAGAAAATTGTGGAGTTGCTACCGTCTTTGATTCAACCACCTAGGAATGGGAATTTTGGCCTGGCCCGGCCTGATTTTGACCCAGGTTCACCGGGCCATGGTCCAAAATTGTGCAGCTTAACCGGGTCACGGACTGAGCGCGACAAAACCCGTGGCCTGACCAGAACGCAAAAAACAATGTCATTTTCTAATTTGTTTTAAATATATATATATATAGCCTGGCCCGCCTATGGACTGCCGAGTCATAGGCCAGGTCACAGGTCACCCAACCTATCGGTAGGGCCCCTGGCCCGACCGGACCCATTGACATCCATACAAGCACCAAAGTTAGAGTTGAAAAACCTCCCTATCCATTTAAACAAGCATTCTTAGATAAACAAAACATATTGCTAGTGATTATCTCTAATAAACTCACTTTTTTATAGGAGGAACAACTACTTAAGGCTCTAAAGAATCACATGGAAGCTTTTGGCTAAACAGTGGCATCCATTAATTTCTATGCACCAAATTTTATTAGAGAATAGAGCTAAAGAGGTAAGATGGCCCCAATAGAGGTTAAATCCACCTATAATGGTGGTGATTAAAAAGGAGATATTGAAGCTTCTTGATGTTGGGATACTTTATCCCATTTTGGATAGTAAGTGGGTAAGTCCGGTTCAAGTGGTTCTAAAAAAACTAGAGTAATTGTAATAGAGAAAAGTGGTGGTTAGTCAGTACCAACTCGTATTCAAAATAAGAGGAAGATTTGTATAGATTATATGAAGTTAAACATAGTTACTAGAAAATGTCTTTTCTTTCACTTCCTTTAATTGGCTAAAATGCTTGAAAATTTGACAGGAAATCTTACTACCGTTCTTTAGATGGTTATTTAGATTATCATCAAATTTTGATTACACTAGAGGTTTAAGAGAAGACTACTTTTACATGCCCCTTTAGTACTTTTACTTACTGAAGAATACCATTTAGGTTGTGTAATGCACCAACATCATTCTAAAGGTGTATAGACAACATATTTTCTAATTATACGAAGGATTGCATAGAAGTTTTTATAGATGATTTTATAGTTTATGGTGATTCTTTTGACACATACTTGGTTAAATTTGAAAATGTGCTAAAACATTACATTGAAAACAATTTGGTTTTAAATTATAAAAAATTCCATTTGATGGTTAATCAAGGAATAATTTTGGGTCATATAATGTCTTCTAAGGGAATTAAGGTTTATAAACCTAAGATATTATAAAATCTGTACCTTACCCTATAATTATACTAGAAGATCATTTTTTGGGCCATTTAAGTTTCTATCAGTTTTTTATTAACGATTTTTCATGGGTCACTCAACCGATGTGTTGGCTACTCTAAAACGATGTGGCATTCAAATTTTTAACAAATCATGCAAATTGGCATTCGATGAGTTTAAGGATCGACTCGTTATAGCCTAATAATTTAGCCACAAAATTGGGGTTTTTCTTTTTAAGTTAATATATGTTGCTAATAACTATACAATCAGATTCGTTTTGGGCTAAAAAGTAGATAAGATAATATATGTCATATATTCCACTATAGAGAAGGAGCTTTTGGCATTTGTGCTTAACCTGGAGAAATTTTAGTCTTATTTGTTAGGCACAAAGGTGATCATTTGTTTAGACTATGTAGCTCTAAAATTTTCACTAGCCAAGAAGGAGGCTAAAATAAGATTAATTCCATGGATCTTGTTCCTACAAGAATTTAATAAAGAGATACGTGACAAACAAGGAACTAAAAACCTGATTGATGATCACCTTAGTCAGATAACTCCTAATGCCATACCTGTTGAGCTTCAAGATGAATTTCCATATAAAAATCTCTTTCCATCCAACAGGTAATTCCTTGGTATACTGACATAGCAAATTTCTTAGTTACTAAGTCCTTATTTAGTGATCTATCTAGAGCTGAGAAAGAAAAAAAATCAAAATAGATGCAAAATATTATAAATGGGATGAACCTCATCTTTGGAAATCTTGTTCTAATCAATTATTAGAAGGTGTATGTCAAATGATCAATTTCCTTCCATTCTGAATTTTTATCGTTCATTTGTGTGTAAGGGCTCTTTGATCCTAAGGGAACAACCAGTAAAGTGCTCGAATGTGGACTATTTTGCCCTAAGTTATTCTATGATGCATATATGTTTTGTAGGTCTTATTATTGTTGCTAAAAAAAAGTAGCTTTGGACTGAGAGATAAAATGCCACTCATGAACATTCTAGTATGTGAGATTTTTTATATGTGGGAAGGTTATTATGGAGTAAGTTATTATGGGTCTAGCCCCATTTTAGACATGTTATCTTGACAAAAACCACTAAATTTGGGCTCTGTAAGTCTTAACTACCTTCATATATCAAAAGAAACGATGTTTAGATGAAATTGAAGCAATAACTGAAGATTGAAAGATATTTTTAGAGGATATGCTTGTGTTTGGGTGGCACATGACCTTCTTAGTAGAGTACACAGTTGTGTAGGTGAACATGTAAGATTCTGTAACCATGTGTGAGATGAATGATGATGCTTTGAGGATAGATATACATGTGTCAATAATGGACACGACTATGTTCACTATCCGTGTAAGTTACTGGAACCATATATTTTTGTCATGAGGCTTCAAGATCATACATGGTTACCATACACGACCATGTGGGCAACCGTGTGTGCTACATCAAACCTTATTTGTTGAGTATAAAAAATAATTTTGAGAGACAAAAATTGCATGAGATAGAAACACTTGAAAAAAGAAGAGTTTTAGAGTTCATATAGAATTGTTCGACTACAATTTTATTGATCTAAGATTAGTTAAAGTAGTATTGGTATATATATAAATTTGTACTCAATCTTGTAAGTCTAAAAAAGAGATCTAGCTAAAGAGAAAGCTAGAGAGATCAGTTGTAGTTGTCTTATGATGTATTCTTGAGTAAGATAGCTAAAAAATTTCTATTGCTTATATCCTACTATTTATTTTTAGCAAATTTATTGTCAGCTCTACACTAGAAGGTTTTTCATGTTAAATCATGTGTTCAATTTCTTTTAGTAATCTTTATAGCTTGATTAATTTGTTATTGGTTAAGTAATCTCATCAATTTTATGAGTGTTATTACTTGGAGTCCCAACATTAATAATATGCAAGGTCAATTCAATGAATGATTTATTTGTATCATGAGGTTAGCCATGACATGGTATTCATCAATTATCAAATTTGCAATATTGCTTATACTTCAAGAATTCAATAATTGCTTTAGCAAAATAAATACATAATTGCTTCTTTATGCTTCTCGTCTCAATCCTAATGGTTTTTTATCCATTTGAGTTTTCTACATTTAGTCTTATTGTTCTTGATAATCAACCCGAAACTTCTTTTTTAAAAAATAATGAATGTATTAGTGCCATGAAAGGCAAAACAAAGAGTGTTCATAATGTGTAAAATAGCATCCAAAAAATGAAGTCAAGTGATACAAGAGAAAATTCAAAAGATCAAGTTTATATTTAAGACACTAGTAATCTTGTTTAGGCCAAAAGAAAGTTAATTGATTCTCCAGTTGATAAGTTTTTATTTACTGAAAAGGCGTTCCTCCTTATAAATTATGATGTATGTTTTAATTTTGCCAGTTATAGCTTGTAATAGCCTCACATTGGTGCTGACATTGCCATTAAATATCCTTTGGTTTCTTTCATCCCATATTCTAGACACTAGGTAGGTGAAAGCCAACCTAAATATCCACAAATCCCCTTCAAACTTCATCTTCGTGTTCAAATTCCATTTGATGATGTCAATCTAAAGAATTGGGGAGTTGTTAATATTGCAAAGCGGAAGAATTGCTTCCTAAGGGTATCTGTTGTAGTAACATTGAAATTAAAGGTGTTCAACATTTTCAAAAGAAAATTCACAAAGTATACACCAGTTAGGCATTTGAAAGAACTTTGCCACTTTGTTAGAAGTTGGGAGTCTATTTTTGATAGACTGCCAAGTATGATTGAAGATCTAGGAGAGTGGTGTTTGATCTATACTAGCTTTTTCTAAGGAGCAGTACTAAAAGGATTGTAAAAGAGAGACCTACAACACTTCTTAGTATAGAGACCAGAGGAGTAAGTTCCATATAATGTAGTCTTATATTGACCTCTCTAGGTTGTAGCAGAGAAGAAATTAAGATATGCTTGTAATGGGATCAAGTCTAGAAAGGTTATTGGATGATAGCTCTTCAGCAACCGAGGCATTGAAGGTTATAAAAGTTTTAAGGGGTAATGGCTTCAATAACACAATCCAAGGGTCCAAAAATGGTCAAATTATCAAACCAAAAAGAGGTGTTTTTACCATTCTTTACAATTGATCTGCATGAGTCTCTAATGCTCCATCTAAGTTTGAACAGTTGAATCATGAGGGAAAAAGCAGTTGTAGGAATTTTTGCAACCCATATTTTTTGGCCCTTGATGTAATATGTATGCACCCATTTTACCCACAATGTTTTTTTGTATTGGATCAATTTTCATAGCCTTTTGATTAATAAAACAAAATTGATGCTTTTGATCAATAAAATACCGAAACCTCCCTAATTCTTAAGCAAACATCCCTCATACCAACATTTTCTTTTGATTATGGTTTTACTACTACTGGCAGACCATAAGTGGTTGTGAAATAACTTTTCTATAGTTTTGATCACAGCCTGAGGAAAGACAATATGAGAGTACCAATATATGCTGATAAATGAAAGAACAAACGTGATCAGTTGACATATGCCATCTAAAGAAAGTGATCTAGAGGACCAGCTTTCAATTCTACTTTTGATCCTCACAACAAAAAGCTTAAAGTTTAAGAGTTTAGGCTTAATTAATAAAACTAAAATGCCTAGACATTTAACAAGTAGGTGATTCATCTTGAAACCAGTATTAAATGAGAGTTTATCTGCATAAAGAGTTGAACTTGTTGAAGTGAACAGGTTAGATTTCTCTTTATTGATAACAAGACCAAATGGATTGGTGAAGACTTTGAAAGCTTTACAAGCATATGTCACAGAGGAGATGTTAGCTTTTGAGAACACAAAAATATCATCAGCAAAGCTTAAACTTACTATCCCAAGCTTCTTACATTTAGAGTGAAAACTAAAGATTCCTTTCCTAGTAACATTTATTTTAAACAGTCTATTTAAAACTTCAGATATTGGAGAAAATAAGAATGGAAAGATGGGGTCACCTTGTATACCTTTAGCAGCATGGATATGCTTTGTAGGCTCACCATTCACTAGAATTCTGAATGAAATAGTAGCGATGCATTGATGGATCCATTGTGTGAATATGTTAGGGAAACCAAAGGCTTTGAGCACATGAATGATGAAGTGCCAATATAACTTGTCATAGGCTTTTTCAAAATCAATTTTAAGTGCACAATTCTTCCAGTTGTTCTTTTTGGTGTAATGCTTAAATAATTCCTTAACTAATGCAATATTGTCTCTAATTTGTCTCTTTGGCATATAAGTAGATGAAGATGAGTTAATTAGCCTAGGAAGTATAGACTGCAATCTTAAAGCAAGCTTTTTAGAGATTATTTTGTATATGGAGGTGTAGTATAAGATGGGTCGGTAATATTTTAAAGTCATATGCTCTTTCCCTTTAGGAACTAAGGTAATGAAAGTGTTGTTTATAGCTTTGAGAAGCTTGCCACTGTTAAAGAACTCTAGTGCTGCATCAGAGACCAAATTGCCTATCATGGACTAGATTTTTAAGAAAATTTGTATGTTAAAACCATTTCGCCCTAAAGCTTTATTAAGGGTTAAATATTTTCATTCTCAACTTCAAATCTAGTAACAGGAGATGTTAGAGCCTGGGTCGATAGTTTCAGCTGGACTATTTCCTCAATAAATTCCAGAAAAGAGCAAGCAAAAGAAGTAGAGCCTAATAAATATTGGAAGTAACCAGTAGCTTCAATAATGAATTGGTTTTGAGTTTGACGTAAGAACCATTGCTTTCAAGAGTAACAATTTTGTTTGTGGTTTTCCTTGTAGAGATAGATCTGTAAAAAAAGGTTGTATTTTTGTCCCCATCTTGAAGCCACTTAATTCTAGACCTTTGTTTCAATAAGAATAATCAAAGTTAATAGCATTTAAATAATTCTTCAAAACAATATTTTATGCCTCTTAAAGCTTTGGACAAGTAAGATTGTTGTACAAATCGTTTTGAGATGGGCTAAGAGTAACTTTGGCTGTAATTAATAAGTGATTGACATTCCCCACATTTTCTTTATGAAATGTTTTGACTTCATCTCAGATTCTTTTGATTTTCATAGAAAATTGGAATTGTTTGGAACCAAAGAAGTGAGTAACAAAGCCTCTTATGATAGCATCCTGCAAATCGAAAATGGAAGTAAGGAATTTATCAAATCGAAAAGGATACTTGGGAGGAGTGAGGTCTAGTTCAAACTTAACAACCACTGGAGAGTGATCAAAGATGCTTGAATTTGGTAAAAATATACCAGAGTTAGGAAAGTGTTGTAGCCAAAGCAAGTTGGATAGGTCTCTATTAAGTTTTTTCCTTAAGAAAGCCTCATTACTATGCTTATTTCTCCAAATGAAGAAATTGCACCCAAGGAAAATTAGAAACAAGAATATTAGCTAATAAATTATTTAGATCATTACAAATAAGCCTAGTGGAATAATGACCTTCAATTTCATCCTAACTAATGATAAAATTGAAATTACCAACCAAATGCCAAGGTGAGCTGATACCATGTGCTAGCTCTTTAAACTTGCTCCACAAGGATAGTCTTTCAAAGCCATAATTGAGAGCATAAATAATATAAATATCCAGGACCTTGTAAAGATGTTTTGAAAGTACTTATAAATGGATCATCTGATCAGTAATGGTGGAGCAAATTATGTCAACCTTGTCGTTATTGTAGATTACTATAATCCTTCCATTAGGGTGATAATCTTAATTAGGAATAGACCTCCAGTTATTAGACAAAAAAGGTAGGACGTTGTTGATGTTCTTCTTCATCTTGGTTTCGAGAAGACCCATCAAGGAGGATTATTTTTAGTAATGAAGTCCTTGATCACTTGCTTTTTTGTAGGGGAATTCAAACCCCTAATGTTCCATATGTAGGCTGACATTAAGAAGTAGAAGAAGATTTGTTCTTCTTCCTTCAAAACTTCTTCCTTATTGACACAGTTTTAAAGTCATCTTCAAGACTAGGTGTTTGAGTTATAATTATGATTGTAGGTGTAGGGGTTTCACTAGTTTTTCCTCTATAATAAGAGTAGTAGCAACAATTGTGTTTACGGTATGATTATTAGTGTCTATGGCATAATCAGCACCTTCTATATTATGATTATTAGTAGTTGCTAGGGTATGAGGCCCTCACTTGAGTCATCACTAGGACTCTAAGGTCGAGCTTCTCCCATCAGTTCTTTAAAGATGTTTGTTTTAAATACTCTACCAGTTGGTTGCCAAGTTTTGTTATTTCAACGATAGGGGTTTCCATGCATATGTGATCTTCACTGTTCTTCAATAAGCTCAAGGTTGTCATCAAACTTCATGATTGAAATATTCTCAGAAAGTTCAGTATAAGCATCAACAACCACACATATTTTAGCAAAGTTGATCCTTTTTATTCTGCAATGGCTTGATCAATACATATTGGTCTGCTAGTTGAGGTAGCAAGATAGCTTAATCCTTTAGTGGTCCAGTACTCAAGAGGTATGTTAGTTTGCATGATTTCTTCAAATTTAACACTTCATCTCCATGCTTGTGTGAGAAATGGTTTGCTGTGAATGTTCCAAGGGCTAAATTTTATAACTGCATCCACTACCTCAGGAGAGCTAAAATTGAAGAAAAAAAATCTTGATTATTAACTGTGACATAAAGAAGTCCAAAACTCTTCCAGTTACTAACAGGCTATGATTTAAAGGAAAAGGAACTCTTTTATTAATGAAGAAACCAACCAGAGTGGATTTCCATTTTTGAACTCCAACATGTAGAATAGAAATGGGGGAGAGATTATGGGGTGGAATAAAGTAATACTAGACGAAAATAAGAGAGCTTAGCTTCTAGATTCAAATTACCTACAACCTGAACCCACGAAGGCTTGGGATGAAAACTACTGGTGTTGGTGGAAGCAGGAAGGATATCACAAGCAAGTGAAATGATTATATTCAAAACAATGAATAGTCAAATGATTATATTCGTTCAGTAGCATTATAGAGATCACTAAGATTTCTTGTTTTAATTGGTGCTCCCCTTGAATTGCTGCTGCTACTTGGCGTTGACGATATTGATGTAGGTGTTGTTGGTGGACTTTGTAGAGGAGAATGATCATCTTGTTGTTCTTGTAAATCTAGTTCATCGTCATCTTTATCATCAAAAAACATTCCTTGAATGTTCTTTTCTTCTTTGCTCCATCTCCAATAGTCTGCTTCATTAAACTTAACATCTCTTGAGATGATCACCTTCTTGGTTAAGGGGTTGTACAATTTATATGATTTACTCCTATTGTCGTAGCCAATGAAAATGCATTTCTCCCCTTTATCATCCAACTTCTTTCTTTTTTGGTTAGGAATATGGGCATATGCAATGCACCCAAAAATCCTGAGATGTCCAACACCTGGTTTGCTTTCGCTCCACGCTTCATTGGGTGCCATAAATTTGACGCTTTTTGTTGGACAACGATTCAGCAAATAAATTGCATATACAATGGCTTCAGCCTACAAAATCTTTAGTAAATGCTTTTCCTTCAACATGCTCCTTGCCATATCAAGAATTGTATAATTCCTTCTTTCAGCTACATCATTTTGTTATGGTGTATATCTTCCTGTCAATTGATGAATGACTTTATACTTCTTACATAAATTCTCAAACAATTTTGAGGTGTACTCACCTCCTCTATTAGATCTGAGTATATTGGGTCTTGAATTTTCTAAATTCGTATGAATTGCTTAACTAGTTATTTATGTTTATTTGTTGGTTTTTTTTATTTAGAATTGGGTCATTAATTAGAATTGGAGGGAAGGATTAGGAATTGAAATTAGAATGAAGGGTTAGGATTAAGTTAGATTAAGTTGGCTTAAGTGAATTGAAGGGGTTAGAGCCATATAAGACAAAATAAGGGCAAAATGGGAAAGGCCATGTTAGTGAAGGGCAAAATGGGAAGATAAGGAGTAACAAAAGGGTAAAATTTAGAAGAAGAGTGAGTGTCGTGAATAGCCATAAGGGAGAGGGAAAAACGTGAAAGAGAGAAGGAAGGAGAGAAGAAAATCGAAAAAGCTAGGGCAAAGGAGGAAAATTCGTGGGGAAGAAGAAGAATCAAGCTTTCCAAGGTAAGTTAATCATCTTTTTCATGCTTTGGTAAAGAAATAGGTTGTGGTTTTGTGGATGAGAAGTTTTAGAGAGAGAAAGGGGTTAGTATTGGGAATGTTTGGAGGAAGAAGAAGATGGTGAGATCCATTGGATTTTTGGGTTTCTAAGCTAGGTTTGAAGTTTTTCTAACCTATATGAACCATGGGAAGGTTAGATTGGAGCTTAATTAGGGTTAATGGTATTTTGTTGTGATTATGGAAATTTAGGAAATTTCCAATTTCAATTGGAAATTTATGAAAATTTTGTTTGTGTTTAGGAAATCAAGAACCTATCCAAGGGCAAGAGGAAAGAGGTCATTAAATTTGGATTTTCCAAGAGTACAAGGTGGGTAATTTATTTCTAGCTGTTGTGTAAAATGAGCAAAATGCTTTGTGTGTGGAATATGTGCTAAATGGCTTGTTTTGAATTTGCTATGATGTGGAAATTGCATTATGGTGTGTTTTGTGTCATATTATACATTGACAAATGTATGACATTTTGATATAATTGAGTTGACTATGATCATGCTATACCATTGATTTTGTCATGGCATTTTGTATAAAGAAAAGTATGGGAATATGAACGATTGAATTGAATTATGAGATTTGATTGTGTTTGGATGAGAGAGGAACCGTTTCGTAGTCACGTGCACGTTGACATAAAGCCTTCTCCCGGCTGTCCGCTTGTGGCCCACGAGATCCGAAATTGGACTCGTTTCGTTCACGGTGTAAACTTCGATTTCACCGTTTTGTTTCACGGAACCCTAGAGCCATTTGATTGTGCATTTGCATTTGATGTGCTAAGCCATGCTTTGAATGGAATAACATCCAATATGTGATGATGGTTAGAATTATGAAATGTGTATTGAATTCTAAATGTTGAATTTTCATTGTGAGGTGTATGCCTATATGAATGTATATATATATGGTTGTTTGTGTGGCTCAACGCCAATGGCTATAAATATTTTAGCCACTGAGCTGTGAAGCTCAACCCAATTTTTTCCACTCCTCAGGTGCAGACCAAGAAGACCAGTAAATCCTTGCAAGGCATTTGGACAATTCCGAGAGATTTAGCTTTTGTATTAAGTTAGTAGTTAGACTTTTGGATAGCTTTAGTAGCATATTGAACATTGATCGTCCATTGTATTTTGTACTTGTGTTAAAGCTTTGATGAAATGTCAATATGTAATTAAAGCTATGAATGAAAGCTTTGTATGAATATTTTGATTTGGAAATGAATTGAGGATTGAAAAGCTCCCTTGTGTATGTGCTTATTCATCTTGTAGTGTAAAATGCATATTTCAGGTTTTCATAAGGGTAATATTGTGTGTGGACTTCAACAGGAAAACTGGATTGATTTAGGCCATATTAGACTAAATGGTCTTCTTGAACTTTGTAGTTTATCCTCTTATCTTTCCAACGGTGTAAAGTTTGTGAAATTTGGGTATCGGAGTTGAGAGATATGGGTTTTGTAAGTGATGATGCTATAAGGGAGTTATGAATATGACAGCTTTGGTGAATGATAAGAATTTGTGTGGTTTATGAGTTTTTGAGTTGAGATTTGGAAGTTTAATTCATTCCAATTGGTAATTGAAGGTTTGAGGAGTGTTATTACACTTGAAGGGTTGAATTTGGGGAGATTATGAGCATATATGGTGTTAGGATGGATGTTAGAAGCCTTGGAGAGGCTTTGGAGGAAGGTTTGGGTCACCTATGTTCGTTTAACGGACATTAGGCCCGTTTAACGGACCTTCTCGGGTGAAAAAGGGGTATTTGGCCAGTCTATGTCCGTTAAACGGACATTCTCGGGTCAGCTACAGTAAATCATGATTTTGACCATTTTAGAGGCCGAATCTCGCTTTAAGGTCTTCATAAAAGTTGTAGATATCGATGTCCTCTTTCAAATGGATGAAAAAGGAAAGCAATACAACATTTGTAGAAAAAGTTATGGCAATCGCTCCAAGACATGTTCAGTTGGAGTTAGGGCATAAACCTAATGGATTCTTTTGGCCATAATTCCTTCGTTCGACTTCCAAATTAAATGATTCTTGAAGCATTGGATTTCTAACATGTTTAGTTACCTCTCGGAAAAAATTGGTAGCTTTTGGTTTTAAATTGGAAGGGATTGATTCAAAGCAAGTGAGGGTTCATTGAAATAACCCTAAGATGACATCCGCTTACGCTTTTCGGCTCCGAATTGGATAGTTGGGCTCGGAGAACGGGGTCCAACACTCCTTGGTTGGGTTTCGGGAAAGGGGCCCAACAGAGTATCTTCAGATACTGTCCACTTTATTTTTTGACCATCGCTTTGAACTTTTTGAACTTATCAAGAGCCTCTGATTTTTCTTTCAAAATATACACCTAACATTTTCTACTAAAATCATCATTAAAAGTTAAATAGTACCTGTTTCCTCCAGCTGATGGCACATCAAATAGACCAGCAATATTTGTATGGACAATCTCTAGCGGCCTTCTGGCTTTCTATGATTTTCCAGTTTCAAATTGTTGTCTATGTTGCTTTCCTTTGATGCAGGCTTCACACAATTGCTTTGGTTGATTAACTTCTGGTAATTCATTCACCATCTTTGACTTTGATAATAATTTTAGTCTGGTAAAATTGAGATGACCAAACCTCAAATGCCACAACCAGGATTCATCTTCGATGACTGACTTCATGCAATTTATCAACTCATTTTATATGTCAAGTGTGAAAAGACGATTCTTCGTCATCTTTACTCTTATTATCAATTCTCCCTTCTTATTCCAGATGGTGAGATATCCATTTTTCAATAATATGACGTATTTCTTTTCTAAGAGTTGACTGAGCTTGATGATGTTGCTTTTCAAAGCAGACACATAATAGATATCAGCAATATATTTCTTTTCTCCATTTTTCAAAGTAATTGTGATTTTACCTTTGCCTCTGATCGGAATCTTTGTTGAATCACCAAATATAACTTCACCACGAACTGTCTCATCCATGTTTGTGAACAACTCTTTATAACCACACATATGGTTGCTGACACCAATGTCCGGATACCAAACATTATTATTGCTTTGCTCATTTACTTGTAATGGGAGAAGCATAACAACGTTATCTTTCTTATCTTCTACTACTATAAAATGACTTCTTTCTTGTACCTCAAGATTCGATCTGCACTCGTAACTAAAATGACCATATTTATTGTAATTATAACACTGCATTTGAGATTTATCTCTTCTTTGTTGAAATTTGCCTCGACCTCTATCTCTATAACCTCTTCCATGACTATATGTCAGATTTCCTTTATTTGTATTTTCTCGTTCAAAAAATTGTCGAATATGTCCACGTCCCTCGGTTGCTCCATCGAGCACATCCCACTTGGTAGCCACCTTTGTAGCCACCTTAACTTCCTTTGTCCTATCTTTGGCTACTGCTTGCTTGATTTTCACCGACTGATAGTTTTCTTTGTAAGACTTTCTCCAAGTCGCCAGTATTATCATTCTGGTTCATTCTTTGCTCATGTGCTTGGAGAGAACCAATGAGTTCATCAATCGAAAGTTTTGACAAATCTTTTGATTCTTTGATTGCGACAACGGCATAATCAAATTTGCGTGTAAGCGAACATAAAAGTTGTTCCATTACTTGAACATCGTCTAAAGTTTCACCGTTTCTTTTCATTTCATTAGCCACCATTTTTAAACGAGTGACATAATCACAAATATTTTATGAGCTTTGCATTTTTAACATCTCAAACTCAGCTCAGAGTGATTGTAGACGTACCTTTTTAGCTTTTTCGACTCCATGGAAAGATTTCTGTAAAATCTCCCATGCTTTCTTTGTAGTCTTTACATCTGATATTTTCTTAAACGTGGGTTCGTCAACACCTTGAAAGATAAAGAACAACACCTTCTTGTCTTTATTTCGATTTTCTTTCAATGTCTTTTGTTCAGCTTCCGATAAGGCTACATTGGGAGCTGCATCTACAGGCTCAGTATATCCATCTTCAATAATGTTCCATAAATCATGAGAACCAAGCATCACCCTCATTTGGATGCTCTAGTTCCCATAATTTGTCTTTGTCAATTTCGGAACTTAAGGCTGGATCAAGTTGGCCATTGCTTCACCAATGTACGAACAAACAAACCTTAGCTCTGATACCACTTGTTGGAAGCTTGATGGGCTCTAAATAAAATCTAAAAAAAGATTTCCTTCTTTTTCAAGAGCTACGGCTCTATTTTTCCTTCCTCACACGTTGCACACTCCTTTTTCACACAATATGTTGTTGCATTTTTTATTTCAATTCATTCACTTTTTTAAAGTACAAGAGATGGGAGCTAGCCTTTATATAAGCATGCTAAACCGACATTGGACAATTAGTAATAAAAAGGAATGACAAGTGTCCCCATATGTGTCCGTAAATATAACAACTTTGACACCTACAATTCTAAACTATTAAGCAACTATTTGGAGCCTCACACGTTGATCTACAAATGTCCAAAAGAGAGTTTGCTTTCTAACAACTTTTGTAGAGATGGGAAGACTTCATAATTTGATATGGTATTTTAACTACGGGATAAAGGAAAAATCTGGTGTATAAAAGATGTTCAGAGCTGGGATACAGGTGGAATGTTGTTGTGAAGGAAGAGTATGAGGAAAGCGTGACTAAAGAGGAAGGAGGAAGTTGACTAAAGAAGAAGGAGACACACCTGGTGAAAGAGAAGCAGTAACAATAGGAAAAGCAGGTACTGAAGGCCTCAAGATATGCTTAGGAGTAAGGGGAGAAAGAGTAAACAAAGAGGGAGAAGATGTAGCTCAAGTTCCAAAAGCAATGCCAGGACACTGAAAAGTCGAGACAAGGAGGAAGCTTGCTGCAATGACCAACAATACCTAATCAACTCAAAAATTACCAATATCGACATAAGATACAATCGACAATTTGCATATTAGAAAGATGTCAGAGACTAAAAGACATTATGATGTCATTTTAGTGTACATGCTTCTGAAGTTGACTTTTATATTTCTTGTATGTAAAATTTGAGAAGAATCAGTTGCAAAATCGGATGTGAAATTTTTGAATGAATAGTTGTTTAATTACTTACATTAAGAAGATGCATGTGATAATATTGACAATAAAATAATTATAAATTTCAAAATATAAGAACTCAGTAAATTTCTATTGTAATGTATGTTAACATATTTTTAAAATAATGTATATTTATTTTAATAAAAATTTACCTCAACTGAATTAAGTTTTGAATTTCACCTCTGCTTTTGTTGTCCCATAAATATGCCTTAGTTGGACTACTCAATCTCCTCTTCAGGAAATAGTCTCTTCAATGTTTCACAAAAATTGAATCGGCTCCTTTGCTCCTTTTCTTCTTTTACGATTAACAAATCATAAATATGGTAAAATAATGAGATGTACATTACCACTACTCATTAAAGCATTGAGATTGGCCTCATTTTTACCTTTTAAGTAGTTCCAACTAAATTGGGTACTCATCAATCATATTGTTAACTGATTAAGATAATAAAGAGCTTTGCACAGCGTGTACTTGTCATCCTTTATACTAAGAACAACAAATCTTTACGATACGGTATTTTCTTTTTCTCTATTCTTGAAACAAGGAAACTTGGAATTCTTTTTAACCTCTAATTTATTTAATGTAGATAATTACATTTGTTAATCCAGTTCAAATTACCTATTCCTAAAAGCCCATTGCACTTAATTTGTTTCCATTGAGATCCATCCATTCAATTTTTATCTCTGTCTCGTTTATTGAACAGATAAATCTTACCGGCACAAAGTAGCACAGACTTTTGCATCTTTTATGCATGTATACATTGACTGATAAAATATAAATTTTCAATATCCTATTAACAAGTAAAAGTTATGGGATTCCAAAGTTTCAGACGTTTAGTAGAAGAGTTTAATAGTTTCCATCCATGACTACGCCATTATAGGGTTTTAGATTTTGAAGTTTTGTAGCCATGATGGATGTTTGTTGGCAATTGTAAACATCATTATTTTATAAACTGACAATATGAAACCGTTTAAAAATAGTGGAGATGTAACATCCCGCCCTCCTACTAAGGGTTAGAACTTAAAAATATGGTGCATGTGAGCTCAGAGGTTTGGTTTAAATGAATCTAGAGGAAATGGATTGTGATTCTTATGATTGGGAAGATTGGGAGTGTGTTTAATGATTAAATGAGGGTTGGGAACTTGGAAAAATCT
>JAOQMQ010000003.1:20256511-20269988 GCA_027563845.1 Erythroxylum subrotundum
CTCACAAACCCTGTCACTCACATATCTGATCTTTAATATGGAGACTAAAGATGATGTCCCAGCTGAACAATACTTAGCATCACGTCCATGTAGATGTTTCTCTTGCAGTGCATGTTGCTTACCAATCATTGGTGCGGGTTATAATTGTCGGAGTTGTACCTCCATAATCCACAAATCATGTTTTCAATTGCCCACCTACAAAACACACCCTTTCCATCTCAATCATTCACTCACTCTCCTTGCCAAAGCTGAGAGCCAGCTTGTTTCATGTGACCAATGTAGGGATTCATGCAGTTGCTTGTATTACCACTGCGATCCCTGCAACTTCAGCCTCGACATCAAGTGCGCTACTTTATCCGACCCTCAGTGCCAAATGTTGAACGAAATACATCACGTTAAGGCAAAAATCTTATCCACGACCATGTCTTGTCTGTGTTCAATTGTAGGCAGCAAGATTTTGTGGTCGGTGATTGCAGTGTTTGCGAGTTACCGCTGAAAGGTCTCGCCTACTGTTGCATGGATGGTCACAAAGATTTCCTTGTTCATGAGTCCTGTCCTGTGCTAGATTACTTGCACAGATTCAACACCCTTATCATCAACACCCACTTCATTTCAACTCCACTTTTCAATCCCACTCGTGCAATGTTTGTAATCTAGAAATCAAGCACTTCGGCTACGAATGCCAACGTTGCAATTTCAGGATTCATATTAGGTGTGTCCATGCATCAACATCCGCAATCAAGTGCAACAGGCACATGCACAAACTTTTCTACTTCGAACCTGATGATTCCACCAGTGTGGAATCTGTTGACAGATCTACCATGTTCAGGTGCGATGTCTGTTGCGAGTTTTGCCGGGATTCTTTTTACCGTTGCTTTGAATGCAACTTCAATCGACACTTTCAGTGTATCCCAATTCAGCCCAAGGTTAAACATGATCATGTTCATCCTCTCACCTTCGTAAAGTGTGTTATTTTCGAGGATCATAAAGAGTATTACTGCCATTTCTGCGAGACTGAAAGGCAACCGCAATTTCCGGTCTACAGTTGTGATCAATGCCCTTGTACAGCAAATATTAGTTGTATCTTTTGTGAGGTACTTTCCCTTGCTTATATCGATTTTCACTTAACCTTACATTGAACTGGGATTGGAGGATATTAAGAATTAGATAATTCATATTAATTACAAATTAACAACAAAGCCAAAAAAAATCTAGCTCATATATGAGATTTGTGAAGGTTTAGTAGTAAGTGGTTTTAACCCTTAACTAATAGAAAGGTTCTTTCCTGATACTATAAATTAACTCGTACGTAAATAGTAAATTCTTATTTTTTTTCTTGCTACTTTCATGAATTGGTATGATTAGTATAAAACTCGATAATAGGTGGATTCACATAGGCCTCCGTAGTACCTATATATGTTTTGAAAATCTTGAATTTGTCTTTAGATCTATTCGTGTTGAAAATTCAAAAGATTACTTTACCTTATGAAGTAGTTAGTATAATATTGTATCCAGGGCTGGTCCTGATGTTTTATAGCCCTGGGTAAATAAAAAAAGATTCTTATTTTACCTTTTTTCTTTCTTTATGATAATCAAAAGTGAGCTCTTATAAAAAACAAAAGAGATGAAATAGGAATCCTTTTGTTGCTCTGTACGAAGATCAATACCTTCGTAAAGAATTAAATGAAATAAAATGAGGCCCTTTTTGTTGCCTATTTTATTCTTCATGAAGTTGGACCTTGGATAGGTGCCCTGCCTGCTCTTGCCCAAGGTCGGGTCTGACTGTATCATAAAGTAAACTATTTTGACATAATTAATTAAAATTATTGATTAACTACTGAATATATACATATATATATATATATATATATACACACACATACATATTTTATTATTTATAAAAATGCATTGAGTTTTGAACTTAAACTTAATTAATGTACTTAAATTTTTTAAAATAAGACGTTATAAAATATCTTAGTAACAAGTAATTGTTATGTCATAATCATACATTTATCATCAATAATAACTAAGTAATATATTGCATTTTGATTTAGTATCTATCTAGAAATACATTAAATACCCTTTCTAACGTCTACCAAATACTTTCGATAGATAGAGTGACAAAATTAAAGGTCTCACTTATCAAGAATATAAATTTAGTTTATACTTGTTAGAAAATGAAATATATTCAAAACCAATATTATTACAAAAGAGTATCTTTGAATTTTATCTTATTTTTGGCATAGTGAAGAAGAAAATTATGAAACTTGTTTTACTTTCTTTAGTAGGTTTATTTCATTTTTAACATAGTTCCAAACATGATTATAATTAGAGAATTAATATATACCTTTATACGTTTTTAAGTAGTTTATGTTATTAAAGTGCAATCTCATAATTTCAGTAATTTTTGCTTCTTAGTGCTTATGTTCAATGTAATAAATCAAAGGCAATGTCAGAAAAGAACAAATGTACCAATTATTAAATAAAAAACATTATAAAGTAATTTTTATATACGACATGAAAGTTTTAGAAAAATATCGATACTATAAATAATTTGGTGTACAATTAATATTAAATTATTTAGGAGTAAAAAATTAATTAATTAATTAATTGCAATTTATAATCACAATAAGTCTGGCTTAACTATTAATAATTAAATATATAACACAAATAGTTGCTATATGTTTCTTAATGTTTACTTTTTTTAGGGTTATCTTGAAGGAGGCGAAGCCCTGGAGTTTAGAAGGATTCGGAGGTACACAATAGAAGAAGACACTGTTTTACCAGAGGTAGATGAAGACACCATTTCAAAACTAGAGCAAGAAATATTTGATCTTAAACTAGATATAGCAAATAAACGAACTATATTGGAGGCACTATCAGAAAAGTTGAGAGAGCTAGAAACAACTAGGACTAATTAAGATGTCTATGCAATTGCTCCAAGCTTCATGATAGGATATAGATACAATTTCATTTGTTGATAACTAAACTAAGTATATATCTTGCACTACATAAGCCATATTTTTCAATTAAAATACACTTAATAACCTATTCTATCAAAATAAGTCGAAGTTAATAGAAATCTCTAAATCATTTGAGAAGAATGTGTAATTCAATAATTTACTATTACAACTTAACCCATATATAACTAGTTAGTGCTCGTCTTAGCTAGTATCTTTTGAAACATAACTAGTTATAAAGCTTTCATAAAAATTTCTGCTACTTGTGAGAAAGTTGATACATATATAGGCTTAATGATTCTAGCTAGAACTTTCTCTATTGGAAAGTGACAGTCTATTTCTATATGTTTGATTCTTCTGTAGAACATGGGATTTTTGCAAATATGCAATGTAGACTAATTATAATAATACATCATTATAAATTTCTCATGTTTAATCCTAAAGTCCTTCATCAAAGATAAAAAAAATCCAAATAACTTCACATGTTCCAAATGCCATAACTCTATATTCATCTTCAGTCGAACTTCTTGCAACAGTAGATTATTTCTTTGATCTCTAGCTAATTAATGAATATCCAAGAAATAAATAATATCGTGATACTAATCTTCTAAAATTTGTGCATCCTACCTAGTCATTTTCAGTATACATAATCAGCTCAAGATTTGTTGTAGTAGACAATAAATGCCTTTCCTTGGAGTCCATTTTATATATTAGAGAACTCCAAAAAAAACCTGTTTATGTGTCGTTATAGGTTTTTCCATAAATTGTGACAAAACCTGCATTGTATAAACTATATATGTCATAGAGAAAGTTAGATATATCAACTTCCTAATAATTTATCTATATTCTATGGCATCTATATGTTATGTTCATCATTCTTTGTAGCCAATAACAACTTGTGATCAGCTAGAATCAATTGGAGTTAAAATTGGTTTACATACGAGATAACCAAATCCATTCAACAAGTCCAAAGTATATTTTCTCTGACAAAGTGCAACATCCTTTGCTAATTTGGCAACTTCAATGCCTAAAAAACCTTAAATTACCTGGATCCTTCAGTTTGAACTTAGTTATGAGAAATGTCTTTAAGTGTTATACCGCAGGAATTGAGTTACTTGCAATAGCTATATCATCAATATACACAAATAGAGCAATAAAACTTTATAGGTCTTTCTTAATAAACAATGATTAATTTGCTTTAATTTACATAAACTCATATTTCAATAATGATTCTATAAACTTAATATTCCACTGCCTTAAAGCCTGCTTAATACTATGAAATGACTTGTTTAATTTGTAAACCAAAATTCCACTAGTGTAATACTCCCCCTTAAGATGATACCCTAAGGCAAGTTCATGTAAATCACTTCATCTAAATCCCTATTAATAAAAGCATTATTAACTTCTAATTGAAATAACTGTCAACCCTTAATTATAGTAAGGACTAAAAAATTCCAAAATGTGATTTGTTTATCCACTAAAATGAAGGAATCTGGTAATTAAAATTAGGTTACTAAATGTACCTCATTATAACTAATATAGCCTTGTATTGGTCAATACTCCCATCAACTTTTAGTTTTACCTTATACACCCACTTACAACCAACTATGTAGTGCTCAAGGGGAAAAGGAGAAATTTTTTAGGTATTTTCCTATAAAGCATCAAGTTCAGATTATGTGGCATCTTGCTAACAAGAACAATGAATAGCTTGCGAATATGTTGTAGGTTCAAAATTTTGGGACAAAAAAGTAGTGAAGGATTAATAACTAGGGGAAAGAAGAGTACTAAACACAAAATGGTGAATACGATAAAAGGTTTTAGAAAAAGATGAAACAAGAGAAGGAGGAAAAGTATATTGGTAATCAATAAGATAGGTAAGGATTTAGCTCTAGTACTTTGTCCAGGGACTTGTGGGACAAATGGAAATGAAGAAGAAGGTATAGGAATTTTTAAGGTGATGGATAAGTATATAAAGGAGGGGAAACATGATTAGGAGTAAGCATAATATATACACCATCATCATGATATATGTGGTGTAAAACATTAGAATTAGAAGGAAAGAACATAAGGTGGATTAAGATAAGAGAAATTAAAAAGAGCCAGAGATGGATCAAAAGAAGAAGAACTAGAAACTACAAATATATGGTGCAGAAGTGGAATAATGAAAGATAGTCTCATGAAAAATAACATCTAAGAAACAAAAATAGAAGAGATTATAGATTATGCAATTGATAAACTTTGATTCTATGGGGATATCCAATAAAGACACAAGGATTGATTCCTGGAATTGTTTTCGAAATTGACTTGTCTCAGCTACCATAGTTGTACAATTGTCTAGCTTTTAACGGTATTTAGAAAATAAGTTGAAAGAACTATGTAACTATTGTAGAGAGGGTTAGGCAAGGAGTGCTAGCTCCTTTAAATATTAAACCTATTTATAATATGTTTTGGACATTATAGTAATTTAATTGAAAGTAAATTCTAATTAAATATTAATTATGCCAAAATAAGATCCAATATTTCATATTGATCCTTATTTATTAAATATCTCATATTAATAACAAATTTTTTTCGAATTTATAATCAAGTCTAACTTGATTAGAATAACTTTTCTTTCTTCAACTTGTTCTTTGTATATGTTCCATTAGGTTTCCAAATATGTTCGCGATAGATAAAAATTATAACTCTAAATCAATTTTAGGATTAGATAAATTAAACTCATTTAATTTATCTTTAATTCTATAATTAAGCAATTTATATCCATAGATCAAGATTGATATCTAGCAATATATCATGACTACCTAAATATTTAAGAATGTTAAAGTGGGTTTAACTAATCTTTCTGTGTATGATTTTTCATATAATTCAATCTTTTTATCATACAATGTTCTAGTTAGACATAGAGTATGTAATTAATATCTACTCTATTTAAGTTCAATCATTGTTAGTTTCTCCACTAGTAGTAATTGATTTAATTAATGATATTTGTAAACTATTTACAAATTATCGTTCTACCTTAGGCAATAATTTCCAGAATTAATACCAATTGAGAACAACAAAACATTCTTTCTGATTACTTTAGAATGATGAATCATATATTGATTACTCAACTACTTCTATATAATTTATGCTGCATCCAATAAC
The DNA here is from genome assembly GCA_027563845.1 of Erythroxylum subrotundum. Taxonomy (NCBI): domain Eukaryota; kingdom Viridiplantae; phylum Streptophyta; class Magnoliopsida; order Malpighiales; family Erythroxylaceae; genus Erythroxylum; species Erythroxylum subrotundum. Next base: position 20,262,616 of record JAOQMQ010000003.1, read on the forward strand.
TACTGACTAAGGTATCATTTACTAAAATATGTTATAAATAGTATCAAAATATAACAATCCCTATGTAAGATAACTATGAAGATCCCAAATCAAAAGATCACTTATACAATCATCATAATGAGAATTTTCATAAACATAAAAATAATATTTCAAATGAATTTCTCACATGGGGACTGAACTTGTTCTCTAATAAGCACCTACAGGATTGTTTAAATATCTTTATAATTTAGTCTATGAGATCAACTACTTCCTTCATAAGAAAAAATATAACGTGTGTTAGTTTATTTTTTATGTTCTATTAATGTCCAGCCTTAATAGAATAATGACTTGAAATAATTTAGAGATAATACATGAATGCAATGAATCTCATAATTATGATCTCATTATAATTTCATTTGCAATGTATATTTATCCTATAAACTTTATCTTATACATCTAAATGTATACAAGATAAAAAATATCTTTAAAGTATTTTTTCACTAAACTATAACCAATAGATTAGCTGTGGAGCATAAATCAACAGTTTGTTAGCCAGTGCACTTGCCACTTTACTCATATACATTTAATTTATATGTTTGCAGTGAGTATGTCACTAGATAAAACCTTATTTGATGATAAACCTTTGAGTAGAAGTTGAATATCAATTTTAAAATATTACCTTATGAGTGAAAAATGAATTTGAAGACTAGTCAAGAATAATAGTATTAAAGGTATGACAAATTTTAGTGTCATTGTTAGATTGACGAGTTAACTTGTAAATTTTATTCCTATTTTGTAATGAGCTCTTATTATATAAAATTAATTTATAAATTTCTTTAATTATAGTAAATATTCATATGTTTTATTTTTGATAATTATGAGAATTAATTATTTTAAAAATAAAATTTGGAATGTTAAGAAATAAATTAAATTATAATTTAATATTAATATTTAATTCTTTACAACAAAACAAAAATAAGATAATAAAAATAAATAGAATTTTGTTTTTAAAAATTTACTCTAAATTTCAACCAATTATATTTTACTTCAAATTTTATTAAAAATATAAATAATATGTTTTTGTTTTTTACAACAGAAAATAAAAACTGAAAATTGTAATAAAAAATAGAAATAGAAACGACCATTTCATAAGGTGTTCGCATCCTTGTGTTTCATTGGCGTGACCTCAATTGACAAACACATGGGCCCAAATACTGGACTATATAAGAACTTTGTGTCAAAGTAAAAGAAATGTGTAGTATATTCAATTATTACGTACCCTCCTACACGATTTTAGCGTTCTTGCGTGAAGCATCTGTCTTATTCAATTAGTTATGGAAATAACATAATTCCAACTTGATTTCAGATTTAAACCAAATCAGAAAATGATTATATAACTAATCATGTCGTTGGGAGTTTGATTTTGTCTGGCATAGAATAGAAGGGAAAAGCAATGTTTTACCTTCGAATGTAACGGACAATTAACTCATTTAAGATTCAAGTTACCGTGAAGCAAACTACTGTTTGACCAAATCACGTAACGTAACTCATTTACGATTCAAGTGACCGTCTAAAGAAGCAAACTACTCTTTGACCAAATCACGTCAAGTGGAAAAGTACCAAAAGAAACCACCTGACCACAGCCACAGGGAATGGGAGAAAGGGTAATCACCCACATCCATGCCCATGCTTTGTCCCTATCGTACTTGGATCAACACCGTTACAATGCCCATCGTGCAAACTGAAAACTAATCCAACGGCCATAATCTAATGACTCAATCTTCTAAAGTAAAATTGGCGATCTTTGCAATTATGAAGTTAAATACGTATTAGGGACAGGGAGGGTGTGTGTTGGTGAGGTTATTGAAATCAAGACGACAAAAAGCCGTGCCTTGTCTCAATTTTCTTCTTTTGCCTCCGAAAGCTCGGCTTCTTATCCACTCCTGAGCTTTCACGTATTCATCTTCGATTTTCACTAGGTACGCTTCTCGTTATTTTTTCTTTTTTCTGTCTAAAGCCTTTTGCTTTATGCGATATGGATTCATTTACCTTATAACATATTATACCCAACTCTCCTTTCCTATTGTTTCTTGAATCTCTGTGTTCTTTTGGTTGTGTTTAGTGGCTAATCAGTTCATATCTTGGGCTGCTGATTCGGTTGGTTGTATGTTTGTTGAGCTTTTGGAAGTCAATTGTTTATCATTGGTCTTATGAATCTTTCTTCGGGAAATAGATGATTTAATGCGTTAAAGTTCTAATTTCATCAGCTTAAAATTGTCTGCTTTGAGTTTGCATGGCTTGACTTCTTATTTAAGTCGACTGTGTACTGCTGATGTTTGTAGTTAGCTCTATGATGAGCTTATTTTGGCACAGTGTGGTCTTGTTATTTAAAAACAGTGAATGTATGAATGGTATGAAGGATATGATTTTTTCAGTCTTGAGGATTCTGATTGATAATAATGGTTGAATTATTGGACGGTTAGATATCTTTTCAAAGCTGCATATGCGCTCAGAGTTTGAAAATCCAATGCCTGTTATATTAGTTTAACCTATGTTTTGGTACTCAATGTTGCCATTGAACGTACTAATTACTAAATGCATATCTTTCCTTAAAGTGTTGTTTATGTTCCATTCTGGATTAATTGCAAGCACTGAAGGTGCTACAGTCTGATGTTGTCTGCTAATGGTTTTCTTTTTCTGAATTAGAATAAAAGAAGGAGTTTCTGCTTTTTTGTTACTTTTGAAATCTTAAGGAAGAGCAACTCTGTCCAAGTTTTGTTGCTGGAACTAGTTTTCACCATTGAGATGTAATAATAAGAACTTGTGCCTGGCTTTATGTTCTCAGAGATAGGGTGGAAAGCAGCTGAATTACTTGAGGGTTTGTTTTGCTATGACCTGGTCTTTTCCAGTTACTTCCTACTCCATGCAAAGAGATGTACCCCAAATTGCCCGACTCATTTAATGGACCTTCAGAAAGGGAACTAGTGAGAAACCACGTCTCCCAAGAGGCATCACCGATCGGTTCTAATGATGCCACTATGGGGCATTTATTTCCATCATCTCCAAAGTTCTCCAGTGGAATGCATGCTTTTTCACTTTCACCACATGGAAATCAGTCAACCAGTTTTCCATTGGCTTCCCCCTTATCAAAGCATGAAGCAACCCTACCTTTAACCTATTCTTCACATTCAGACATGCAGTCTGAAGCATTCATTAATAACTCTGAAAAGAACAAGAACATTTCATGGTCAATGGATCCACTTCAGGATTTTTTTGATTTTCCTCAAGATGTCCATCACCAAAATGGTGAGGTTGAGAGTAATGCTGGAGTAATGACATCTGAGGACCATGCCAAGAGGTCAGATTGGCTAGAGTGGGCAGATCAATTGATCTCGGTTGACAATGATGCTGAACCTAATTTGAATGAATTTCTTAATAACGTTAACACCATGGCATCTGGTCAAAAGGTTTGGTGTCTTTGAGATCTGTTTGTATACAAAATTTAAGTAGTTCTATGAACTGCCAAAATATCTTTTATTTTACTTCCATTTCCCCGAAATTGAAGATTTGCATTTTTCAGTTGCTGGAATCATCGTCGGATGTCTCATCACAACAACCTAAACTCCATCAGCATCACCCTGTTCTTAACAAAGAACTAGCTACTGTTGCTAATGCAATTTCATCTGCCTCAGCAACAAAACCTCGAATGCGCTGGACACCAGAACTTCATGAGGCATTTGTTGAAGCTGTTAATCAGCTTGGTGGCAGTGACCGTGAGTAATCATCCTGGTTGTATGTCTGATTGTTATATTGTAGGCTGAAGATCTACTGAATTGTTGACTAGATTTTTAAAATTTATAGGTGCTACCCCGAAGGGTGTCTTGAAGCTCATGAATGTTGAGGGCTTGACAATCTATCATGTTAAAAGCCACCTACAGGTACAAAGCTTCTTCCATCTGAATTATATGTGGTTGACTACGCAAGTCCTAATTATCTGGAATTTTTTTTTTCAGAAATACAGAACGGCCAGATATAAACCAGAGTCATCTGAAGGTAACATAAGTCTCCTTTGTCTTTTGGTTATGTTACACAAGCTTGTCTTTGCAGTTTTAGCTACTACCTTTACATGCTTTCTTTCTGGTCCATAATAATATAATGAAAAATCAATATTCATTGTGTTTACAAAAGCATGCCTCTTACTTCCCTTTTTATTTAAGTTACAAAAGTAAGAGAAGAATTCTTTTCTTATAATTATTTGTGCAATTTGTTCATCATTCTTATTCTCCTTTTTCTTCAGGAATTTCAGAGAAAAACTCGAGTCCAATTGAAGAAATGAAATCACTAGACCTGAAAGCGTATGTTGGTTTCTTTAAACTGGAATTTGTTTCTTTTTGGTAAATGAGGAATATGATATGATCAGTTTGAAGTATATAAATTACTATTGCTATGACAATTTTGATGATTTATGGTTTTTCGGGTTCAGGATTTGATTAATTTTGTCTTCTTTTACCGATGATAAGAGAATCTTCTGATATAGAACTGAAAACTAGCTGATTTTAGCACCAATTACAGGACTATTGGGATTACAGAAGCATTACGGTTGCAAATGGAAGTTCAGAAGCAGCTGCATGAACAACTTGAGGTATGCTGCCAGATTACCTAAATTTCATGTTTTCTTATGAACTATGCTTTCTATCCCGTATGTTAAACACCTTATTCACTTCTTCAATTGAAACTGGGTTTGATGAGCAAGGTGCATTTGAAAGGCCTTGATCATTGTGAAACTCCTATCATTTTTCTGAGTTAATCGACAGCTGGCTTGTAACTTGGCCAAAAAGTACCCTTACATAAGGATTCTATTCTATCATCAATCCAATCACTGTTTGTGGTCTGTAAACAGTAAAAATGTGGATAAGCGCCATCATTTTTGTTGTAAAAAGTGGTTTTAATATGCTCAATTGAGGTTTTATTTGCTGCCCCCAGCTACCTTGATGGGACCAAATTTTTTTTATATTTAAGATGGAAATGTGTAATTTTATGCTATGAAGGGTTCTTGTTGTCAGATCAAAAAAGTTTCTTACCAGTTGCATAAATTTTTGGAACTTGATACCATCTAATTTCCAATGTGCTACAGAGTATGCTGTGTGGTAACAATGAGATCAGTTATTTGCTTGTGATGAACCAAAGAATTTGTGAATGAGCTTGAGGAAGTAGCAGTTTACCTGTATCTGTCGTCTATTTTAGCTGGAATGTTATTGTTGTTTCTTTTGGCTTTTTCTCTTCATGTCTGTTAGACCCTAGTTAAATTGACTTGATGGAAGAAATATGTAACAGAAACATGCATGATTTGTCTATTTCTTCCTCTTCCATTTGCGCTATGGTCTCATATCGACATGTTCTCTTACAGATCCAGAGAAACTTGCAATTAAGAATTGAGGAACAAGGAAGGAATCTGCAAGTGATGTTTGAGAAACAAAAAGGTTTTGAACGTGACCGGTTAAAGGCTTCTTCCTCCCCACGGGATAACCCTTTCCCCTTGCATTCAACCTTTGTGCAGCCTTCTTCAGGTGACAACTTACATGCCTCAGAACCAGATTGCACAAACTCAACATTTGACAATGGAAAGGGCAATATTCTTGTGGAAGAACGCTTATGTGGTGTAACAAGGGAGCAGAAGGTTCTCAATAACAAAAATGGTGATGATCTTGATGAAATCGATGACGAGCCAAGTATAGCTCCAGCTAAGCGACCAAGAGCAGATGAAACAGCATGATCAAGAGTCAAGCCTAATTCTGATTGCTTATTTAAATAATGATTAGCTATTCCTGGAGGTGACAGTCGGAATCCTGGATAGTGTCTATCATTATGCTAGATAGTCATGCTTATGGACAGGAAATTTTGGAACTCATGATCACCTCTCTCCCCTGTAAACTGCTTATGGAGATAGCAGGTTTTTTTTTTTTCCTGGATAAAAATCAAAAGCTAGAAAATTGTTGTCTAAAGAGCTGGATTGGGTTTAGACTGGCACTAGATTAAATTTTCTGTATATAATTTGGGAATCTTAGTCTCAATTACTAATGTTGCAAATTGTTTTACTTTATAGATGGTCACCGAATCCTACATCTTTCCTTGTATATAACCAGTTAATGATATTTTCATAGAGAGACTTGATCGTTGAACAGTAAATCTTGTTCGGTATGTATAAAGTTGGCTAATTATCTAATTGCAACATACTGCAATCGCTTGCTTCAAGTTACTTGGATCCTGGTCATACATCTCGTCATTTTGGGGTTTTGCATGCAGAGTCCACGCAATAATCAGTAACAACACTAGTGTTCTCTGAGTCACGATAGAATCCCATTCCCATTAGTTATTCATCTTTATTCAACTGAATTTGGAAAATTTTAAGCACAAAGGAATCCATAATAAAATAACAAATAATTAGACAATTATGGAAATTTTATTTTGCTCAGCGCTGCTTTCAATTAATTAAAACATAACCACAAGCCAATCAACTCACTTATTTAATTCGATCAAAAGAAGACGAGGATTAAATGACAAAATGGCTTCATAAACTTATTTGTCTCTTTACTCTTCTTCATCTGGCTTCGTTGTTTCTGTAGGATCACTTGAGTTTAAGGATTTGATGGCACACCGACAGTGGAGGTCATATGGGCATGTAGCACACTGATAAAACATTTCACCGAACTCAATCCTGGATTCACAGGCGACACATGGTCTACTACCATTCCATACAAATTTGGTTTGAGATTGAGCACAAAGAGGGTGTTCCAGGTGTTGGGGGTGATGTATTTCTCTTGGGATTTCCGCACAGAACATGTGAAGATAGAATTGACAACCAAAGCAACCATAGGACATCTCTGACGTTGAAAGGCTTTCCCCACAGAGCTTGCAAAGGTAATTAGCTGGCTGAAAAGGGTTGCAGAGTTTAAGTGTATGTTCATGATTGAAGTGGTCAAGCCTTAATTTCAGGGCAGGATCGGTATTGTGACCATGAGTTGAAAGAGCACACTTGATCTCAAGATCAAACTGGCATTGATCACAGTGATAGGAAAATCCATTGCAGAGGTCCCTGCATAACTCGCAAACGAAGAGCATATCTGATGAGGACTGAATCAGGTGAGAGGGTGATCAGTTGAGTGAAGGGGATGATCTAGGTGTTGAGGCAATGTAGTACAGGATTTGTGAAGGGAGAAAGACAAACACGTTTCACAGAAATATGCAGGACTGCCATTAATTGGCTGGGAGCAACCATCGCATGGAAGAACCTGGTCAGGTTTTGGTGGAATGTCATAAGTCTCTGCAAGTGTGTTTATTGCTTGCTTCAGTCTTTCATTGCTTTCCTCGTAAAAGATCAAAGGATGTTCATGGCT
>JAOQMQ010000003.1:20308146-20318881 GCA_027563845.1 Erythroxylum subrotundum
ATGAATTCATATGATATTTTATTTATTGATGTACTTTTAGGGATTATTAATTAATGAGACAATTATCCTAACTTGTCTATCCCATATCGACTGAAAGCAAGAACGTGACTAGGAGCCCAGCTATAGAGGGATGGCCATTCCATTGATCAAATCAGGAGTCACGTAGTAAGCACAGAGCGAACTATTCTTTCGCCTTTTACTAAAGAATACCGTGTGCTTGCTGCTCTATGTGACATAGCCCTATTTTTGTAGAGGTTGTTACTAAAACAACCTCATCAATTCCTGAGTAAGGTATTTCGTTTTGTGGATGAGCAACGTTGTTAAACCTATAGCTCAAATGTAATGGAAATATATCATAAATGGATCAAGTTGGCCTTGCCTACTTTTTTTTTAAAAAAAATATTTCTGGAGAAAATTATAAATCAAGAACATATGAAAGTATGTGATCTGTAATTTCTAAATAACTTTTACAAATTTTTCATTTTTCTCTGTAATCCCATTGTGGTCGTGCTTATTGGGTTCGCACTCTAGACTAAAGTGCTATTGTAACTTTAAAGTTTCTTTAACTATTTGACATTGCTCAAATTAGTTCATTGTGTATGTTTAAGATGATTATAACTTTTATCATCTTAAAAATATTTGATCTTTTGATGGAGAGTGGATGGAATCAGCTAAGCATTATAAATCCATAGCCTTCCCAAAAGCATGCTATAGGTATATTGGAAATCAATCACTTGAAAGATAATAAAAAAAAAGTTAGTACAATTTTGACATCGTTTGAAGAACTCACTCTTCTCGTTCAAAGCCTCGTCCCTTCGTAATTCATTGCCTGTTGTCGTTTTATATTTCTCTTCTTGCAGTTTTGTTTAGCCTTCAGTTGATTTCTCAACCCCAAACTTTGCAATTTCTGAAATCCAACTCCTAAAATTCATTTTACAACTTTCTACCATTTTTCATATGACCCAAGAAGAAAAATCAGGATAAAGATAAGCATAAGGTGTTTTATTATCTTAACCCTTTCTAGCTACAACTCTTATTGTTTCAGGTGCACCTATTATTTAGTACTTAGATGGAGACACTGTTGGGAATTCCCTTTCCAGTAAGTCCAACTTCACTGGATGGAATGAGCAAAGTGTATGGCATGTTGACAGGGCCAACCCTGTTCTTCAATCTCTCATCTTTGTTCCTTTCCATGATTCTGTCCTCAATTTCAGCCAGGTTCTTGCTGAACTTCTCAAACGCTTTTAATGGTCCTGCATCAGAAGTCCATTCGGGAGTGTCTCTTTGCCCAAGATACACCTCATCAGATGAATGCCTTGACAAAATTTCCACGAGAGAAATGCCAAGAAGGGCCTGAGGCCTAGCAGTGACGGTTTTAAAGAAAGCCTTTTCAAAGTTCGATTCCAACTCCTCATATTCAGCGGAGCCCTTTTCAGGCATCAATCTGTGAGTTATGCTGGGGCGGTTAGGTAAGTAGCCTCCATAAGGATACTGTCCAAAGTTCACAGCAGCATGGAAAGCAGAAGCTAACCATATAATGATTGTGCATGCTTCAATTAGCTCATCACACGTTTGCATCTTTGGCCACCATGGTTCATCTCTCTTATCACCATGACCTTCTTCTCGAACTTCCTTCCACCAGGTTTGCAGTTCACTGTCATTTTGTATTGTCTTATCAGACTGGTAGTAGAACGAGCAGTAATCCTTGACCCACTCTTTGATTGCTGACCATATCTCAAGCCCATCAACAGCAAAGGGATAGTCTTCTATCAGTAGGCGAAGACCATGCGTGGAATCCTTATCTTCGATTGCCATGCCTCTGAACAAAACAACATAATGAGAAGCACATAAACTGGAGTATGATCATTGTTGACAATATTTACCAATTTTTGTGAAGTTAAATTTTGTTGAACAATACATTTGTTTAATGTTAAAGTAGAAAAGTCCTAGTAATCAGGTTTATCAACAAAGTTTGCTGCCAAATATATTTTCAATATTAATAATCTTTTCCGTTGTTTCAAACAAAAATGACTAAGATCTACCTGTTCTTGAGGTTTTCAGGAAGAGCTTGCTCAGTGAACTTCCAGTTTCTGTAAGCCTTAGATGACATTTCCATGGAATATCTTCCAGGGAAAACAGTCAACTCCAGCACTCCACCAGCATTAATGAGGATCTGCCTAGCTAGTGCATTGATGTAGAGAGTATCGCGGAAGTGAGGTTGCAAAAGCTTATAAACTGGATGAAGAACACTTAGCTGCCTATTTGTTGCAATAATAAATGGTTCAATCACTGCATGAGTGCTCAACCTATGACAGAGTGGGAGACAGGTAGCAACCATGATCAAATTAAAGGCTGCATTGATATGCATAGAAGAGATTAGTTTCGATGAGCTTCAAATTCATACCAGTGACTAATAAGTTGGTGAAATCCAGAGTCATTTACAGCCACGTAAGCTTTAGCCATTTTCCAAAAGGAACCTTCAATGCCATGTTCAGATGGTGTGTATACCTCGCTAATGGATCCAAATTGGTCTCCCTCAGGATGTGGCAGGCTCAACTCAATTGCAACAGGCTTCAAAGTCCCATCATCTTTCAAGAAAAGAATTGTTCTGGATGCATAAACCTTGGTGGATGTTTCATTTATCCTTCTTAGGTATGGCATCAGTGTGTCATGATGGTCTAATATGAACAGCTTGTTCTCTTCAATTGCCTGCTTAACAAAGAGGTTTTTGCATTTAATAATTGCTTATGCCTCTGACTAAATTCATATGGATTAGATGGAACATGAGGACATAATATTGGATTTACCTTATCTACGCTCAATCCATCCAGGCTATTCTCCAAATGCTCTTTGGTTATTGAACTCTTCTGATCTCCATATAGTCTATGGTCCAGTCTGCTTCTTGGAGGGAATTCCTGCAACCATGTCAATAGCCATAACAAGCACGTTTTCAGGTCCCTACAAATGCAAATAAAAATGAAGGTGGCAAAGAAAAAACTGTTCAATCTCAAAAACTTTAAAAGGCTCTATAGTCAAAATAGAAACCTTAAAAGGCTCAATTTTTCTTCTGATTTTTGGTTTATCCGGAAAAACATTTGAAATGAAATCTTTTTAGGAGCTTAAGTTACCTCAACTCGACAAATTGTGACAGGATTTACACCAGCTATCATTTCTCTGGCAAATTCTTCATCAGTCATCCATGCAGACTTGTCCTCTGCATGGTTAGAAATGCCCCATTAGGTGGAAGATAAAACTTAGAGGACTGAATGTCAAAACTTCTCAAAATGCTTAGCATTGACGTGAGAAATTATTCAGTACCTTGGATGACTTGAGGAATTGGAAACTTGAATGGCTTTTCCTTGATCTTCAGAGGAATCCTGTTCTTAATATCATCAAGGAGAGAGCTTTGAGATAGTTTAATTCCTTCTTCGTAGAGTGCTAGTACATCTTCAAAGGAGTGAAACTCCTTTCCGAACAGGGATGGTAGCTCTGGTCCAATCAACTGAGCTATAGATTTCAGCGTATCAACGATGAAATCCGATTTCTTCAGGTGATGAAATTGCTCATCCCTTGGAACATAAATGTTTATGCTCATTGGAAGTGGCAGCCTGCTCTCAACTTTAGGATCTGCTAAAGATAATAATATAAACTCAACAAACCATCTAGAAGAACCGAAAAATCCTTGTCTATATTTGGCTAAAGTTCTTTCCAGCAGTATAATATACAATATCTCTGAGTCTGATCATCATGTATATTACAGTATAGATGCATTCTCTTCTTGAGACGTAATTTTCCTCTGATTAATCATGAGTCAGCAATGAGCTTTCTGTTAAAACTTATTTTTAGTATTTAACAGATAATTCTTATCTTTTGAACAGAAATTGATGTCATTAACCATAAAAATCGAACCTATGTGCCTAACCTGACTCTAAACTTGGCCGGCCTGTTCTGATTCTCCGAGGATATGGGTACTCAATAGACCCTCCAAGAATAGGGCGGACATGTTTTGGACCCTTATCAGGTTCTCCCAAATCATTGTAGTAAGCATAGTCATAGACCCTGTCTGCTTCCTCGAGCTGTCCATTTCCATCTCCTCTTAAGCTCTCTAGCTCTTGTTCTCTGTACTTCCGCAACGGCAGAGGTGTTTGATTAGGAAGATATGCCTGCACTATTATCATCAACTTTAGCACATCACACAAAAGCTTTTCATCAGTTTAGCTCTGGCAGGACAAAAACGGATTGGCAGCCGGACAACAAAAGCATATGATGTGTTAAACAAATCAGAATCGACCATTTTTCTAATAGCCTTTCTTGTACTTGCCTTGTTGCTGAAAAAGATTCGATCTTTCTTGTAGTACTTGGTAGGGTAAACCCAGGAATTGCAAACAAAGTAAATACGACCTTCTCCAGGAACATCTTCAAGTGTGACAGTTTTGAGGTAGAACTCACTATGATGGTTATTTCTGATCAAGAATGCCCCAGGAACTCCAATCTTGTTATCCCAATCAAACGTTATTTTGTAACTTACTTCACTTGCTGTTAGGGGAGTTAGATTCTTCCACTCCAAACTAGCTGGCTGTCCTAATCTCCCCTGAAACTCATTTTCTGGACAAGTGATGACAAAACTATTGTCATGAACACTTCAAATTAGTTTTTTCAAATAATTATCAAATCAAGTTATATGAAATGCTAGCCTGTACTTATCTTCAACACTTACAGCTGGAAATTCTTCAAACTCCGCCTTTTTATTTGTTAGAGAAAAATCCAGATGAAGAAAAGGGTAAATTTGAGGTACAATTTCATAGCAGAATGAGGGTTTGAACTTTGAACAATACAAGTTAGAAAAGAACAATAAGATTTCAACTTCTTAGTGAAACAGTAAGTAGAAAATCTTCTCACCAGGATCAATAGGAATAGCACTGATAAGTTGCACAGTGACTCTGTGGCCGGACAACTCATCAAAACCATCAGTAACATAAGCTTTGGGATCGGTTAACCCCAAAATATTCTTTTTCATCAAAACAACCGTGCCTTCGATCTTCCTGCACTCAACTATCTCATGCTTTAACCTTTTGCTGTCATTCTCTCCAGTGACCACTGAAACAATATTGGGATGCATCTTGGGTTTCAGACGCTAAACACAAAGAATGTAAAAAGCAAATATCTTGACGACGATGGTTTATCGAGTACGAGAAGGGATTTTGGTATTTGTAGGAAATACCGATGTCTGAGGAATATAACAAGAAAGTCTTCAACTAGGAAAGTTCAACTCTCATGACTGCATGGATGCTTCCTAGCAAGTCTTTGTTAATTGATTTAAGTCCCTTCTGTTTTTTCCACCAGCTTCATGAAAAGTATTTACAGAGTTACCCTGACACCGCTGGGCTCTGAAGTGTGAATTTTAGATCATTGAGTAATGGGTTTATCTCGTTTATGGTGCTTTTTGCATGTGAGTGTGACAGATCCCGTCCAGGAAGGAACTGTGCAAGTAGTAATGGTCGTTCATTCAAGTCCAAATTGCTAATCTTAAAAATTCCAGGAGGTTAAAAAGCTGGGGAGTTAATGCACATCAACTCTAAGAACTTTCATTATTTTCTCTTTCTAAGTAGCGGTAATGGTTAATTGGCTGACAAAGTACCATAGGGTTGTTGAACATTTTAAGTGTCAACTAACAATCAGCTTCAATATGCAACCAACTGGAATGGATCGAAAAAGAAATTAGGTCCTCAGATGTGAACACGGAAAGGCTGGTGGAACTTTCAGCTTTTCTTCTAACGATCAAGCCAAGATTGAGACTTGAGATTAGAATTGACAAGTCAAACTTGTAAAGATAAGAACATATCAAAATCAAGTACGTTCTATGCCGCATATTTTCAATGGAATTTCCAGGAAATGATTTTTCCACCAGCAATTTGAATTGATTCTAATATAAATATCAATGTCAAGTGAAGAGACGTCGTTGTTCGGTTAGTAGCGCAAATGGTACGTTCAGTTGACTCGATTAGAAAAAAACACCCACTTGCTGCCTGCTTATATCATTCTCGGACGAAACACTACAAGACCGAGTCCATCATAAGGTTCAAATCAATGGTAAATATTTGATAATCAAATGGACTGAAGAACGACATCAATCCTTAATTTTTATGAGTTATATGCATAGGATTGTTAGTATCAATTACTGTCATGGTGTTTTTGTCAAATCAGTTTTTTTGTGTTACGGGTTCCACCTGCGTTTACTTGAATGGAACACGCCTGAGCTGCTCCGAGCTTTCCTTTCTATCGCTACTATGCATATGCATAATTGACGTGATTCAGTAAAGGACTTCAGGGTCAAAATCAAAGATCTGCTCTGCACATTAGCCTCACTAACCACGTAAGTTCACAAGAAAGCTGCACCAACATTCCTTATTGGACTACTTGCACAAGGCAACTCAATTTATCGTGTTCCTGCATGTGGTCACCACGTGCACATGGAATTTTCAAGTGAGGGTCCCATGTAAAGAAAAACTTGAAAATTTCACTGGTTTCTGTAATTTCCACTTTTACAAAAGGCACCATCATTATGTTTTAAAATTATTAGAAGAATGCCTTGTGATATTAAAAATACTAAACATGTGAGTCTGCATTACTATTTTGGCCTGACTTAAATGACAAATTATATTAAAATAATTTAACATAAATTCATTAAAACATCATTTTTAATACCACAAGACTTTTTTTTAATAATTTTGAAACATAGAGATGCATATTACAAAAGTATAAACTACAAATATCTGCATATTTTACCCAAATTTCGCAAAATAGTTCTGCCTGTAACTCCAACTTCTGGCTTCTCATTTCGCTACAGCTGTAAAACAACATAGTTATGCCTTTTTCCTTTTCTCATTCATAATATTACATTGCTTGAAGTATGTAATCGAAACATCTATAATCAAATAGCACAAAACATCCAATAAAACAATTTGAAAGAAACCAATCACCAGAAATTCTCCTCTCCCGTAAAAAGCCAAGGGTAGGAGAAAATATTCAATAACAATGCATGAAATGCTTCCACTACCTGCTCTCATCAAGTGAGGTTACAAGTTCTTTGTTGTTGCCGACTTGGTTTCCTTGTTCTTGCGCCGATTTTCTTCTTGAAAAATAGCGTGCAAAATCATCAAAAACTAAGTAGTCTACCTTGACATTATTTGTTAAATTGACGATGATGAATTGATTATACGAATTTAGTAAACTTTGAAATAAAAATTCAACACGATCTTGAGATTCTATTTTATAACCTAGTGATTAGAGTTGGGAAAATAGAGCATTCAAGGTATTGATTTGCTTTGTCCTTGAAGTAGATTTTGACATCCGAAGAGTGTCCAATTTTCTCTTAAGGAAAATCTTGTTATAGTGTAACATCTCGTTCCCCTACTAAGGGTTAGAACCCTAAAACTTGGTACATGTGAGCTCAAGAGAGATTAAGAAAATTGCATTACATGCTCATGCATCATATCGGCATACACATTTGTGAATTTGATTATTGCACACATCTAAATCATTGTTCATGCACTCAATTGACATTTTTCGGGTATAAATAATTATTTTAATGTGAAAATGATGCGAATTATGATTTTATGTCTTCAAAATTGATTGAGGATGTATAAGTAGTGAATTAGAATTTTTGGAGAAAATTTGAGAATTTTCTGAAATTTAGGGTATTTTGGACCAGAAAAAAATTGCCAAGTGGCGGAACAATTGGTGAATAGTAGTAGATTTAGGAGTCGAATGCCAATGGAAATTTTTTATATATGACATTAGGATTCTTCTTATTTTTGTATATAGTGTATTCTGCGATTCCTGTACAGTATGTATTCGAATATTTCAGTTTGTAATAAGTGATGAAGTATGAGAATCTTTGTAAATGAGATTGATTAAATGCAGATAATTCTGTTTATATCAATTTGTGCCAATTGGAAATGATTGTAAGTGTTTTGTGTTTGAAATGGGCCCAAACAGCCCAAAGTGGATTGGTTTGTAACTGAAGACGGGTTATGAATGAAATTGGGCCCTAATAGACCATTGAAACTGTATTGATTGTATTGTGATGAAAACTATCTTCTTTCGACTTTTAAAATTATTTGGCCCAATTTGGTATTGGACTTCTGCATTGTTAAGGTTTCAAAAAAAAATTTATACTGGTTTGTGAATGAATGAGTGCCTTAGCATGCCACCTTCGCGGGCACGGACTCGGTTATCACCATCGCTGTCGGGTTCGGGCCTTGCGGGAGTGGGGTGCTCCATATAGAGTAACTTGGTCTCGTACAACTTGGTGAAATGCTCTCAGATCTCCTTTGTTGTCTTCTTCCCCTATATGCTTGACAACACCTTATTTGCTAATGCCAGATGAAGATTTGCGATAGCATTTCCGTCCATCTCATTCCACTTATTATCATCTATGAATGTTGGCGGCCTTTCGCTAATGGCTGTTAAGCAGTTATCTTTTCTCAAGATAACCTTCATCTTCAGCTTCCACTATGAGAAATTACTCCCATTGAATTTCTCAATCTCAAATTTTACTGTCATTGCTTCTAATCATAAACAAAACTTAGCTCTCACTATTTCATGTGAATAGTACCCATGTGTATAAATAGTACCATATATGTGGATAGTGCTCAGTTGCTATAGTGACGACTCTGCAACAATGACTGAGTTGTGAATAGTAAAAATGCCCAATTGCTACAGTTGTCACCTTTCTTGGTTACTATTCTATTATTCGCCAACTTCACCTGTAATTCGAATAGATTGTGCCAAAAAAGTCTTCGTGATTTTCTAACCTGGCTCTAATATCACTTGTTGTGAAAATTGACAGAAATAGAGCATATTTGCAACTAATAGGATTGAAAGAATATTAATGAAGAAATTGACACACATATTTTACATAGAAAACCTCTAAAACAAATTAGAGTAAAAACCACGAGCAAAAAGAAGAAACTTCATAACGAAAAATTTAGGAGTTATAACCTCTCTCTATTTTATAAGGAGAAACATTAACTCTTTTAAGAATAGGAGAAACACTCTCTAAATTGTGGGGATTGAACTGAAAAACAAAAAATTTGGATAATTTTAAAATTGATCTGGGAAAGCCTATTTATAGATCTCCTATAAGCGTATAGTCAGATGTGGACAGTTGCCCATGTGCAATTTTCTTCCTTTTCTTTTTGACTTTAACAAGTCAACAACAACAATTCAAAGTTAGGTTTTGAGGTTAGGATCTGTAGGTTATGGGCCCACCATGATTCTGTTGGTGGGAACTACAATCGTGGTAGGGGAAAGTCAAAAAGTAAGAAAAATTTAAGATGCTACAACTCTAGCAAAATGGGTCATGTGAAGAAGGATGGTCAGAATAAGATAAATTCCAATCCTCAAGAAAATGTGGCAAGCACTTCAAATGATGGTAATGTCCTGTGTTGTGAGGCAATGACAACAAATAAAAAAAAAAGATTTACTGGTGTATGACTCTTTGACTCGGGAGCTACTTCTCACATGAACTCTCAGAGGGAACGGTTCTATCATTACGAACCAAACTCAGGAAGATCTGTGTACAGTTGCAATGATCATGCCTTAAAGATCATTGGTGTAGGAATCATCAAGCTAAAGTTGTATGATGATACAATTTGTACTATCCAAAGAGTGTGGCCTATGGAGGGCCTGAAGAACTTGTTGTCTTTAGGACAACTGGATGATCTTGGTTGCAAGGTTGAAATTAAAAACAAGATCATGAAACTAATTCGAGGTACGCTTGTAAAACAACATCAAGTTGTCAATTAGGAAGTCAAACTGACCAATAAACAAAAAACCAGATAACAAAAATACATGTTAACATGTTACCAAAGTGGGAAACAAGTTCCCTTTGCAAGTGTGGATGCCTTCGTTGGGAAATCTTATACTAGAAAAGGAAAGCTTCAGCATTGATATTCTCTTTTATTTCCAGTTTATTATTCTTATTCTGCAGGGAGTTTAGAGATATAGGACTTCTATAATTATTTTCCTATTCTTATTTTGTAGGAAGTTTAGAGAGATAGGACTTCTATAAGTATAATAAGACTGATCCTTATTTAAAGGAATAGTTAGGAAGTCCATAGATATAAGACTTCTATATTTGTAATATGACTGATCCTTATTTAAAAGGATTAAAGATAAATAAAACGGTAGTTCAGAATTTAATCAAAACCAAGAGATTGGAGTTCTCTCTTATCGAACCCTAAGGTTTCAGTCTCCCTTGAATGAGTCTGAATTTTTATCCAAAATAGGTTGACAAAAGAATCGCAATAAAGGTATGAGAGTTGAATTCGATTTCCCGATCAATCGTCCGGTAACTCGATCCTGTCCTCAGATATATAACAATTTGGTATCAGAGCCAATCACCATGGGCGATGAGATACGAGCATTGTTACAAGAAGAGCGAACTGTTACAGAATCAATCGTGGAGGCTAAATTTTTGGATTTGAAGGATCGGTTGGATAGTCACTTAAAACATATCACTCACCAATTTCAGGAACAGATGAAAAACCTAATTTTGAATTTGAGCAAAACCACGATGTGGGATGGTGAGGCCTGCAGTAATACGACTCGACCGAGTCCCATACCTACACCAACGATTGTGGGGACAAGCACAAAGTGTCGGACCCCGCTTTCGAGGCCCAACGGTCCCGGTGTAATGAGCCCTGACTGATGGCCCATTTCCGAGACCCTG
>JAOQMQ010000003.1:20338144-20352263 GCA_027563845.1 Erythroxylum subrotundum
GATGTTAAGATGGTCGTAGGAAGCATGAAAAAGGGCTTGGAGGGGTTTGGGAAACCCCCTTGTCCGTTAAACGGACAGGAGTCCGTTTAACTGATCTTCTCGGGTCAAAAAGGACCCTTTGTCCAGTGTATGTCTTCTCGGGAGAAAAATGCAGTTTTGTCGATTCATGTCCGTTAAACGGACATGCATGTCCGTTTAACAGACATGCACTGGAAAGATGATGAATTTTGACCAACTTAGAGGTAGAATCAGACTTTTTGGTCTTCATGAAAGTTTTAGATCTCGAAGTCTTCTTTCCAATGGTTCAAAAATGAAAGCAATCCGACATCTGTAGAGAAAGTTATGGCATTCGCGCCAAGAGAGGAGCATAACTCCCTCATCCGACCTCCAATTGAGGTGATTCTTGGACCAACGGATTTCTAAGACATGTATCTTTATCTCCATGAAAATTGGTATCATTTGGATTTGTTTTAAGAAAGTATGCATGAGAAAAAGTGAGTGGTCGGTTTGAAGAGCAGTATTAAGGTTTGCGCTCGCGTTGGTATTTTGATGATATCTCGAGCTGTAGAGCTCCGTTTGAGGCGATTCTTGTCTCAAATTAAACAAGAGACATAGGGCTATGTTTTATATGAATAGGTAAAATTGAAATACTGATTGTAAGATTTCGAAATTCTGTATGCAAATAGGAGCGATGAGTTCAAGCATAGTGATTGTTTCGTATGGGCACGCTATTGAACAATTGTAGGTGAATTTTGAGACGTTATAAGATTAAAGATGTATGATTCATGTCTAATTAGGATCCATTGAAAAAAAAATTTAACGGCTAATTAGGGTTTAATGGAATAACCCTTCAAGGTGAGATGATCATGATTCATGTTTATGGTTCAAGAGTTGGGTTCCGAAAACGGGATCCAACATTGAGAATGCTTGAATTGTTAGATATATATCTTGAATTTGTGGAAAGTCTCCGATGGCTATAAATATATTGGCCACTGAGCTGTGTAGCTCAACCCATCATTTTCCCTCCTCAGGTGCAGAACAAGCCGACAGTTGATCCTTGCAAGGCATCAGAACTCCAGGGTAGTTAGCGACTTTTGTACTAAGTTAGTGAACATTTTGAATAGCTTATTAGACATATCAACATTGAGCATCCTTATGTATTTTGTTTTAAGCTTTGATGTATAGGATGATATGTATTTGTTCATACTCTTTTGAATTAGTAAGCAAATGAAGAATTGAAGTTCCTTTTGTGTATGATTATGTTTGCCTAATGGGTGAGTTGGATGGTTAGAATTTTATGTATGAATGTATGTGTGTTTAGTATTGGTTGTTGAATGTTGGGAGTACGGGTTTCAGAACTTAGAAGTTCGTCGCGGCGTATCTGTCCCCAAGGGTGAGAAGCGCTCGCCTTGAGAGTTCACCGTAGCAAACTTCTCCCGCGAGGCGTCCGCCGCGGTGAACATTTTGTCGCCGTGGGGAACCCGCCACTTTACACGCTGTTGATCCTTCGAATTTAAATCCTTTCGACCCTCCCCTCGCATGATCCTTACCCGACGGCCTCGAGGGGTTACCTCGGGATAGGGAACGGGACCCGGGCCCAACATTAAAGATACCAAATTCACTAGCTATTAGAACATTGATCGACTAGTAGCCATATTAATCGACCAATGTGCCAATACATCTACCAATGTTATAACAAACTCATGATATATCAAATTTAACAACTTTAACATATGTTGGTTGACTACTGATCTATATAGTTAAGCCCAATCAGCTAAAAAATTATGATTTAAACAATTTCAAATGCTTAAAGTTATTTTTTTAATCCAATTATGATTTAATCACTTTAAATGTCTACTAAAGAGTGTTTAAAAGATCAGTAGATTTTTAAAATAAAATCAAAAGTTTCAATGCCTCGTGAGGAATGTAAAGACTTATGCAATAAAGTGAAATAAAATGTTTATGCATAGTAAACCTTTAGAGTATCAAATTAACAAAGTGAGATTACAATTGATATTACAAACTAAAGAATGACCTTAATAAGCCTTTATCTTCTTTTTTTCTTAGTTTGATCTTTATTTTGATGGTTGTAAACTTCAATGTCTTTTTATCAACTTCGTAAGCTATCTTCTTGAGTTTTCTTATATTGATTTTCAATAAAATAATAAGCTCATTAATATTAATTATACCTTATTATCATTAAAAAACTAGTTAGTGTATTGACGGATGCCTCTAGGAGTTGTGCGTTGGATATGACAAAAATGAAAGAAGTTTCAAAGTAAAGATTTACAAACCAGATCACAGTTGCTTCACAACTAACAATCCAAAATTGGTTTATGCAAGTTCTTAATAAAACATTTCAAGGATATATTTATTAAAATCCTAATATCTCAACTCTAAAAAGGTTTTACAAATACAAAGAGAAACTTAATAATTATGTTAACTCAGGCATTTGCAGAAAGCAAAAAGGAGATTGAGAAAGAGAGGGGAATAAATTATGTTAATGAATATACCAAGCTACAAGGACATATACATGAGTTGAAGTTAATTAATTTCAGATTAACTGTGGAGTTATAACTATTAAGGAATTATAACACTTCCTTTTGCTACGGGTGATGATAGATGCAAATTTCGTTATCTTATTCAGACTTTATTATTTGTTGTTATACATCTTATTCATACTTTATTGTATTTTATTACAATGTAAAATACATTTGTTCTAATTCCATAACAAGAAGATTGAGGCATTTGAGACTTATGTTTGTGATAGATGGCTACTTTCTTAAGACAAAGTTGCAAAGCTAATTGTTAAGTGTATTCAGTAGGGATGGTGATTGATGATTGTATTCGTTGGCTTGGGCTATTATAGAGGTAGAAAATACATATTCATAGAGTTAGTTCATGAATCTCCTAGCATATGATTTGGAATTATATGGTGGTAAAGGACTTACAATCATATATGATATGTACAAGGTATCTTCAAGTGTATATAGTTATAATTAATTTGATTATATTATTAAAGATTAACTAATATTTTTTCAATTGGATTAAGGATTAGTGAAAGTTGTAAAGGAGACTTTAACAAGTGCAACTCACCAAATGTGTTACAAACATATATATCATAATTGGCATGGGAATTGGAAGGGAAAAGATCTCAAAAAATAGTTTGGAATTATGCATAGTCCACTTATGTCAAAGATTTCAACAAGCAACTAAAGACGTTTGACAAAATAAAGCACGAATTTGCTTAGGCTTTATTTAAATATCTTAAATAGTGGTGGATAAGATGTTACTAACCCTTTGAATCCAAATGCTCAGTAGTTGATAATAATATGAATGAAGCTTTTAATGGGTTGATCTTACCGGCTAGAGACAAGCTGATAATTAACATGCTTAAAATAATTTGAATCATGGTGATGAATATTCATGTTGATAAGATACACTTTATAGTTGGATGGAAGTCAAATATTGCACTATCTATAGTGAAGAAGTCAAAAAAGAACAAAAATGATGCAATGCAATGGAGAATAGTTTGGAATGGAGATGGTGCTTATGAAGTTTCAAAAGGTGTTGACAAACATAATTTGAGGGTTAGTAGACAATAAACATGAAGTTTTTTAGTATGAGACCTATATAGATACCTTTGCTAACATGTAATTAGTGCAATCCATCATTCAAATTAAAGGGTTGAGAAATTTATAAATTTTTGTTATAAGAAAGGTCAGCTCCTAAGTTTGTCTGAACATATGTTACAACCAATTAACAGTGAAATTTTTTGGCCTTCAGCTGATGCAGAGGTGATACATCCTCTAGCTAAAAGAGGAATGCCAACTAAACATAAATTACGAGAAGAGTTGATAAATAGTGATTAATTATATTTTTATTCTCATATTTAATGCATTTTGCTTGTTTATTTAAGCATTTTTATTGATTTTGGCACTTAAGTTAGTCATATTTTATTTCTAGGTCTAATTCAGTCATTTAGAGTAAAAATGAATGAATTTAGACAAGTTTGGGGTAATTTGGAGCTATTTTGATTAAGTTATGGAGTGTATGACAATGTATATGGTCATGTTGGAGACTTTATAAGTGTAATTGTTTTCTACAAAACATGTCCTTGTTGGTTGGGAACAGACTCAAATTGAGTAGCGAATAGGCCACGTTGATGATGCACACTTATGTTTCTGCACATGTTAGCTTTGGAAAGCATAGTGCATCTATTTGAAGAACTCGACCATCAACACGCCTATGTTGGTAACTGTGTATCTCCTATAATTTGAATTTCAAATTTTAAAAGCTAAGATTGAGTGATAGAGGAGGAAGGAGCTTTGGGAAACACAAGAAGAAACCCTAGGATGACACAAAGCACGAGAAACAACTAATGAAACCCCTTCGAAATGGATTTTCATCAATTTAAAGTGAAGGTTTAAGAGATCTTAGGGATTTTAATCATATCATCCTTGATTTTCATCTTTTTCTTTACTTTTGATGTTTTGTTTTCTACGAGTATGAGTTAAATTCTTTTTGGTATCTAGATTAGATGAACCCTGGGATGGATCTTATAGTGACTTTATTTTAATCTAATTCATTCTTTAGTTTCATTGAGATTCAATTATATGTTCTTAATTATTATTGAATTAATATTGTTGGCATGTTGATTCATGTTTGATGTTATGCAATTAAAATTGAGAAATCCAAGTAAGAATAGATCTAGCATAATTGAAAGGAGTTGCATGTAAATCTAGAAATTAGTTAGCATAAATTTTCTAAATTGTGATCAAACTTAATAGTGGAATTCATAAATCAATTAATACAATTATAAAGATTTTAATTAGAAAGAGATCTCAATTAATCAACCTAGGATTTAAGTGTTAATAGTCTTAAGAAAGATATTAGTATAATTAAAGAATTTTCACGGTCTAATGAACTTTAGATTGAATTCATTAGTTGATGATATTATAATAACTGAAGAATGTGTTTCTAATGTTGTTTGTTGCTAGGTTGGTAGCTTTGGACATGCCAATAAAAGAAAGTTTTGATATATTGATATGTACACATTCAAGTTATTGTTTAATCTTAGGGGAATCTAGCATCAATTCACAATAGTTACAAGTTGAAGAAACAAAAGGAAAGCATTATTGGTATAGTCATCACAAGAATAAGTTTATCAATCAAATAAAAATAAGGGAAATAATATGGAGTAACTTTTTTATGGATATGTGCTATTGGCGTAACTTTTTTATGAATATGATGTTAATATAACACTTTTGCCTAAATATAATTATGCATTCCAATCCAATTAAAATTTGATATTCATATGTTTGCCACTTATAAATTCATATATTAGTTTCTCAATATTTATATGTGATCATATGACAAATCATTACAATATAATAGTCAAGTGCACAATCATTACATTCCATGTAAATCAAGATTGATATTTAACATTGCAATGCAAAGTCATTTTCCAATAACATAAATGAAAATAAGAAGTACCATCAGCACAATAAATCCTATTATAATATTTAATATTGTAAACTTCATCCTATTTTTCTCATTTTCCAACAAATTTATGTCTTGCTCAATAAGCTTCATTTACAACTTCAACTCTTTGGTTATGCTTGTTTTAATAATACATGTTCCAATATTATTGGTTTCAACTATCTTCTTCACTATTGATACTTCTTTCCTCAATTTTGAATCACTTCAACTGCTCTCTCGATAAATTTGCCATCATACCATTTGAAAAAGTTGCATCTCCAAACCTAAAATTTTTTATTTCATTATAGAGACAATAAACACAAGAGTTATAAATAATAAAAAATATATTCTCACTGGATAATTGGAACATCAATAAAATCTCTGACTATGATTATAATCACTTCATGAAGTCCTTAACATGGAATTCAACCTATAATATCAAACCACTTTTTCAGCATTTGAAATTATTGTATTAGTAGAAGATGAGAATTCCATAGGTTTAGGAGTTGTCGTTGTAATAATCATAATAATGACATATATACTCCAGCAAAGAATTTTTACATGGAATAAGAGGAAGAGCTACTAAATTTAACAACTTTGATGTATGTATAGATGTATGGATCTCTACTCCTCTAAATCAAACTCAAAAAATTATTTACTCGAAACAATTAAATTTCTTAAACTCATTAACAAAGACATCCTCTACTTAATTTAGTGCTTTAAGCCACAATTCTCACAAAAAAAGAAGTAATGTTAATATAAACTTTCACTAAATTAAGACAAAAACTGATGTATCCACAAATGGAAATATAATAATTTTCAAGTTGCCATCTTTATTTGATGAGAAAGGAATCAATCTTTAACTAAGAAGCACAGACACAGACATTGACACAGGACACGACACGGACACGGACGCAGGGACACACCAACTTCTAAAATTTGGTGGACATGGACACGGCATATATATATATTATAAAATTTAAAATTAAGAAAAAAAATTCAGAATTCATAATATGATATATATTGATTGATGTATTTCAAGACTTCAAACATCTTGATAGTTCATACATATTTGATACTTTATAAGCTCCTAAAAAAAACATGGAGCATATATTCTATGGAGCATATATTCCATTAAGCAATGTCCGAGTGATCTCCAGACGTGTCCGAACTGTGTCTACCGTGTGTTAATAGGTGTCCGACACGCGAACACAGCTCTATTTTGTCGTGTCCGTGCTACATAGATCTTTAACGTTATTACAGAACAGAGTTATCATTTCTCAATTGACTTATGATGAAGTGTGTAAACCAGAACAAAAAGGAAATCCAATTAAAGGTTCAAACTTCAGCTTAAACCTAGGTAGCTTCAAACATCAATAGTTGAAAGCTAATGATAGCTTTCTGCAAGCTCTTAACATTAACTAATACCAATTCTAAAACCAATTATTTTCATTTATTATGTTTTTTATATCTATAATATAGGGAAGATTTGACTTATTATAATACATAGAATCAAAACTCATCTAATTCCTAGAAATGTTCTATTTTTTTGGTTGATTGAATGAGCATATGAGAAATCTGAGGGTGTTGTCTCGTCTGAAGAGGGTTATGAGAATAATGGAGAAGAAAATTACGTAGTCTTAAACAAGAACTCTCTAACAGGAAGAAAAAGGCAAGCTACTCAAAGAAGTTAGGAAAAAGCTCCTAAGTTAGTGGAAGCTACATTATAAGTGGGCATATCCTTTTGTAAAATTTTCATAAAATAAGGCAACGATTGCAAAGTCTAGTATAAGAGATATCTTACAGTGGTCGGAATAGAAAACCAGGGCTGCGAAGGCAAATGACGGTGGTGAAGAGGGAGAAAGAAGATGGCAACGGGGAAAAACAAGAAAGAAGGTGGCATGCGAGACAACGAGGGTAAATTAATTTAGACCCTATCGAATTTTAGGCTGAGCCCGAATCTGAACATAACCTTTTGAACCGGCCCAATACCAAGCCACTTTTACCCAACAGAAAAAGAAGTGAACACGCGTCAACAGGGACAAGATTTCACTGAAAAGAAGGGTGGATACACGTAGATTCCATGGCGAATTGAAAGAAGAACAAACCCGTTTGGGAGGAAGTGAAATACGTGTATGTGTTAACCTTTGGAGTCTGAGTGAAGAAGAAGAAGAAGATGTTGTTTCAAGTGGCAGGGCAAGGTGCGCGTCCCACCTTCTTCGAGATGGCGGCAGCCCAGCAACTCCCGGCCAGCCTCCGAGCTGCTCTAACATACTCCATCGGCGTAATCTTTAATATTCCATCACTTTATATGTGCATTTAGCTAACTTGCGCATGCTTATACGTTCTTATATCAAAAGATTGTCTGTTTTTCGACTTATTCACGACTTTTCTAGTGATATGTGATAGGAAAGTTTTGTATATTTGATACCCTTCAGAGATTTCATTTGAGTTTGTCTAAATTTCCTCACTTTCTACTTTAATTTGGAAGATTCTTGGCTTTAGTGTGAATGTTGGCGCTATTTGTTGGTACTAATTGTTCCAGTGTAATTAACGCGAAGTTTCTGGCTTTCTTAATTGCTGGAGGTTATTTAAAAGGACAGTTTGCATGTTCTAGATTTGATGGTTTTTAAACTAGTTTCCAAATTATATCTTAATTAATGTTGCTTATGTTGTTCAAGGTGCTGGCGTTAAGAAGGCCTTTCCTTCATAAGGTATTAGACTATGAAGATGAATTCTTTGCCTTGCTCATGCTTATTCTCGAGGCTCATAGCTTAAGAACTACAGGTTTCCTTCCTCCTTTCTTCTTGCTTTTGTTCCCTATTTTTGGTATCTTCCATTGCTGCTAATTCTGTTTGTGAAATTGTATTTGTGTGCTGGATTACTCAACTTTTGGTCGTATCTTGATGTTATTTCTGTTTTTACGGAGTTGTTATGAATGTGTTTTTGATTATCGCATCCTTGGATTACAGCATAGCTAGTGCCTGATATCTCTCCCAATCAAGGTCAACCAATGTCTTCTATATATGAATGCTAATGTATTCTATGAATGGAATATACTTGATATTAACATTAGCAGCTGTACTCATGTTGTATATATATTATTGTTTCTACTTTCACCTTTATCTTGTACTGGCTGCTTTCTGCAGTCTGCTTCTCAAATTATATGTTTTTCATAATGCCATCTGAAACATCTTAATCTAAGCAAACTTTGGATCTTTGAATTAGAAATTTTGGTTTGGACCTTCTTTCTTGTGGTTGTTTCTTATACATTTTTTCCTCATCAGATGCTTCCTTTTCTGAACATCTTTATGGAATGCGGAGAAGAGCAGTGAAGATAAGTGTAAAAAAGGATAATACTCATTTGAACTCTGGGGACGAAATTGAGCATTCTGGGTTACAAAAACGCCAAAGAGTTCTTTCAGTTGTATTTCTGGTACTGAGCACTACTTTTATTTAACTATTGTTGTATCTTAAGAAATTTGCACTTCATTTCATTGACTTTGCAATGATGTCTAGGTTGCCTGGAATAGTAAGACTAGTTACAAAACATGTTTACCAAGAATTGACCTGCATTCTTCATAATTATCTATCAATCAACGAGGAACTTCTAAATTTTTCTTTTCGACCATAGAGCACTGGAGGTTAATGATTTCTGAACTTGATTTTCTTGATCAGGTGGTGTTACCTTATTTTAAGTCAAAGTTGCATTCCATATATAATAGAGAAAGGGAAGCTATGCTACAGGCAAGTTTGTGGGGGAATAGTGATGAATTGATTGGGGAATCTGATTATTTTAATGGAGCGGAGACATCTCTTCTTTCCAGAGAAAACTCAAATACAGAAGCAACAGTAAGAACACGCTTGATGAAGAAAATTCAGAAAGTTATATATGCTTGCTACCCATGGCTACATGCCAGTAGTGAAGGTAGGTGCAACCCTGCGTCCTTTTCTGTCTCTAGTTCTGATGATAATGGTTACCTTTTACCTTAAATACTCAGTTGACATCTAGGAAGTGAAGAAGAGCTTGTCACAGAGAAATATGAATAACAGTTATCTATCAAGCCTTTGCTTTCCTGGTTGATAGTTAGTGTTACACACTTATCTTGCTCTTTTACTCAATATTCAGCAGTCCTCACGTTACCAGTCTCTGAGGCTAAAAATATGCACTATAAAATGTTGGAATTTGCTTGACATCATCCTTCAATATTAGTGATCACTTTATTTATGTATTTCTGCCAATTCATTAAGCAAGAAGGGTCTTTCTTGTAGCCATGTGGACCCATTGCTACCACCTCTTTACTTCCAAATGTCTTGCTGGTTCTGCTAATGATCTTGCCAACCTAGGTTCATCTACTCGGTTTTGTAATGCAGGATTGTCCTTCACTTATCAGCTCTTATATCTACTGGATGCTACTGGATTTTATTCCCTAGGACTACAGGTGCTTGGAATTCATGTTTGTCGAGCTACAGGGCAGGAAATGGTATCAATTTATGGCAAAGTTGGAAATTGGTTGGTTATATAACAATGCACACACACTGAAACACACATCACTATGCATTTTTTTTTTCCAGCTGATGTTTGTTCTGCTCTGCATCTTGTTGTGCAACAAATTAAATCGCCAAGTGCTTTTTCTGAGTTCTGTCTTATAAATGGATGATTTTATGCAAGAATTAAACCGTGGTAGGATGTGATATTTGATTGGGAACTGGACCTGTGGAATTAAGAACAATTGTAGGATCAATTCTGTGGATCTCTTTTTCCTTTAATATATTG
Source organism: Erythroxylum subrotundum (assembly GCA_027563845.1). Classification (NCBI taxonomy): domain Eukaryota; kingdom Viridiplantae; phylum Streptophyta; class Magnoliopsida; order Malpighiales; family Erythroxylaceae; genus Erythroxylum; species Erythroxylum subrotundum. The sequence goes on from JAOQMQ010000003.1 coordinate 20,348,403, forward strand.
CTCTACTCTGCATCTTGATATACAACATATTAAATCTTCAAGCTCTTGTTCTAAGCTTTGTCACATGGGTGATTTTATGCAAAAATAAACCGTGGTAGGATTTGACATTTGATGAGGGCTTGGACCTGTGAAATTGGGAACAAATGTAGAATCAATTCTATAGACCTCTCTTTCTTTTATGTACCCATTCAATGTTTATTGAGAAGGGAGAACTGTTTCTAGATAATATTGAATTTGAAAATTTTGACTTTTTGCTATTTTCTAAAAAAAAAGGTTAATTGCTTTATATCTTTCTGTATATAAATGGAACTTTGTATGTTGCTGATGAGTGATTGCATGGGGCAACTTCCAATTATAACATCAGTTGATTATTCTTTATATATGTTAATTTTTGCTTCCACGGACAATTTAGTGTATTTTAGGATTGTGTATAATTGCTTCTGATGTCAAGGTAGATGGATTCTTCTTCAAGAATTTCAAAGATTAGAAGCCGTGAACGTGAAAGACTTCGTGGTCCTCCTTGGCTTAAGGTATTATTCGGATTATTTTGTTGAGTTCGTAACAACCCCTCTCTTATATCATTTTGTTAGACAATTTACAATTTCCTCTCCTGATTTCCCCCTCTAAATAACATAATGATACACTTTCGAAAATTGTGACAGACATTACAAGGAGCATTGCTGAGATGTACCTATGCTGTACTTGACTATGCACAAACTGGCTTAATTGCGTCAGTATTCATCTTTAAAGTGAGTATGGTTCATATGCTCATGTTTAGTGTTTCTGATTGAGCAGTAACCTGCCTTCCAAAGACATGATATGGAAGTCTGATTTCCATTACGCTGCTTTCTTGTATTGCATGCTGATTGATACTGATGTACCACATCAACATTTTCCATTTGTTAACAACGAAGAGCTTCTCTTGTAATAAAGTTATAAAGAAAGCTTTCCCTTATATTGATACGTGAGTAGCGTCATTTCTCAGGGGAAAAAAAAAAGAGTTACTTACCCAAGAGTGGGATAATATTTCTGGAATTACAAGTCTGTTGTCTGTATCGTAGCCCTGCTGGAACAATTTTTGGGTCCTTCTAATGTTTGCATACTTGCATTGAATTTTGTTTCATGTGTTAAAATTCTTAACCTTTCATAATTTGTCTTTATGCTTTTGTAATATACTTGTTGAATTAAAGAAGCAAAGGGGGACAATAAAGTTGTTTAAGTTTGAATAAAGCTTATCCATAAAAGTAAAATTTTTGTGTTCTTTGGCGCTGACAAATTCTTAATGTGAATTATATAGATGATGGAATGGTGGTATCAATCTGCTGAGGAAAGGATGTCAGCTCCAACAGTGTACCCTCCACCACCACCACCTCCGCCTCCAAAGGTAAAAAGGAATCAATTTCCATCTTAAATTCTCTCTTGCATCCATTGTATGGAAGCATCTTCTGGTCACAGAAAATTCATCAATAATTATGCATTGTGATCTTAAGAGTGCTTCTTCAAATAGGTATAATATGGGAAAATACAGTGTGTTAATGATATGTATACATGTATATGTTCCCGTTAAAGGATAACATTAAACAATTTCTTAGTATTTTTCGTACTAATTTTTGAGTAATAGATTTTATCAAATGTGGGAAACTAATAATTTGAAAAATGATATGTTGGTATCTGGATTGTATAATCAAACATATATACTTTCTTTATTGCCAAACAGGTGGCCAAAGAAGGGATTCCACTGCCCCCCGATAAAACCATCTGCCCTTTGTGCTCACAGAAGCGTGCAAATCCTTCTGTAGTTACTGTTTCAGGCTTTGTCTTCTGTTATGCTTGCATATTTAAATATGTTACTCAGGTGAGTCATTAACATCTACTTCATATTGGCCTTTTGGCGAAAAGTTTGTGTTTTATACCTGTAACTAGAAAACTGATCAAATATGCTATTTGCTAACACAAACAAGCTTTACTTGACGAATTATTAAAACCACCCTTTATGATCCTTTAGGAAAAGGAAACATAGGATAATATTTTCGTATTTTAGGGGAGGATTTGAAGCATATAGGGAATTCCTAGGGGAACCTCAGATGTTTGTTTTATGTGTCTAATACTCCTATGTGGTGCATTGGAACGTCAACAGTTAATGTTTCTCTTATCCCTCTGTATATCCGTATGTGTCGGAAGACCTACCTCAGTTGTAATACTATTAAAATATGAATTAAGCTAGGAACAAATTCTCCAAGTGAAGAGGAGTTGGAGAAGAATAGGTTTTGCATGAGTAGAGTTCTCTATTCTTTATCACTTTCCGTGCTTCTATTCCGGAGTTGTGTATTCGTTCTCTTCATAATCGTGCTTCACTCCAATACTTTACCAGTACAACCGGTGCCCTGTTACTTTGATGCCAGCGGCTGTTGACCAGATAAGGAGGCTCTTCCATGATATGTAGACACTTTGTTGGATACTACAAGGTATAAGCAGCGTATTTTTGCTAGGATCTATAAACCAAATTAAACCAGGTAATTATGCAGCATAGCTGATTATAAGCCAAGCATAGAATAGTTTACTGATTTTGTATACGAAATACGATGACTGAAAGACGATGTGAAGTGGCCTCGGGGTTATCAAAGTTCTACCATTTTCAATAGATGCCCACTGATTTGAATTTGTATGTTGACAAGGTTTATGGATTTTTCTCATTTCTTTCTAGTTTGATGTGTAAATAAGCTAAGCTACAGTATTTGCCTTTGTTTCATTGCATCCATGTGTAAGTGCCTGTGTTTTAGGCTAAACAAAAGAGATGCACATGAGAGAGGTGTTCTGAGGCAAGGCAAATGTTGCAGCTCCAAATAAACCTTGTAAAAACACCACATTCCTGTATTATGGGAAAAGAAATATAGGAGTTATGTCGTGTTGGATCTGTATATACAGTGAATAGAATTCTTTGTAAAAATGACACAGGATAACATACGACATTCTTTTATAATATGTTCGTGTAGGATTGTAATTTGATATAATCCTTTTTTTTTGTTTTAAGATATATACAGAAAAATATTCGTTTGTTAAGAAGTTATTTGAAACTTATAATCACCAACGTGTGTTAAGAAAATAATTAGAGTACGGTAACTGAATTTTTTTTTAGTAAATTAGAAAAAATCAAATTAATAAGCAAAAATATATACAAGAAAATTCACAGACCATGCCGCATAAGGGTTGACTAGCAAAGCCTCAGGCCAAACTCAAAGAAAACTAAGGGACACCAAAGCATAGGAAGAAGAAATCCGAAAATCAAGTAACTGAACAACAAGCAACCCAAGAAACAGAGCCAGAAAAGGACCAATCAAACAAGGTTCAAGGAGAAAACTTAGCTAAAACAATCCAACCAGCAGCTAGCAGGCCTAGGATTGTAACTGAAAATTGAAGCAGAGAGTTAATGATTTCTGTGGTCACATCCCCTTAATCCTATTAACCTATAGGTTTTGAAAACATCCAATCAAGATTTTTAGAAACAATGAATATTTTTTCAATTTGCCCTATTAAATACGGTCCTTTAACTAATGTTTAAAATTTTTGGAATCCTTTGGTTTTACGTTTATTTTTTTACTGTGATTTTCGGGTTTTTATTTCTTGTTTTTAGTTTAATTTTTTAAACAAAAACAAAATTCTGTTTGATTTTTAATGTCAATGTAATTATATTTTAAGTATTTATAATAATTAAATGTTAGATCAAATTTAAAGATACATTAATCTCATAAATTAAATTATTTTATTTTATTTTATCTTAATCTCTTATACAATATTTATCAACAAAATTATTATATTTATTAAATAAATAGTTAGTTAATTATTTATTTATAAATTCATATT
>JAOQMQ010000003.1:20375244-20385257 GCA_027563845.1 Erythroxylum subrotundum
TTGACATCTAATTAATCGGGGTTTGTACACAATTATGTTTATTATGCTAGTCCACAATTATGATAAAATTCTATCATGGTGATCTTTCTGCCAAGTAAAACAGAGAAAACTCCAAGTCGGCATGCTGGTACCGCAGAAAGCTAACGAAAGCTTCAAAATCGACAGGAAAAAAACAAAAACTTAATTCAAACGACGACTCCAATTCAATGGACTTTTATCTTAAATAATGCATGAAAGCTTTTGTGTGGTTATTCTCTTATTTCAATAATAATGGTTTCTTCTTTTACTACTCCTTCTTCTTTGGCCTCCCAACCATATAAGTATGTTAAGATATATATCTTATATCTTATTATTTAATTGTAGACATTATTTAATAATTGGATCTAGTGGATTTATGTGAGACTCTTTCAAGATAAGTTTGACGGGTTTAAAATCCTAATCAAGATGAGATTTAATGATTAACCTATTTTAGAGATAATAGCTATCTAAGGAAGGATATCGTTAAGATATATGGTACATATCTTATTATTTTATTTTGATATTTTTTGATAATTGGACATCTAAGATAATGTTGATGAGTTTAAAATTCAAATCAAAGTGGGATAGAATAAAATCTGTTATCTTAGAAAATTGGATAGAGTTTGAACTCTACCTAGAGAGAAGAACTCTTATAGATTATGTGACTATTTGTTGAAGGATTTTTCTGTGTAATTCCTCTTTAGTGCGCGTGGGTCTTCAACTATGTTCTGTTTTGTTGGCTGCATGGTTTATGGGCTTACGACTGTGAGCGTGATTGGTTGTTGTTGTTAATTGGATGGAAGAGCAGATGTGCTGATTTCATGTTGATGAGAATTCCATCTTGGTGCTGCAGTTTTAATTAATTAATTGCGTGAAGATATTAATATGCGTGTGTGATGACTCCTTGGTGAAGTGGGGAACAAATGTTGGATGGGTTCTCAGTGAATCATGCAACACATGTTGATGGTTGTATGTGTGTAGCTGTGACTTTCCCTATGATATTATTTGCGTGACTTTCCCTATGATGTTATTCGCGTGACTTCAGCTGGGTTTTATTGTGAATTGATTTTGGTTCTTGCTGTAGTCGTGAGTCTCTTTGGGGTCTAGTTTAGTAGGCGTGTTTGTGGGCTGCGTATTCTTTTGTTGGCGGATGGATTTTGGCTGCGTGCTCTATGTATGATGTTGCCGGTTGAATGGATGTGCAACTTATAATTAATCTATCCTATTGTTATGTTGTGTGTGGCTCCTGTGTGATATTGGTTGTGCATTGAACCATTGGCGTGTCATGGTGGATGCGTTTCTGGTGCAGCTGTGGTCTTGTGTTGGTATTTACATAAATCAACTTGGTATCATCTTCAGTGCCCTAATGTCAATTGGAACTTGGGAGCTGATATGTTTTCTAAACTGTCTACGACATCACCATTCGTGAACAACTTTCATATTTATCTTTGGAAGAGCTGAAAACATCAGGAAGTTGTTTCTTTTTCTATCTCAACTGTATTCATTTTTGTTCCTAGTTATTTTAATCAATTGAGTTGTTTATTTTATTTCATTATCATTAAACATTGTTTGAGAAAATCCTATCTTGAGCTTAGTATGAGGCGGTCATACTATTGGGTGTGAAATTTTTTCAAGGATTACGAGGATGAGGGATAGTGTCAAGGGATGAGTGATGTAGGCTCAGTAAAGCATTGTATAAAATTATTGTTGTTAGTGAAAGAATTAAGCTAAGTGAGGGCTCCGCAATGTAGACAAGGTGTGCCGAATTGCGTTAACAAAATTTGGTGTTGATTTGTTATTTCGTTTTTGATTGTTTAATTTTTCTGATTTTTGATTGTGCTAGAAACGATTGCGGCAAAATCTGAAAGTTTGTGAAACCATTATAACCTGCAGTTTTTCAGATATGTTGGAGATTTGATTGCTAATAGCAACTGTCTTGTTAACATGTTTTACATAAGTTTTAAAGCTGAAGGATTGTCATTTTTGGTGTGGAAAAATGAGAGTCCTGGTATGACTTGGATTCTAAAATTAAAAAGCTATCTTGAATAATATTTGATAAGAGATTGTATGAAGATGGAACTCAATCTTATGAAGACTTCTTAGAGTATCACGTGATTGTTGAGCTAAAGGGCATTCTGTCGTGCTTCCTTTTTTGGTTTGGTATGGTTGGTGTGTTTAACAGCCGTGTGTTCTTTTGTTTGTGGTTGATTGATTGGGTTATAGGCAGTTGTGGTTTTTCAATCGACAATTGAGTGATTCAACTAGGCATAAAGATGCTACTCTTTAACGTCAATTGAGGGTGGTTCTTGGGGACTTGGCAATCGATCTATTTTATGGTGTATATGTTATCTATGTGTTACAGTTTTGTGTTGATGAAGTGTGGATTAAACGGCTGGCCTTGATGACTTACGGTTGGAAGTAATGCGTGAAGATTCTAGCAGCTGACTACGGTAGTATACTTGGTGAACAACTTTCAAATATGTCATTGAAAGAGCTGAATTCATTAGGAAGTTGTTCTTTTTTGTCTCAAGTGTGTTCGTTTTTGTTCCTTGTTATTTTAATCACTTGAGTTGTTCGTCTATTGTCTTTATCGTTAAAAAGTCGTTGAGAAAGTGCTCTATTGAGGTTAACACAAGTTGATCTTATTATTGGGTGTGAAATACTTTCACGGGTAGTGAGGACGAGGGATAGTATTAAGGGTTGAGTGGTGCTGGCTCAGTAAAGCGTTGTTAAAACTATTGTCGTTAGTGAAAGTATTAAGCTGGGTAAAGGCTTCGCAGATGTAGGCAAGGTGTGTCAAATTACATTAACAAATTTCAGTGTTGATTTGTTTATTTTGTTTATAATTTTTTAATTTTCGTTTGTGCTAGAAAATTTACAGTTACTGATTTAGTTGCTTTATATCAAGCAACCACAGATATAGTTCAAAGCAACTGCGGCTGAACTAGATTTTTGCGAAACTACACCCCTTCAGAAATTTTCAATTGGTATCAGAGCGGGTCACCAAATTAGAACTTAGTACGTCAAGTTGATGTAGATACATTTTTCGCAATTATGACTGTAAGAGAAGAGGCAACAATCATCAGGCCACCGTTGTTAGATGGTTCAAATTATCCTACATGGAAATCACGGATGAGAGTATTCATTCAGGCACAAGGAACGAAAGCGTGAAACTCAGTTTTAAATGGCTGGACACATCCAGTGACGACTGAAGAAAAGGGAGAAGTAGTGCTTAAAGATGCATCTGAGTGGATAAGGGATGAAGAAAAGAGAGCTCTTAGAAATTCTCAAGTCATGCACAACATCTTCAGTGCAATTGATGAAGGTCGCTTTGCTATAACATCAGTCTGTGAATCGGCAAAAAAAGCGTGGGACACTTTGCAAACTATACATGTGGGATCAAAATCTGTGATAGCATCAAAACTTCAGATGTTAACTGTGAGATTTGAAGAGCTGAAGATGGATGAGAGTGAAATTATTAGAGACTTCTATGAGATACTACATGACATAGCAAACCGAGCATATCAACTTAGGAAGAAGTATTCAAATGTGAAACTTGTTAAGATGATATTAAGATCATTGCCTCCGGGATTCATACCAAAAATTACAGCCGCCGAAGAAGCCCATGATATCACTGAATTATCACTGGATAAGGTAATTGGGATTCTTACCAACTTTGAGATGAATCTGTTAAGAGATAAATAAGAGAAGAACAAAGGATTGACATTGTAAGTTGAGGTTGGAAAAGTCGTGAATGACTTAGGAGATGAATCCGATGAGAATGAGGATATGAAATTATTGACAAGAAATTTCAGCAAGTGGTTAAAGAAAGTGAAGAAGGATATATCCGATTTTAGGTAAAATGATGGGAGCTCATCAAATAGTAATTTTAAACAACAAGCTAAAACTCAAAAGGGTAAAAGAAAATTAAAGAAAATTCAATGTCATGAATATCAAGGTTTTGGACATTGTAAGTGGAATGTGTTAACACTTTGAAGAAGAGAAAAGGGAAGTCCTATACGAGCACTTGGAGTGAGAATGAATCCGAAAATGAGTATAGTAATGAAGAGGAATTTGTGAGTAATGATGCGTTAGTTGCTTTATATAGCAAAAGTCCAGTTGCTTGCTTAATAACAACCAAAAAGGAAGAAACTGACGATAAAACCATGGATAAATCAGTCCAAAATTTTGAGAAAAATGCGGATGAATCAGTATATAGTTCCGGTTTAGATTATGACATTGATGACAGTGATTTTGATTACAAAAAGGAGGATATTTACGAAGCCTATGAATTAATATATGCAAAATGGGAACAAACGTGTAAGAAGAATGAAAAGCTAAAGAAGGAAAACTCCTCTATGAAGAACATCATTCAAGATTTAAAGAAGTTGTTATCTGCAGCAAATGAGCTTGATGAAACAAAATTGAAGCTAGTCAGTACCGAAAAAGGAATAAGAATGTTAAATGGAAGTACCGAAAAGCTAGAAAAATTGCTAGAAATTGGTAAAACTAAAGGAGACCTTCAAGACATTGGCTATAAAAGTGAATGTTCTAAGTCGAATGATGAGAAAAGTGGTGCAATAAAATATGTCCAATGAGAAATCTCAATGAAGAATCGAAAGTTTATACCTACATGTCACTTTTGTAGGGTAATCGAGCACATAAGACCGAAATGTTACAAGTTGTTACAAATGGTATTTCAAAGGGCTAAAAAAAAACTAGGCACTTTTTAATGAACTTCGAGCAACAACCCACGTTACCAAACCATACTTGGGATAGAAAGGGCCAATTACAAGCACAAAGACATAGTGAAGGAAAAAAAGAAATTGTCCAAATTCATAGTTAGTTGTTGTTGTTAAAGAAACTAGTAAGATAGAGGATATGTTAATTGCTTCAGAAGAAGAAACTGATGACAAAGATAATGTAACGAGGAATAAAGTCAGGTTTGAATTTCTTTGAGAGGTACAGAGACTGTGTGCATTACATTTTTGAAGTATATTGATTTTTTTGTTTGCTAAAAAAGGAGGTTTGAAGGAGTTATCATCTAGGCTTTCTGAGTTTTTATTTATAGGTTTTCTAAGGTTCAGTTGACTGGTATGTGTTTTGTTTTTCCTTACTTGTTGAATAGTATATTTGATGTGAGAATGTGACTATGCTTAATGATTTGAAAATTCTACTTTTTGATATTGATTTAAGGAGTTATGTCGAGAAAATATTGACGTTTGGTTGGAGACTTATAGGAAGATTTAGGTTTTCTAAGGTTTGGATTTTTCAAGTTTTATCTTGGTTTCACTTTATATTGGGTTGTATGAATTTGGGCAATTTGCGTTCGTATGGTTTATATGAGGAGGAGATCAATTAAGTTTGATTATAATGAATGCATTTTTGGGGTCTATGAATTTAATTGGTTGTATGTGGATGACTTTGATGTACGTAACGATATGTTGCCTAGTGTTTTGATTAAGGGTTCTACGAATTTTGCTGCTGCATTACACACTTATGATTCTTCCGCTGCACCTACTGCTGATTCTTATGCTTCTTTATTTGCCGAGATTGATTGTATTTAAGTCATTCTTCATTTTGACATTGTTTTGTCTCAAAGGGAAGATATAATATTGTTTTTGGTGATTGTTCAATTCAGGGGGAGATTTCAAGGTATCTATGTGACTATTAGTCTTGCTTTTTAGCATCTTTTATCCCAAGGGGAGAAACCTATGTTGGAACATGTTGCTTTGTTGATTGTGTTCTGTTACTTTTGTTGCTTTGGATAATTGATTATGTTTGAATCTTGTTGATTGATTAAGGGGGAGTTCTCATGTGAATTGTGAATTCGATGCTATACGTTCAACTATCTCTTTTAGGGAGAGTTTCAAATGTGTGACAAATAATGTCAAAAAGAGGAGATTGTTAAGATATATATCTTATATCTTATTTTTTAATTTTGGACATTATTTGATAATTGGACCTAATGAATTTATGTCGGACTCTTTCAAGTTAAGTTTGATAAGGCTTAAAATCTTAATCAGTATGAGATTTAATGGATAACCTATTTTCGAGATAATAACTATCTAAAGAAGGATATGTTGGAGATTGATTACTAATAGCAGTTGTCTTGTTAATATGTTTTATGCAAGTTTTGGAGCTGAAGGATTATCATTTTTGGTGTGGAAAAACGAGAGCCCTAGTATGACTTGGATGCTGAAATTAAAAAGCTGTCTTGAATAATATTTAATAAGAGATTGTATGAAGATAGAACTCAATCTTGTGAAGACTTCTTCGAGTATCACTTGACTATTGAGCTAAACGACATTCTGTCGTGATTCCTTTTTTTGGTTTGGTATGGTTAGTGTGTTTAACAACCGTGTGTTTTTTTGTTTGTTGTTGATTGATTGGGTTGTAGGTAGCTGTGGTTTTTCAATAGACAATTGAGTGATTCAACGTCATTTGAGGGTGGTTCTTGGGGACTTGGCAGCCGATCTATTTTTTGGTGTATATGTTATCTTTGTGCTACAGTTTTGTGTTGAATTGTGGATTAAGTGCTTGCCCTTGATGACTTATGGTTGGAAGTAATGCGAAGATTCCAGCAGCTGACTAAAGTAGTATACTTGGTAAACAACTTTCAGATTTGTATTTGAAGGAGCTAAATTCATTGGGAAGTTATTCTTTTTTATCTTAAGTGTATTCGTTTTTATTCCTTGTTATTTTAATCTTAGAAATATCATGCTACTTTTTGAGTATCAAAGCTCTTCAGGTAATAAGATTTATCCAATTAGAATCTTGAAAAGAATGTTAAGTGAAAATAATTCTAAAAAATCTTAATACTTTTTAGAATTATTTTTGAATTTTGACATAGCAATCATGGATTAATTCTTAGAAGTATTGAATAAGGCCAATAGAAAATTTAGAATGAAATTTCTTATTAATTGAGTGCTTCTTACTATCAACATTTTTTTAGTTTTATTTTCTATGTTTCATTACATTATAAGACACTAATTATTCTAAAGATGAATCCAAACAGTGCCTAAGGCTTTGTGAGTTGCAGGACAAACAAGGAAGTTATATGTAACCTTCCGATTTCAAAAAACCGATTCCATATCTTCAGAGGTTCTTCAGAGGTTACTGATAGTAAATTCAAAATTACAAACAACACCTATAAGGACCAAAATATTGAAAGTAGACGCTTTATGTCTTCTGAAATCTACCTCAAAACCCCCCTAAAGAAGACCATATTCTTAAAAATCATTAGCAGCAGCAAGAGGATGATGTGCATTGTAGCATATTATCATAAATTATGGCTGCAATAGTAGCATCAACCAATGGACCAGAGCAGTAGACTCGGTGGTTTGTCCATGTCCGGCTCACTACTTCTAGACAAGAAGGAGACCGCAAAGTTCATGGATGAACCTGTTGAGAATTTAGACCTCTCGAACCCACACCCAAAGATATTTGATAGAAAAAAATATCAGAAAATATAAAAATAATAACAACACAAGAGAATTTACGTGGAAACTCCCAAACTGGAGAAAAACCACGGGCAACAAGAAGAAAATCCATTATGTAAAAAATCCTTACAATCGCACCCTATGTGAAAAATCCTTACAATCACACAATTTTTTCTCTCACCTAATCCCCCAATACACCAACACACCCACAAAGAAATACCTACAACAAACTCTCTAACTCTCACCTCAAAAGAGGAATTTAACTAGAGTCAAATTTGTCATACAAATCTTTGACTTTGTATTGGTGCATTAACCAAGGAAGTAGCAACCTCCTTATATAGGCAAGAGCCTTGCCTCAATTGTTTTTCCCAACCAATATGGGACAAACAAAAAAGCCAAAACTCAACAATCTCCACCTTGGCGACTTTGGTTGATCCCACAACCACATTCCACCTCAATGAAGATCTCCTGAAAATAACATAACTCTCATTTAAGTGTTCTCAATGGGATTGTCTCTGAACTGGAGGCTATTGGAGTTCATATAGATGATGAGGATCAAGCTTTGAGACTCATTTGGTCTCTTCCACCTTTATATGAACACATGAAACCGATTTTGATTCATGGGAAGGAGAAGATAGTTTTTTCTGAAGTTACCGGAAAACTCTTTTCAGAAGAGAGAAGACTGGGTGGTGGAAAAAATGTTCCTCCTGAAGACTCAGCTTTGGTGGTAGCTGGATATCGGAAGAAGAACTCCATGAAGAAAATATAGTATGCTGGACGTGTGGAAAATCTGGGCACGTGAGGAAAAATTGTTCGAGAGGTGGAGTGAGTTCGACAAGAGGCTCTGGTCAATTAATGGAGAGACTGACAATGTCGCTAACATTGTCTTCATGGATGATGATTTTGTTCTCTAAAAAAGGGGAGGGGGCATGTACATCCTCATGGCATGCCGGTAATCCCAAAGTTGCCATGATAGAGGATGTGTTATTGTTAACGGGTCCACAAGTCTGTACACGGGCATTGGTTTGGCATTAATGCAAGGTGTGTGGTGGAATTTATGTCGATGGCTGATGAAGCCAAACATGTTGTAGCATAATTTTTTCACCAAGGTTATTTTCGACATGTGCCGAAGTAAAAGGCTTGGAATTGGTTTATTTTGAGTGGGTATGCTTTTATGGTGGAGCATGATGCTGTGAAGCATGGTAATTCTCTACATTGAGAGTTATGTTATTTTTAGGAGATCTTCATTGAGGTGGAGTGTTGTTGTGGGATCAACCAAAGTCGCCAAGGTGAAGATTGTTGGGTTTTGGCTCCTTTGTTTGTCCCATATTGGTTGGGTAAAACAATTGAGGCAAGGTTCTTGCCTATGTAAAGAGGTTGCTACTTCCTTGGTTAATGCACCAATACAAAATCAATGATTTGTATGACAAATTTGACTTCAGTTAAATTCCTCTTTTGAGGTGAGAGTTGGAGAGTTTATTGTGAGTATTTCTTTGTGGGTGTGTTGGTGTATTGGGAGATTAGGTGAGAGGAAAAATTGTGTGATTGTAAGGATGTGTTATTTTATAAAGGAAAAAATGAAATTAGAATTAAGTTGGATTTAATTGAGAAGTTTTAGAAACTTTAAGGGTCAATATGTGATATTTGATCTTATAAGGATTTATTAATAATTATAATTAAAGTTTGACTTTAATTGTAATTTTAATAAAATCCAAGTATATGAAAAATAAGATTTTTCATATAAAAAGGAAAAATTAAAAAAAATGGAGCTAGCACCAGTGTCCTGAATCTCGTACCGTTCCGGCCAGAAACCGGTACCGGAACGGCCTCTATGGTACCGGGTATGGATTTCGGTCGGTACCGGCCGGTACCGCCAATACCGGTATACTTCGGGACCATTCCGTAAAATTAAAAAATTTGAGAGACTAAATTGAAAATAAAAAAAATTTAACCTAATTTAATCTACCCCCGACGTTTCTGGATCTGGAATCTTCTTCTCTCTTCTTCGGTTTCTCCTTCCTCTCCTCTCCTCGCCGCTACTCGCTTGTCTCGCCGCCGTCTCCTCGCCGTCCCCTCCTCGCCGTCGACGTGTTCTCCTCGTCCTTCATCTTCGACCGTGGTTTGTTCTCCAGTCTCTTAGCTCAGCCCGCTCCTCCTCGTTGCCGCCTTCGCTCGTCCTCGTCCTCGTCATCGCCAATCGCTCCTCCTCGTCGCCGACACCGCCTCCTCCGCGTGAAGCCACCGTACCGCACCATCGGAGACACGTCTGAAGCCACCGGATACAGGTCATCGTGATAAAACCCGCCGACCCGCCAGCCCCGAGCGTGTTTTTTGAGTTTTTTATTTCTAAAATTTCTTAATCTAAATTTTTATTGTGTTTTGGTATATAGTTTTGGTTGATGATCCGATGATGCATTTGCCATTTGGTGTTGGAGTTGGTTGGACTGTTGGAGTGTTGATGGTTTTTGTGTTGTTGTTGGATGACCCGATGATGGAGGGAAATGAATTGGGTTGTGGATGAAATGAATTGGGTTGTGACTTGTGTATGAAATA
>JAOQMQ010000003.1:20419852-20433554 GCA_027563845.1 Erythroxylum subrotundum
GGTATTGGGGTCTCCCCATTGCTTGTACTTTATTATTCTTTTATTCTAATTTTATCTGCTTACTGATTTACCAAAAAAAAAGAACTCGCAAGTATTTCATGGAATTAGATAAGAGCTTCAGAATTTGTCAGATAGTACATGTAATTTTCACATAAAATGGATCAATATTACTGCATTAACATTATGACTAACAAAGATGGGGTTGTCATATTACTGGGTCTAAAGAGATCGCTCCTCTCCATTACAAGAGTTGCACAATTTAGGAAAAGCAGCTCAATGGTCATATTTAAGCATTTTTTTTAAACTCATAGCCAGATCTAGTTAGAGAGCAATTTGATACCAATGGACAGAGTCATTATAGTATCTACAGTATAGCATACAACTAATTTCCCTATTCAGAAAGTATGTATCAGTGTATAACTTGCATAAGATAGCATGGTCCAGGAAAAAAAACTCGAGGAATCAACCGCCAACTAAAGGAAGCAGTAAAAAATGTAAATGGCTTGCCTGATTGAGCTCAGAATGGAGCCTCGAGTGATTCATCCCAAACTTCTGCACTTCCATTTGAAGCATCTTCAACATCTTCTTCCATTGAAAGCCTAATATATTCTCTATGGGCAAAGCGATCCCATTCTGTCAATGTTGGATTCTCTCGCTCCTGTTTTCCCACAATATCATCAATGCTTTGTTACAAACATCAAAGACAAAGTTTACAACAGTTTCAAATTTATTGAAACTGAGCATAAGCATAAATTGATTTCTGAAATATACCTGACGAATCAGAAAAGGATCACGAGTTTCAAAGGCCATAAATTTATTAAGGTTGAAAAGTATGTTGAAAACACTTCCTGAAAGTTTACAACCTTTCAGGTCACGTAGTGTAATGTAGCTCTCATTCTGCATGCAGAAAAACTCCAGTAGTTAAAAAAACAAAGCATCTACATAGAGAATGGGTCTTAAGCAATGTTGTAGAAAATACACCCCCAATAGTCAGGTTCTGTATGTATCTCTAAAACCATGAACTGTTTATTTGTCACACAACTGCACCTCAATTTTATATTGAAGACACGGAGAATTAAATTCAGACATAAAAGAAACCTCTTATCATGCAGTAAACTCCAGCACACATTTTAATTATGCCTATGAACATTGTGCTGGGAAGCAGTAATATTACAGATGGCTGCTAGAAGCTTTCTCCGCAAACATGCTTCCATTTATAATTTAAAAACATTGAAGGAAGCATCAAACTACCAGTAAAATCATGAAATGCTAAAGGCAAACCTCTGGTCCAATCATATCAATTATCTGGCAAAGTATATCTTCAAAGAGCACAGGCTCTTGAGCCATGCATTCCATGCGATGCAACTGCTCCTCATAAAAGAACTGCATCTCATTACGTGTGAGAACTCCATTTCCATCCAAATCTATGCACTTGAACCTGAGACAAAATAGAAGAACAATAAGGAATGAAGGGACACATATTTATCCTCTTTAATCTTTCTTCTACATTTCCTTTACCCAGTGTCTTCCCTCAAACATCAGATTTCATGAAATTATACTTGTTCCTCAGGAAACTGCATGTTCAGAAATTTGAACATACAATTACTCTTCATATAGCTTTTAACTTCATAATCCTTCCTCTGTCATTAGTAACCAATGCAAGTGAAATAAACAGAGAAATCTTTCAGTCAACAGAATAAGACAACTAACTGTACCAGTACTCAAGACTAGGCTCAGATGACTTGTCCTCTTCAGATAGTATGAAGTAAACGAAATCTTCATATCCCATCTTCCCCTCAACCTTACTTGTAAATTTTCGTGGAATCTGGCATAAATGTTAAACCATATAAATTAACATGATTTCAGATATTTTACTAATGGGATCATACAAGTTTCAAAGAAATAGAACCATCTGCAGACAAGAGGTAAATAATATTGTCTTAGAGAAGAAAACCAAGATTTGATTAGCACAAACCTGAGAAAATATTCTATCCACAATCCGGTAGGTAAGTGCATGATTACCATATCTAATAAGGTTCTCCTTGTCTATCAGGAAATCATGATCTGTATCCAGCTCCCAAAACTTGCAGTATATCACGTAAAAGTGTTCATAAGAGAAGTACCTGAAAACAGCATGTGCTAGTGAAGTTATGATTAAAAGGGAAAACCACAAAATCAAAAAAAGCAACAAGCATCATGTCTCAGCTCAAACAAAAGTCTATCCAACATCTGTAGGAGACGTGTCTACCTCAGAACTTTATTGATGTCTTCCTCTTCATCTGCATATTGCATTGCATCAATTATGTTTCCACGTTTCAACTCCCTGAGGGTAAGATGACCATTTCCAGATCTATTTATGTAGTAAAATATTCTGTATATTACAGTTTCAGCTGAAAATTACAGAGAAAAAAGTTAGGACTCCATCAAATATCACTGTTTTCTCAAAAAGATGAACAACAATCTGTAGTTCAAAGCTCTAGAATTCGAAGTTATATGCTTAGGTTTAGAATATTTCATGTTACAAAGGTTCTCTTCCAGCAGCTGCAAACAGTAGATGCATTCAACAAAAGACAATTACATTTTCCTTTTAAATCAACAGGAAAAACAATATAACTGGGGATCAATGAAAAACCAGATTTTGATAAAAAAAATATAACTAGGACAATAAGCAAATATTTCACATTAGAACAATTCAAACAGGACGCCACAGCTGAATTAAGGAAGGAATCAATCTTATTTCATTGTGATTGTGGACTATAAGAAGGATGCGTTACAACCATACAGCCAAACACAAAGAACAGAGGGTTCATATTCTGGGGTACAAACAACCCATGGCAGTCAGATTTCTGTTACAGCTCACTTACTCAAATAGATACATAATTAAATGAGTCAAGTTCAACCAAAGTTGTGCTATGCTCGTCCATATCCATGAACAACTTCATCTATAAGCTTGATTAGAGACTTCTAAAAGTCATCTAGAAATTTGTTTTCAGCTCTTGTAAAGCTCAATTCCTTTTCTTTTCGTACTCTTTAAGTCGCCATTTTTTAAATAAGTAAACACAACCTTGACATTGCTTGAGTCATATAAATCATCTCTATGAAAAACATGATTGATAATTTTTACGCTTATATTGATCTCCAGGCCAACTCAAGTTAAGAAAATAAAAGAGAAATTAGAAGAATCAGGCCCAAGCCTTAAAAAAAAAATTCAAGCCCTTGAGTTCAAGAAAATATTCAATGAGCTTATCCTAAATAGAGCAAAACTCAACTCGGCAATTGCAGCACAATGAATTCATACATTTATACTTCGGAGTTGTAACAAGGAATGTGGCAATTGCTTACAACCTTATCCATCAAGGCACCCACACTAGGCTAGCCAAAACGTCAAAAAATGACTAAACACAAAATTAGAATACTGCACCAACATTCTCAATACCACAATTACACCTTAGGATTTTGAGTACATGTCATCTTATGCTTATCATATAAAACTTTCCATTTCTGTACAAAGATCTGTGCAATGCATTTTATTCCGCTATTTCAACAAGTATCAAATCCTACTCTGGCACAAGTTTATGCTACAAAATAATAGAACTCGAATCCTTGTAATTAGTAGCATTCCATAGATGATACATCATCTTAAAATGGCGAACTATAAATTAGTAGCATCTAAAAGACCAGTCACTAAGTGTCATTATTTACAAAATCCAATATGCTTTAAACATTAATATATGTTACAACTCGCCAAACATTCAAAAACATATAATTAGACTGTTTGCTGGCATAGGCAGCCAATGCACCCCAAACAGGTTGTCTACCTGAAAGAAAATTTTAAACTGTAGTTTAGACGCTTTACCTATGACTACACTTGTGACCCACACTCCTCTCCACCCAAAGTAAATCAAGAAAAGAAAATTACAAAATTCATTTGAAAGCCCAAAGACATAATGACATATAGTTACAACCATAATCACTTTTGTTTGCAAATGGTTGAAAAAAAAAGTCATCACTGATTAATATCAATAACAACTAATCTAGAAAAGTCAAATACAGCAAAAGCAACAAGAAAAAGAATTCTTGTTTTAGATCAGGAATCTTGTAATCAGTATTGCGTTGCAACAAAGTTAAATAGTTCATAGAAGGCATAGAACAAACCATATCTTTCCTGAAACTCTGGAGTACTTTGTAAGAATTCCAATCCAGCATGGGTAGCCAACAGTTCCCGAAGCACAGGTTTGAAATCTTCCTGTAATCAATTTGAAATGAATTATTAATCATGTTAGAAGAGTATTGAGACAACAAACATCAAAACATATTTTTGATTTCGAACTTAGTATCTGAACAATTCAATATAACACATTGATGCACACCATGTAATGAACAACACAAGCACCAGAAGAAACACACCTGGGTAAGGTACTTGAGATCAGGTTGCTTCAGAATTGTATATATCTGGGTCGCTATATCCATTGTCAGCATGTTTCGATTTATCCAGTAATCAATAAAAGCATCCCTACAAGCAAATGGCATGAACATTTGGACAATGCTATATGTATAATGGCAAAGCCACCAATTAGCAAATACAGAGCAAACTAGGAATAATGTTTTATATCTCAATTGGTTCATAACATGTTATGTTTCAAACTTGTGCCGCTTGCAATTAGACATCAGCCTATGTGAAAAATAAGGATCTCTATTGATGCTTTCATTAGCATAGGGCACAGTATAAGAATTGTCCTAGTCCTCAACAATTCTCATCTTAATCAATTCAGTACTAGAACAAAACCAAGGCTGATATATTACCACAACCAGGTAGCATTGGTGATTTGCCAGTATACAAGGTTATAGGAAATTTGCTCTAGATTTCATGCTAGTCAAAATCAGTGAATTTTCACAGACATAACAGAGCTTTAGAATTAAGTAGTCAGAACCCAGTATCAGCCTACCTCCAAAACTTAATTGGATCCTGAGTTGGAGAATAAAATTGAGACTCCCTGTAGTAACTTTTGAAAAGATTCTAACATAAAATTATCAAGTCAACAACTTCTCTCTTCAGCACAATTTGCCTAAACTTTCATAAAATGATATAACCACCCATCTTCAGAAATTGTCACTCACAGCATCAGTAGCATTTTAATCATAAAAGATATCATATTCTTCCAAATGGATAGGGAAAAAAACTTGTTTATAATGGTGATGAAATCGACCAAGTCATAATTAAGACACTCATCAAGAAAACTGCATACATTATCAATTATACAGCTTGAAAACTATGTTTGCAAAGTAAGGCACTGTACCTCGTAACAAATCCAGTACCATTCACATCGATCTTTCTGAAAAGAGCAGTGCAGAAGAATGATGGTAGCTTGCAGATGTCCTTGGTGACTGTTTTGAATTCTGAAACAGAATGCAAAGTTCAGATGAGTTCATGATATATCATAGGTGGTCATGTAATATGCATATCGCACCATGCATTTGCAGTCCATCTTGGCGTCCATAGAAAAAGTGATTGATCATGAAGAAGGACTGTTCTTTCAATTCATTTGGCGGTGGACGACCGTTTCGGAAGTAAAACTGCAAGAATTGAGAGAAACAATTTTCATAAACCCTTGTCTCAATTAAGTAATTTGAGCATCAGAGGAAGGGGGTTCCAACAAATGCATACATATTTCATGACTCAGTCAAAGATCTTGAACCCAAAAAAAAAAAAAAATTCCGAACCTGAGGTATGACTTCCTTTACAGGCTCACTAACTACTTTTAAAGGAGAACCTAAATTAGAAGGGCCAACCCTTTGCTTCGTTATACGTGGAGAACCAGAAGTACTTCTAGGTGAAAGAGGAGGCGTGCTCCCCGATGGAAACATGGAAGGTAAGGAATTGCTTGTGGCTGCATTTGTGCTAGAAGAGTTACAAGTGACATTCAAGGGAGCGCCTGTTTTGGCATCATTAAGCAATGAAATGACCTGTAAAAAGGAAAATCAATGAATAAGTAGCCATATCATCCACAGAATAAACTCATTTTCCAAGAGAAACATCACTTTCAAGAAATTCTCATAAGGAACATAAGAAAGCAATCAACAAAGTAAGAAATGCGGCATAAATTTTTTTTTTATCATCCTACAAATATCAACATATGCAGATCCATACACAAAGTCTTCATCGATGATTGAAGGGAACAAATGGCTAAATCATGTAGCTCAAAAGATTTTGAAGTTTAATCCCAAGAGTGGAATTACTATTGGTGCCAATAGTAATCCCAAGAGTGGAATTACTATTGGCACCACAGCCAACATGCACTATTAAGGGTGCTACTTTGTTAAAAACAGAAAAAAGAACAGCTGGAACTCTTCCAAACAGAAATATTTGAAGCCAAAAACACAGTTTCGATAAAAGCTGCCACTTCTGCAACTTCATAAAGCTCCTCTTCAGTCATCTATTCAATTCCATTCCGCCAACTAACACGTTGAAATTGCTCATCAGTTCCCTTAATAACAATCCACACTAAATAGCGTCTTCAGGACATTAAACAATCACCCAATAACTGACTCATTCACAAAATATACAACTTCTCCAAATCTGAGACAACGCAGAACGATAACATAATGCGAGTCATTATTCGTCAAAAAAAAAAGGAAATTAAAAAACAAACCAGGCGGTTAGCGTCAGGAAGCGCAAGCCACTGCTCAAAGAGCTGCTGAGCAAAGTCAGGATAGGATTTGAAGGCCAACGGAGCAACCTCTGGCAACTGAAGCAAATCGGCGTCGAAAATCGTCACATCTCCGACAACACCAGTGCTCGCCTCCATGCCTAATAATGCCAAATCGGATCAAGCCAAACATATAGATCGCCTCAAGCCCTAGGTTTCGGTAACAACAACTCGGCCAACAGCTTGATCGAATGAAATTCTAAGCTCTTTAATCAATTGAATAACAAACGATTTACAGCGGAAAGCCGATTGTGAATCTCAGATTCGGAGCACCAGAAGAACGAGCAACCCTAGATCTTCCGCGGAAACGAGGGAATTAGTGGTTTGGATGTGGTTTTTTGAGGGGAACAGAAGTGATTGGGAAGCGAGAAAATGAAGGAAAATGCGGGAAATGAGCGAAGGATGCGAATGAAAGGACGGAGGATTAGCTGTGAGATTAGAGCAAAGAGTCGGGAGAAAGAAAGAGTAATTTTTGATAAAAATGACACCTGAAAATGGTGAACTAAAGAGGAAAGGACACGTGTCCCTGACGTCTTCTTTTTCTTTTTATTTTCCCCTACTATTTCTTTATTATTATTATGAATTTTTTATGTGCTTCAAAGAGTATTTTCTTAATATTTTTTCTCTCCTTTTATTTATTTATTTACTGAAACAAGTAAAAAAATTGGTAGGGAAATTAGTCCAAAAATTATGTCTGTTCGAACTATAAAGTCAACACAAATTTCAAAGACTGCACCGTCACCGTCCGCGGAGTGAAAGTGAACGAACTCAACTTTCATTTAACGTCTTAATTTATGAAGTCCAAGTTTAAGAAATTTCTTACTGTGATTTTATGGACTGAATCAACGCTGCCTTTAGAGCTTTATATCACTCTCGGTCACTAAGATTGTATCTTTCCAGAGTTAGTAATGATCCGATTCAAATGTTTATATGATGAACGCATTTGAGCAAAATCATGTCCAAGTCCAGACCTGTTTCTATCTTGCAGTTATAAGCAATGTTTGAACATGGACAAAGACATGCTAAAGAAAGTGAGGTGGCTCTAGCATCTGGGATCCACCTGACCATTATTTGCTACAACTGAACAGGGTAGGAATATCTATTTTGAAGTTTAAGATTACAAGTAATGCACATGCTTTCTTTCTCTTCAAGACTTTAAACAACTCTATTAGAAGTGACAGTAAAAATTTGTATTTGGTGTCTACATTTCTTGCAAAGAAGACATCTTTTGGGAGTAGGCCTGTAGAAAGAAAATCATGTGTAAACTTTCCTAGAAGGAAAGGTAAGTCATCTTCATCTTTATCCAGAAGTAATGTGTTTGTGTTCATCGCTTTCGTTTGTCTGTGCCAATAGTGAGGTTCTCCAAGCTCCGAATCTGGTCATCATGAGCCGCCGCAACATGGGAATGTGATGCTACTTTGGATTCAGCTCCAGAATGGATTCTTTGAGTGGTGGAGAGAGTGCTACTGTTTGTGAAGAGCCAGCTTGAACGACTATCACTAGGCGCGACAGTAGAACTTAGCCTACTGCTTGAAGCAACGGCCTTCCTGGACAAATTGCCATTTCGGGAGGAAGTACTACGGCCTCTCTCTAACTCAGCATGCTGAAAAAGGATTAAGATATATAAACAGTGGTATTTTGCAGTATAGACTAGGAGCTCTGAAGTTAAAAACCTGTCCGAGTCACTAAGGGTGCAGAAATCATTTTCATTTACTTACTGCGTCTCTAGACAATGTTGCATCTTCTGATGTTCTATACTTGGCACGATCACCATGAAGCCCAGAAGCAGAAGAATTTCTCCTGCTGAGGAATTCAGTTGAACCTGAAGGTCTGTCATGGGAGTCTTGTCCTGCAATAAACAACAAGAAAAGAGCAAAGAATTGAGTATTCTGAAAGAGGAAGGAGAAGCAGTTGCAAAAATCAATCCTGGTGAAAAGGACTCTCAGAAGGATCATAAACTTGGGGGTTATTGGTGAAAATCATACTGTACTAGCTCATCCCAAGAAGTTGATTATATATTTCAATATAGATGCTTCTATCCACAGTATGCACAGTTCAAACATATCAACATCACAGGCTCAATATTCCTCTGTATATCTTCCTATCTTGAGAAGGGACATACCCAGAGCCTTTTCTGTTCTCTCAAGAGGAGGTCGGGGTCTTGAACCTGTCCTGCCGCCTTGATGCTGAAACAGAGACAAGTTATCCAGAAGAAGAAGAAGTTAAAGAAAACTACATTACAGATCTGAAGCATGTACCCGTTGCCTAGAACTGGAACCAATTTGGGGATACTTCAATATTGTCCAGTCAAATACATAGTCAAATTGATATCCTGCACAACAAACCCTGTTACAAACTCAGACAAGGCCAATCATCTGATAGCCTAAATACCATGCCTTTTTCTTATACCCATTCTGAGCTATCAAAGGCAGAAAGCTAGTAATTGCTACTATGAGGCAGGAAGAGTAGCTACTCATCAGAACAAATTATTTTCTACTGCCTAACCATATTAATCTAAGTAAAAAAAATTTCCTAATTTTACCTTCTCGAACAAATAAATCTCGAAAAAGTCTCTTCAAGTATGAATAATCTGGCTTATCTTCAAATCGTAATGATCGACAATAGTGAAAGAATGATATAAATTCTGATGGATATGACTTGCAAAGAGCCTGAGAAAAAAATACACATTTAAAGTCATAAATACAGAACGAGTTGTATATGATAAGATCTAGCTAAAGTAAAGATGCCAAAGAAACAAGTGTAGCATTAGATATTGTTGAAAGTCAATAACTAAAAGGATTAGTCTGCTTTAAGTATACTTCTGTATTAGATGTAATCATCAGTCTGTCAGTTTGAAAATTGTGATACCTCAATAGGAGTTAGCATCTTTTTTTCACTGATTTTATCATACTTCTGCTTTTTCGTCCCTGCTTTAAGGCCCTGCCAAGGAAGGCTGATGCCAAAAATACATAAATTTAGATGAAATGCTCCAAATGAGCTACTGCAATGAATTTATGAATAATAAATGCTCCAACAAATTTTTAAATATAGCTAGCATAATAATCTTTCTTTTTCCAACCTTCCCCTTAGGAAATACATGAGAACATAACCAAGAGATTCCAAGTCATCTCTTCTGCTTTGTTCTGCATAGAAAAGAAAAGTGTATGTTTAATTGAAGCATGTGTAACTTCGAGCTGAAATCCCTCAATTAATCAAAACCCCAATAAGAAATCACTCCACCCACCAACTCCAAGGTGAGTGTTAATACTAGCATAACGAGCTGTGCCTGTAAGATTCTTGTTTTCCCTGCGATAGTACATGAAATCCACAGCTAAGTAAGCAATCAGTCCTATCTTTAGTTATGCTTCAAAATACAAAATAATGCAAACCAGCATCTTTGATAAAGCATCAATCACACAAAGTGAAAAGACTCCTAGGATTTGACCTCTGGTAGAAGAGGAGGCTTTTAACCCTCTCTTCCATTGAACCACTAAGGACCAATAGAGTATTTAATACAGTTTGACAAGGAAAATTACACATCAGATTTTTAAAAATAACTTTCCATGAGAGCCAGCCAAGCTCAAAACATCTAATGGAAGATACTCAGCAACATGCTTTTTGGCCTTGCAAATTACACATGCTTCACATGCAACTCTAAAGCTTAAGCTGTTAGTTTAGGTTCGTGGATGGAAATACACTATTCTAGCAATACTATGTCTTTGACAAAACTAGCTGAAAACCTATCATGCAATAGAAAATGGTTATAATGCAATACAATGAAAGCATAGGTAATACCTATATGGTATGTGTTTATGAGTTTGAAGATCCTTGTACTTTTTCGCAAGGCCATAATCAATGATGTAAACCTGTTACACAACCAACAAGAAATAAGTTGCTGCATTCTGATTGAGTAAGAAAAAAAAAATCCTCATACAGAAAACGATCCGGAATACTCTGAGGCAACACTCATTACCAGGAAACTAGATGAAGAATGAAAACAACTATGTTCTAAAGTATCAAAACATGTCAAGGAATTCATGAACTTCCTTCCTTATTTCATTCAGCAATTGCATAAAGGCCCAAATATTCCATAATCCCCCATGTCCAAGATATATGTGGTCAGTAAATGATCTCATATGCTATTGATTACAAAATAAAAACAGGGATTTCAATTACCATTTCCTATGTTTCCACTTTTAAGCTTGGGTTGTTTACATGTCATAAGACTGTATCTGTTTGTTTAATATGCTTACATTCAGGATGAGAACATTAAAACATGACATACTGATGTGGGATCATCTATAAGGCAATCAAACTACAGTTCATATATAATGGAATTGCTGCATGAGTCTTTACCTGATTGGCTTTGCGTCCTAATCCCATGAGAAAGTTATCAGGCTTTATATCACGGTGGAGAAATGCTTTTGAGTGCATATACTCGACTCTGTTAATCTAAAGAGAAATATAAAATATAAAATATAAATATTAAAGCGGCGCTTATTTAGCTAGAGAAATAACTACCATAAGAGAGAGGTATGTCCATACCAACTGATCAGCAAGCATCAATACTGTTTTCAGAGAAAACTTCCGGTTGCAATAGTTGAACAAGTCTTCAAGACTTGGCCCTAGGAGGTCAATAACCATGCAATTGTACTCACCCTCAACTCCGAACCATTTTAGCTCAGGGATTCCCGCTTAAAAAGAATAAGAAAGTTAATCAGCAAAAAGTGGAAATAAGCATCAGTTCAATGTATTTCTAGTTTTTTTTAATCACAATTTAATCTCAGCAAGGCAAGAGATCAAGAACTCACTCCCTCCTTGAAGAAGCATGTAAACTTTAGATTCATAGTGAAGCTGAGGGTGCTTTGTCTTCACAGGTTCCTTAAAATTGACAGAAAATGAAACAGATCACTAAAAGTTTGAGAAGATCAAAGCAATTCCAAGATAATACCAAAAACTTAAACATAGCCACCTCTCAAAGTTTGTTTTTTCCATACAGCCCCTGAAGTCTCAAAGTTCCAGCTTCAATCAAATTATTCTTGCGCACATGGTTATTCCAAGTTATACGCCATTAATCCATTAAACCAAATCCTTGAAAACATGTCCAACAGTTTAGCTTTTGTGTATTTCTTATAGACACGGACATAATTGTATTGATGATAATTTTTTCCTTAAATATATTGTTAAATTTCCCTCACAACAATCAACATTATTCCAGAAGGAAGATAATAAGCTTACAAAAATGAGGTGAAAGATGTTGCTAATTCAAAGTAATTTTTGCATATGCAGAGGCTTATTATTAGCCAACGGAGAACCACCAATTAATAGAACACCCAGATTACAAATTTAAATCAAACTTTTGGTCCCCTTACCAGCTTTATTCCAACTTCCTCTCCACTCTGTATATTAACACCTGTATGGAATCAGAAACAAATAACTTCATGATTGCCTTTTTTTTTTTTTACAAAGGAACTTCATGATTTCTTGACCGTATGCAATGTCATAGAATTGGGTTAATGAATGGACAAACAACTCACCAAGATATAGCTCCCCGAAAGATCCACCACCGATTTTCCGCCCCATTTTGAATTTTCCTCCAACGATATGATCCATGATTGGAATTTGATCTCGCCAAATTGCAAAAACAACTTAAAATAGCAATATCTTTCAGCACTGGGTTTTCGAAACCTCTATCAGTAATAGAGAAAAAGAAATGGCAGGGCGAATCCACAATTTGAACATATGAATATAAAGAACAAAAAGAAAACGAAAAAGAAGAATGAGGAAGAAAAAAAAATCACAAAAGAAGATATTTAATCGAAAAAAGTGCAAAATTATCATGAATGGACCACATTGGCATAGAAACCATCAACTCAGAAATAAAAGAATTGTGGTGGGATTAATCAAAACAAACATCGGAATGGCGGAAAGCTTCCATCTTTCTTGAAGCTTTTGACATTAACATAAACGAAACCAGAAAGAAGAAAGTAGGAAAAGACCAAAAAAAAAAAGAAGAAAGATGGTTGCTTTCCTAATCACAAGGAAACGAGTGTCATTCTCTTCTCTTTCTATTTTTAAGTAAAATCACTCTCTCTCTCTAAGCTATTCACGGTTGAGGAAGCCGGCCTCAATTCATGCACGTGCCTGAGCCCTGGCACGTGACATAGCGTCCCATTTTGAATGAGACACATTCGTCAAAGAACCTGACACGTTCTTTGTCTTTGTCTTTCTCTGTCCTAAACCCTCCTCCTCACCACTTCATCAATCTGCAATCAACAACTCTTTGAATACTTACCTAAGGTTCGATTCTCGAAATACCCACTGTTTTACACGAGCTTCTCGCTTTCACTGACACGGGAAACCGACGAATTTTTTGAATTTCCCATAGTTGAGGAATCGTTGTCGTTCCACGGTAACTATGTTGCTTTGAGCACTGTTTTCGTATTATTTAAGAGAGCAACGATATTTTTTCCCTAACAGATTCTGGCGTTTTAAAAAGATCAACTTGATCCTGACTTTTGATTGCGGATTGAACCCAGATGAGTGGCGAAGATACTTTCTCAGGATCTGATTTGTTAAACCAATTTGAGCTCATTTTGGAGTCTGATCCACTAATGTAAGTGTTTCTTTATTACTTTAGGACTTGTGTACTTGCTGTTATTAGAAGCATTAGTAGAGAATGCAATTCTAAAATGGTTATTTCGGCTAGTGAACTTTTATTCCTTAGCATTTTGGTTCAAGAGAAACACTAAACTGTGAAATGTGCTGTTCTAAGTAGCCTCCTCAGAATCTTTCACTATTTTCTTTCAAATGTTCCAAAAAATGCTAATTTGCTTTTTAAAGATTATTGGATATTGTGCTAGTGGTGGACCATGACTTCTTTTATAATCTTTCGAATCTGAGAAAGGTAATTAGTTTCATAGAATCTTTCATGTGTTTCTGAAATTCGAAATGGTTTTATTGTTCATTCGTGGTCGTATGTTGCTGTTGTTTCT
>JAOQMQ010000003.1:20449291-20461266 GCA_027563845.1 Erythroxylum subrotundum
TGCTAGAGGCTTACGGAGACCTTGCACATTCAGATGCTAAGAATTAACTTTGCCTGTCTAGTTACATGGTTTTGGAACCAGAAGAGGTTCTGCTCGTGTACCTGTTCTTTTCGACTTTAAGCATACAAGGGCAAATGCTAGTTTGTACCAGTGCTAACAGACTGTGACCATGGGATTATTTTGGAACAGTTTACGGGTGTATTTAGAGGTGAAATGCGGCATGATGTGTATGAGAGGATTAAGTCTCATCTCCAGCACTCAAGGTGTAGTATCCATTGTTGTTAGAGAAAGAAGGCTCATATCACGACAGAGTAACATAAAAACAGAAAACATCCACACTTTGATCGGATTCTCAACAATTTACAGAATGCATAGGTTATGAAGCTCCCACAGTTTTATCATTAACTTGTACCGAATGATCATACCATGTCATGAAGAAGTAATGAACCTGATGGAATCATTCATCCTCATGTAGAGTTTCATCAACGAGATGGATATTCTGAATATGTATTAGGCTGTTGATTTGTTGAACATTTACTGTTCGAAATACTTGAACTGCCATTTCTTTTTTTGTTTCCATGGATAGAGTAAAGAAGATCAAGTAGACAAATAAAATAGAAATTCACATCCGGATGACTTTAACAAAATAATCTCCACCTTAGAGAACGTACCATCTTTAATTAACATGCTGCCAGAAATTCCCCGAAGGTTGTATATTCATCTATGTTAATTATACATAACAATCTTCTAGACTTTTTATTAAATGCATGAAACTTGGAGAAGTCCAACTTCTAGTGCCTAAAACCCTTCAATAAACTCCCTTTATAAAGTTTTGTCACCCATTACTCACTATGATGACTCAGCTACATGTGTCATAATGTAGTATTATCATCTTTTAATTTACTGAAATAACCTCTCCACTTACAACTATGATCCCTATTAGTTTTTAGATATTTCCTGTTAATTTTGGCTTTTTCATCACAATCATTACACCTTTTACCATCTTAATGTTGCTCTATCAATTTTATATCCAAACATATTCGCATGTATAGGCCCAAAGAGATAAGGTTCTTCCTCAAATCTAATACATGATGGACATTACTTAATGTCCTAACAATGGCATTAAACTTCTTGATCATAACGTATCCTCTTTTAACCATTTTGCAAGCTTTATCATCCCCTCTTTTAACAATGACATTAAACCTTAAAACCAGATTTGTTGTTGCCTCAACTATGATCTGAAATCAACTATTAAGAAATAATGCATAGTAAGTGGTTGGACTGGCTATCTCAGGCCCATTCCTAGGCCCAGGTGTCGACGGCCCATTAGTAGGAAGCAAACTCCCATGCAAATACAAAAACTTACGTAAACCTAAATATAATGACCCTAGGTATAAAAGACACTATTTCGCCATAATACGGGTACGACACAATAAACCTTGCCTCTCGTTGTTTTACAATCGCTGCAATCATCACCAAAATACTGACTTGAGCGTCGGAGGGGCTACCAAAAATCAACCCCCAGCGCGCCTTTATTGTTTTGCAGGTGTTACCGAATCGAAGCTGGCCAACTCCATGGATCCGAATAGCAACGTCCTACCTCAACCGAATCTGGCATAACCAGTAAGAATAAATTAGTATGAAAAGAAATAAATAAGAACATAAGAATATTTTAATTAGGTTTGGGCAATTTTAATGTGCGTAATCCTCGTGAGCAAAATTGACTAATTTCAATATTTAATATAATCTTTAAAGAAAGATTACATATTTTCACTTTTATAAAGAACTAGTTTTACAATAAGTATATTAATATGTAAACTATAATCGGTATAATTCTACATAACTTGCTCCTTACCATACTCAACTTAACTTAGATATGATTCTAATAAGTCATTGAATTCTTCAAGATTATACAGTTGTGTGTATAAGTCATAAAAAAATTTATTAGTTTATTTTAAAAAAATTATTAGTTTATTTAACTTTAGTTTAATATTATATTTTTTATGAACTTAAAGAAACTCATTTAAGCTTCAATTTGAATAACTCAAAAACCAAATAGTGAATTTAAAATAATTTGGACTTGGGCCCTTGATGCTAATACACCACCTAATGTCTAAGTCTAAAATGTAAAATTAACTAAAAAAATGAGAAGCTTTTACTTCATTGTATATTTTCATTTTATTAAATGATTGCTTGGCCTAATAAAAAGGATGTGTGGAAAGAAAGATAATTCAAGCTAAGACCAATATTTTCAAGAAAAGACTAAAAAAAAGGAACAAGTTAAGCCCCAAAGGCCTAAAATCCCTCTAGGTCAACAAAATAGTTAGACCTACAAGTTCGTTAATGAAAGGAATCATCCCAGAATTTCCCTTCAGAAACTTGAGTTGAGCCCTCCCAACGACTCTACAGTAGCCCTCCAATTAAAATCTATCTCAACTAAATGGTTCTCGCAAAGCTAAGTCGTTCAACTATTAAAAATCTTTTATACTTTAACTTTTACAAGCACGGAAAATAGCGGAAACTTTTTTTTCTCAAAACGTTTTATTAAAAATTTTGACAATATAACGACTGCTTTTCTAAGATTTCTAAATCTCAAAAACCTGCATAAAACATTTTAAAACACTTCAATATTCACACAAATTTCTCAACTACAAATTATGGACTTCAAGTCCACTCACAAACAACCTCAAACAAATAATTCTCAACATTTTAAAAACATCATTGAGGATAAAAGCTCTCGTAATTCATTAAGAAAAGATATTTACTATTCCACTAATATTCACAAGATCACACTTTTGAACTCTTTCCAAAATAACTTAAAACATATCACATACATAGAAAAAATAACACAAACACAGCAGCACTTGACGATACAACTAATCTTGAGGAGGAGTCTCAATTATTGCAACACCTATACACATACTTGAGGTGGTTTGTTTAAAAACATAAAAATAAGGGTGAGCTAAACAAGCTTAGTAAGTTTAATCAGTTTACAAGAAAATTGAACTTTTCATAACAATATAACTACAATATTCCATACAATCATAAAGATCATGATAAAATATTTTCCAATACAATTTATTCGTGCATCATCAAATCTGGTAATAACATAACATTTCGTTAAAAAAAATTCAAATTTTCTAAAATATTATTCAAAAATGCTTTTCGACATTAAACTTATAATATACAAGTTTCCACTTTCTTTTTTCCTTTTTCCATTCAATAAATAGTGGTGGCAATAAGTTTTTTGAAAACTTTTATACTGAAAATAAGCAACCACTAGAATTGATACCATAAGGTGCCTCTCAAATCACTTTTACAATAAATAGTGGCGACATTGTTACTGTCATAAATTTTCTTACTCAACATAACACACCACTAGTTCCTTTACCTTACGGTACACAAGGCATAAAGTCACTGAGTTGGTTTTGCATCGTTTACCCGCGACTGGTTAACTACTATTTACGGAGCTGGTTCTACACCGCTTACCCGTAATAGGTTAATAGATATGAACCGGTAGTTACGAAGCTGGTTCTGCATCACTTACGCATAACAATTCACGGAGCTGATTCTACATCGCTTACCTGTGAATGGTTAAGTAATATTTACGGAGCTGATTCTACGTTGCTTACCTGTAATAGGTTAACCATTATAAATATACCGGTACAATACATTTATAAAACCTAGCAGTGTACCATAGGCAAAAGCAACTCTTACATTTATGACTCGTCTTATTTTCTAAATTAAGTATGGGAGGATTCATAATTGAATTATTTCAATGTAACTCCCAATCATATAAAATTTAACTTTCAAGTTAAAACTCATATATTGCTAAAGCATACACTTATGCTAGCAATATTCATTTGTAAAATATCATTTGTATAACACTCAGCATAAATATTCATTTCACAATCAAATGAAAATCCTTTTGTATAAAATCAATTTAAAGAACACTCACATGTCACTAATTCTTTTGCAAAGAATTTAGTCATATAAAACAATTAAAATATACTCATTGTTTTGCAAACTTATCGTCAAGCACACTCGCGCATTCGTTGCCTCTCCTTTACCTACGCAAAATGCATTTTGCTTAGGTATTTATTTCCAAATTAGGAAATAAGGCATTAAAACTATATATTCGGTTTAACCGAATTCAAAATTTGTATTTAATCGTGTAACACACATGTTAATCATATTTCTGCTTACTTCCGTAAACTAACCTATTGGTCATCGTTTTCAAATATAACTTTAAAAGTCACTTAAATACCATATTTTATCCATTCTAACTTACCAATTTCTTCAAAACACAATCTCGCCCAATTTAATTCACTATATCACAATCATGAGTCACGGTTATGGTCTATGTCTAGAATTCATACCTCCACTTGTTTCTTAATTTTTATATAGTAAACGTTTAAATTAGATTTTGAGGTCTTCTATACATTTGTTCCCCTATATCTCTAGTTTCTATATCATAAAAAATCATACCATTTCAACTTATAAATCGTGAAAAATGTACCAAATATCATAAGCTATTTCAACACAGGGGCAGTATCAAGTTACCATTTTAAATCTCAAATTTCAATATCATTCATCTTGAATTAGGTCTAGGTTTCTCCTGGAGATTTTTATCAATATGTCTTAGGTTTCAACTCCAATTGGAATCACCCAATTTGGAGGTCTTTAGGTCGACTTAGGGCCAAAACATTGGAACTGGTTCAAGTTAACCTAAGACAGAATCTCACTACACATTCCTCTCTTGTCATATTCAACTATTTCTATGCAAAGAAACATCAAAGTACTACCAAGACAACATTGATCTTAAACACTTCCATTTCACTCAAGAAAGCCCATAATAATTAGAAATTTAAGCTAGGAAACTTACCACTTTTTCCTCCAATCTTTTGACTTCAAGATTACTCTAAATCACCATCAAATTCCATAAAAAATAACTACACTCTTCTTTCCTTTCTCCTTGGCTGATGTACACCCTTGGCTTCTCTTCTTTCCCTTTCTTTTTTGTCTCTCATGTTACTCTCTCATCACTCTTATGTTTATGATGAAAGAAAGAAGCAAAATGTCTTAAGTTTTGCTTTTTTATACTCATTTAATGGATTACATATGTCACCTTCCTATTTGTCATCCCTAATGACTCATCAAACACATGTCATCATCTCATCAGTCATCTCTAGTGACTCATCAATCCATTAATATCATGTAAAAAGATCAAATTGCCCTTAACTAGCACAAAAATACCAAATTACCTTTTAATGCATTTAATTGATCAACTAACCGAATTAAATCCCGAAAACATTCCACAACCGTCTTATTTTCAAATTGACCATGAAATACTCTAATTAGGGTCAATACTTAATGATTGGATGCTTTTAAAAATTTCGAACGGGTTTTAAATCATCAATACTCATTAATTTCAAAAAAGGGCATTTTAGTCCAATAATTTCGAATTACCCGATTTCTATTCAAAAAACTTCCGTTTTCACCCGTTTCAGTTCCTATGGACTCCAATCCTAATTCTGGAGCTTTTCATCATATTTTGAAATTATTCGGTAACTTTTCAGTTGCTCGACATAATTTTCAGATTGAATCTAGAAATCACAAAATGTCACCGAAATCATCCAGGTTTCATTCAAAAGTATCACCTAAATCTCCAAAGCACATTTCGCGGCTTTTAAAGCTCGTTCGAACTCACTCCATAGCTTTTTGAAGTTTTAGAAAAATTTTTGTGAAATTTTCGGTCGAGTCTAGAACCATCTCTAGTCTATCCGTGATCTCTGTTACAATCTTAATAATAAATTTAAACGCTTAAATTTCTCTAGTACACTATAAATATAGCATACTCTATAAAATGCATATACAACTCATTATACAGTACAATAATCAAACTAGGATATTACAGTTAAGATTGATTATCCTTTTGCTTTTGTTGGCTTGTTTTAATTTTAGTCTAGTAGACCCATTAAATTTTATTATTATTTATCTTCAATTTTTTTAGCCTTTTGCCTTTAGGCTTGTTAGGATTTCTAAATTCCTTTTATAGAAATTGTTTGTCCCGGTAAAAATAACTTGGCTAATTTTAATGAACTTACTCATTTAATTAGCCTAGTCTACCAAAAGCCCAATCTACAAAAAAATCAGTTTTTGCACTTTTAGATAAAAGCTGTTGCCAATTCTTCTTTATTTCATTAGAAAATTCCTTTATCCTTTTTTTTCATAATCTTTTTCAAATCATATTTTCACAAAAAATGAAACTTGTCTTATAAACTCAAAAATTCAAGACTATTTGCATTCAAAGTCCAATGCAATAACTTCAAATATCTCCATTTTACTTTTAAAGTCTTAGGTAAAATGACAAACTTCTAAGCGTTTAACTCAATATGGATAACTCAACTTTTTTCACAAATGTTGTACTACCTAAATTAGTACAACTCCTCCCATTAATAATGATGCTACACACCTTTTTTCATCATATATTATGTGGAAACTATTTTCTTTACAGCTCTATATCATCCTCTTTTAGTAGAGCACTCAATGTTCTTCTTGTCACAAGTGTTTCTCCCTTTATTGGATACTTATATCATCATGATTAATGATGTCCAATGGCAACATAAACTTATTACCATTAAAATCACTTTCCGTTTCCTTTACACTATCATCTCCCATTATTGTAGTTCTCTTATTAAGGCAATATAAAGTTATAAGTAATATTAACAAATAACAAAAATAATCATTGTTATGATTTCTTAAAAATCAAAATTACTTTTTTCCTTATCTGAAGGCTCCTCCTTACATTATATAGCCTCAAGATTGCTTATAAATAAACTTATATCATCCTTCTCCTAATCTTACCTCTATAAGAAGCTTATACTCGAGGTTTATCTAACTACTCCCTTTCTCTTTAAGTTATATATTTACCTTCATGTCCTTATGCACTATGTCGTCCATCTCTATAGATGCTCAATTCAACTAAGTTAGATATATCCATATTTAAACCATTAGAAATTGAGCCATTTTTGCTTCTCTATACTAAGTCATAGTATCCTTATCATAATATTTTTCATTTTTTATGCTACTCCTCAACACTCTTGACCTTTGACTTAACCGCTATAGCTTTTGATATAAATCCATACAATACTGATTTGATACAAATATCCTGCTCATAAGAGCTTTCAAGTTATCAAATGTCTTTATATGTCTCTTATCATCCTTGTTCTTATTTATCACCAATTAATCCCACTAATTAATGATATATTCAGTGAATTCCACTACAATAAGTTTCACTTTCTTTTCTTTGGAATAATTTTTTGATCATATATGAGTTTTTTTTTTTTTTTCTCCCACTCTTATACTTGGTACATTTGGTAAAGAAAATAAATTTCTATTCACTTAAACTCGAATGGAAGTGCATTCCTTTAGTAAGACCACTTTAATAGCCTCTTATTATGATCCTTTAAATTCTTATTCTTTACTGATTGGTTTCAATTTTGACACTATTCCCATAGGAGTGAATATAAACGAACAAAAAATCAAACAAAAGGTTTCACACTATCTGTAGCCTCTCTTTTCCTATCCCTGTAAGTCTTGATCCCCTATAAACCCTTATCTTCTTCCTAACTCCTCCATTTATAGTTGAAATCAATTTCTAATCGAACACAATCGTGGCAAATCAGGCAAGTTTTAAGAGCAAAAACTTCATGGTGATCCAACAAACAATCTTACTCAACCAGTTCAAGGAAGGTGAAAATGAAACGAGGGACGAAGGGTGCCAATTCCCCTACGAACTCTCAAACGTATTAGTAATATCCATTGCCATATTCCCGTTCCTGTTATGGTTTCATGGACGCATTTTAGGTGTTACCTATGGAAGCATTTTGGACAATCTTGGATAAGCAATTACAGAAGAACCTCTAAACCTAGTCGATATTACGCACTCACGTGCATAAATGGAAAAGATAATGAAACAAACATCAGACATTTTCCTGAATGAAAACACTTGTTATCTACAAGTCTGCAAATAAAAGGGACCTTGAGTTGATCCAAAGGTAAAGTTATATCACTGAAGCTCAGTCAGCTAGGAAAACATACATCAACTTTACGTTTAAAGATGATACTTGTCAATCAATCCCAGCTTCACCTAGCATAAGGGAAAAGGAATTAACAGTTAATCTGTTTTGACACCTCCTGTGTACTGTTAGGAAGTATAATTATTAAGTACATTCGCGAGGAAGTTAAAATAATTGACCAACGGTCATAAGAATGGTGCAAACCTGCTGGAGTCCATTTAGAGAGATGATATATGCAAGCTAAGATCTCTCGTTTTGTTTCAGGCGGACAAGGAAAGCAAATGGACTGGTTAAAGAAATGAAAGGCTTCATACTTAACCTTCCATTCAAGCTCATTTTTGTTCTAAATTTATTACAGAACCCCTACACTCGACCAACAAGAGAACTCTCGTGCTGCTTGTGGCCAATAAAAAGAAAATTCAAATAGCTAGAATTATGGCAAAGGGTTATTTTTCAGAATCTGAATACGAGTCAGTGCACAGTCCTCGTTGGCAACCCATGAACAACACAATTTCAAATTTAACCATTTCTTCGCAGCATATACACAAAAATATGGGAGATAACCAACTTACAAGAAATACATTGTCTGCACAACTTCCCGCAAACAGTTTGCAAAGGAGCTAGCAAAGTCATAAGCCTTCTACATCCTTTGCTAATCCAGCACGGTTTTTTCTTTAAGAATCTTACTTTCTATTAACTTATTACGCAACTCATAAGCCTCTTGTGTCATACCAGCATCTGCTATGCCTTTAACTAAAATAGAATAAATTTCCTCATCTGGCTTACACTGACTCAAAATCATTATTTCTAAAACTTGTACTGCAGCATTCACTTTCTTATCCTTACATAAGCCATGTATCACTATTCTGTACGCACTATTATTGATTCTTTGGCCTCTCTTCCCCATCTCACTAAGTATCTCCACAGCATCTTCAAATTGATTTCCCCAGCAACAACCCCAAACCAAAGATCGATGGGTGATACCATCTGGGGTGATTCCACTTCCTATCATTTCATGGTATAATGCCATTGCCTTAGCCGTGTATCCTCTTCTAGATAATCCATCAATCACAATATTGTAGGTTATCAATCCAGGAGAGTAATGACTATCCCTTAAAAGGCCAAGTAATTGAAGAGCCTCATCCACCATTCCTTCTTTACATAAAGCACAGAGGAGAGTATTGTAAGTTACAATGTCAGGTGAACATTTCTCAGAAACCATTTGACAAAAAAAATCAATGGCACGATCCACACGTCCACATCTGCACAACCCATTAATCAGAATGTTGTAAGTGATAACTGATGAAGGATGAGAACCTTCTTTCATGATTACAAGTATCTCATCAACCTTATCCCACAACCTGTGGTTACAAAGAGAATGGAGAAGAGTGTTATATGTGACAGTATTGGGTTCCAGTCCATGAGACAGAATGCTGTATATGATCAAAGCTGCATCCTCATACTTTCCTTGTTTAGAAAGGAAATTAATCAAAGAATTGTACGTAATATGATCAGGATAACAGCCCTCAATTGCCATATCGTCCAACACTTCCATTGTTTGCACAGTTCCACAATGCTTGCATACTAGCTCAATGAGAATTGTATAGGTTATAAGATATGGAGGGCATCCATTCCTTAATTGTTCCTTCCAAAATCTAATAGCTTCGTCAAAGTGTCCAGATTCAAACATGGAACGAATTATAGTATTATAAGTGATCACATCTGGAGGGCAACCACTCAAGCTCATGTCCTGTAAGAGATCAACAGCAGACGCCAACTCTGCTCTCCTACAAAAACCACTAACCATCATATTGTATGTAATAACATCTGGAACCCCACCAGACATGACCATAACTTTAAGAACCTTGAAAGCCTTATCCAATTGATCAACTTTGATGAGGCCCCTAATTAAGTTTGTGCAACAAGCAAAGTCAGGAATTTGATTTCTCCGTGCCATCACGTCTATCAACCTTGAGGCATGCATTAACTTTCCACGAGTGCATAAGTTTTGAAGAATCCGGTTGTTTGTTTCCTGATCATTTTCAACTAGGGGCCCGTCAGGGAACAATGCAAAAGGTGTAGTATTTTTTGTATTCGTTTTGTATTTTTTTCCAGTGCTCAGTTTATGTCTACCCGAGCTCCACTCATCTCGGCGCCTTTCATCAGTTGAATCAATGCAAAAGGTGCTATACAGTGCTCTGCATTGTAAAGAGAAAAAAGTTGTCCTAGGTTTAAGATCTCCTTTCCACTTTAAACATATCTGATTCCTGCAGTTTCCCTTCATTGAGCAACTGATTGAATAAGTGGATGCCTTTAACAACAAGCATTGGTAAACACTGGAACTGCATCCTGCTTGTTTGGAACACCAACATAAGCTATGGAATTGAGGAACCTCGATTGCAGAATTTTGTGGTGACATTGAAAATCCCATCTGGTTTAAACCATTACAAAAGTTTGAAGTCTACGGTCCCACAAGAAATTACAAAACAATGACCAACAACTAGTGACTTCCCGTCATTTCCCAATCAAATAGATGCAGAGATGTGTTATAGGAAAACCAACATGATTCAGTATTGTTCATCCTATAATAGATACTTTTCTCCAGCGACTACAAATTCTCTCTTATTAAATAATGGTTCCAACTGTAAAAAAAAGGAATCTAAAATGAGAAAATATGTAA
Organism: Erythroxylum subrotundum; assembly: GCA_027563845.1. Taxonomy (NCBI): domain Eukaryota; kingdom Viridiplantae; phylum Streptophyta; class Magnoliopsida; order Malpighiales; family Erythroxylaceae; genus Erythroxylum; species Erythroxylum subrotundum. The sequence continues at coordinate 20,460,053 of JAOQMQ010000003.1, forward strand.
AGAGGGAAGCAAGTTAGAAACGTAAACCAAAGTTAACATCAAGCAATAATCAGGCAGTGACAATATACAACAACAACACCCAGTAAAAATCCCGCTAATACGCAGGGTCTAAAGAGGTCCGGTAGTAAGTAACCTTACTTCTAACCAGTAGAAAGATTTCTAAATACAGTGACAATATAGAGGTAGGAAATATCAGGGGAATCAGAATTAGGGTAGAATTAAAAGCTATTTCAATCCTGCAACGAAAAAAATTTCACAAAAGTAACATTTCTAACTCATCATAGAACAGCATAAAATTTTTCAAAATACATGTAAGATGAATATTTCCAAACTATGAATTATCAGATCCGGAGCAAATTCACTATATTATCCTCAAACAAGAATAAACCAGAAACCTTCAAATGTCACTCAATTTAGAGTCAAAATTTTCATTCATCGATTGAAGAGAAAAAAAAAGTAAAAAAAAAACAACATAACCAAAAGTAATACAAACTGCCTAAATATAAGAACCACATAACATAAAGAGAGTAGACACAGGAAAGAGCAGAACCTATGACAAGAAAAAGAGTAGGAGATATAAGCGGCTGAGATGCAGAAAAACCAAAAATTAAAAGCCTTTTGATAATATAACAGAAAACAAAGCAGAGCTCAAAATTTCGATTCTGAAGTACGTGTTCATAAAGTGTACCCTAGCCTACATCCATCCACGAGAGCAAAACCGAAAATGCATGGCCTTCAAGGAAAATTGAAGATGCATTACCAAAAAATACTGTAAAGGGATCCTTGGGAGTTGTTTGTTTAGAAGCCTCCCGTAAGCTGCAAGCCTGCAACAGTTCACGAGAAGGGAGAGGGGGTTTTGCTTTGGTGATATTAGGGTTTAGGGTTTTACAAATTTGTTATTATTGTCTTTGTTTTGAAAAGATAAAAGTTTTCGATAAATCTATCAAAATTTTATAAGAAACTCTTGCACTTTGTCTAAAAGTTGAAAAATAACTTCTTTATATGCTTTTTTTTTTATCTTCGCACTAAGATATGAGTATTTTATCAATATTTAAAAAACGGAAATAGACATCTAATTGATAAAAAAAATATTTTAAAGTTTAAAGGTTCTAAAACTGATGTCAGTATATGATAAATAATATGTAAAAATTATAAGAATAAATCAAAATAAAAAATTTTATTGAAATTAAAAATATACCAATATTTATTATTAT
>JAOQMQ010000003.1:20473591-20485002 GCA_027563845.1 Erythroxylum subrotundum
CTACACATATATATTACCAAATAATTAAAGTTCAACATATTTTATACTCAATTAATTATTTACCCAAAACTAATACCTAAATAGGCAAATACTATCATTAACTACAACCGAATTATTATTAATTTCCAATTGCATAATTTTATACTCAACTAATTATTTACCTAAACTCAATACCCAAATATTAAAAATAAATTACCATTTCACAAATATTAAGAATGTATCAATTAATGATTTAAGTTTTTACAATTTTACGAATTTAATATTATCGATTTAAATTTTACATTTAGAATGTTTCAAGTTTCAACTTTCAATTTTGATAATTAACATTAACAGAGCCTTACATAATTAAAGGCCATGCTTCATCCAAAAACTTACCATAAATATAAACTTAAACCAATGTTTATAACCAATACATCATTCATCGTACCCAAATATTAAAAATAAATTACCATTTCACAAATATTAAGAATGTATCAATTAATGATTTAAGTTTTTACAATTTTACGAATTTAATATTATCGATTTAAATTTTACATTTAGAATGTTTCAAGTTTCAACTTTCAATTTTGATAATTAACATTAACAGAGCCTTACATAATTAAAGGCCATGCTTCATCCAAAAACTTACCATAAATATAAACTTAAACCAATGTTTATAACCAATACATCATTCATCGTAAATTCAACTCCATTTCTATTTCCAAATGACAATACTGTAATCAACTTATCATTCAATATTTCCATTTCCAAATTCCAACCCACGTAAATCAGAAAAGCAATACATCATTTACCGTGAGACTCACTCACTCAATTCAACATTTCAACTCCATTTCTATTTCCAAATGCCAATATCCAACCACAATACCAGAAGCAGATACATCATACACGCAAATTGCAATTCATAAAATTTCCAACTTCAAAAAAATTCAGAAATCCAACATCCAATCCAATTATCCAACACAATAAATAATGCAATTAATATTTAAGCAGGAAAAAATAGGAAAACTAAAAAAAACACACCCAAAAAAATTCACAAGCTTCAGGTCTTTGGGTTGGGTCTTCACTGACAGGTCAGACCTCAGAGGCTTCGGGTCACGCAGATCGACGGTGACTGTGAGGCAGCGACGATCTCTCCTCCTTCAAACGTTTAGTGCTGACGATGGTAGTGTCTTTAGGGGACGTGAAGACGCGAGCCGATGGAGGATCTTTGTCCTCTGATGCTGGCGTGGATCGGGGAGGATGAGAGACGCAGCAGCACCGCTAGACCAGTCACCAGTCAAAGATGAAGATGACAAAAAGAGAGAGAGAACACGGCGATAGTGAAGAAGTGAGAGTTTGTGAGAGCGAGAGAAAAAAAAGTGAGAGTTGGTGAGAGCGAGAGAAAAAAAAGTGAGAGTCGGTGGACAGTAGACAGAGACGGTGGAGACTGAAGACAGAGACGAAGACGAGGGGACGACGGAGAGAGGAAGGAGACGACGGAGACAGACGACGGGCGGGGGCGTTTAGAGAGAGAGAAATAAACGACGAAGGATCGAAGGAGAAGGAGAAGGCGAGAAGGTTAGAGAGAGGCAGAGGCAAGCGTCCAGGGGGGGGTAGGTTTAGGTTAAAAATTTAAAAATTGCAAACAAGTCCTCAAATTTCCAGATTTTATGGTACCGGCCAGTATGCGCCGGTATTTTACGTACCGGTCGATACCGATCGGTATTAGGGGCTGGTACAAAAAGAATAGATAAACGAAACGGTACCCGTAAGCCTGGTTTTAGCACTAGAATAATTCTATTAGTAAAATTTTAAAAAATAGTAAAAAAAAACTCCAGGCAGTTTAAAAAAAATCTGCATAAATATGAAACTAATTGATTAAGACCTTCCATTGGACGATTACATTGCTCATGAGCATGAAACCATCCTAAAGCCATTGCAATTTGACCCATTGTGACCCCTTTCCCAATCTTTGCATTTTGCGGCTCTCTCTCCTTTTTTTCCTACTCAAAGAACAGCTGCCCAGTTCACTAGTCCTCCTGCTCATTAACAAACAGAGACAAAAACAAAATTTAAAGGGAAAATGAAAGAGACCCATCAATCTGATCAAAAGACATAATCTTCTCCTCCTCAATCTTCTTGTTTCTATAAGTTCTGCAAATTGTGTACCTGGAACTGAAACAGAGAGTGAAGGTCAAGAAAAGATGCAGCAACAAGGGGGCCCCTCTGACTTGGCTCACCTCCAGTCCACCATGCAAGCAATCGAGTTCGCTTGCGCTGCCATCCAGGTCCTCTCGTCCTCTCAATTTCCCTTCCCTGTACTTTATGACTCTGGTACTGAGTCCGTCAGTTTTCTTCTCGTTATTCATTTTCTGTTTGCTTTGTTAGAAATTTCAAAAAATTTCAAATAAGAGAAGAAATAAACAGAGAACAGCAAAATCTATAAGGAATCCGTTCAACTATAATCAAGAACAATGCCTCTTACCCATTTTAATTGTTTTATGTTTTAAGTCATAATCTTTCTTATCTTTGCTATAAAAAACTATAGCTTTATTATATTTAGTTGCAAAATACAAGTATAATACTTTAAGGGAATCGCTGTAATTATAATCGAGAGCATTGCTTCTTACCTCCTTTAATTGTTTTGTGGAACTAGTCATAAACTTTCTTCTCTTTTCTGTTTAACAAATGGTAGCTTTGGAGTGTTTAATTGGGGAAAACGCATGCACATCATCTAGATCCTTTATCACAATCCATTTGGGAATTTCACTATCTGTTGCGGTATACTTGAGAGAACAGATTAGCTGTTTCTACTGTTCTTGTACAATCTTTAGCGATTTCACATCAAGTAGCTATTTTCTGACGTTGCTAGGGATATAATTGCATATACTTGCAATAATATGTTATGTATGGGCTTTATGTGTTAAACTTTTTAATTGGGATGTTTATTGGTCTTCCCAAATCAATGACAGATGCATATGAATCCAACAGCGGAGGCCACTATTCTGGCACTGAATCAGTCGCCTCAGCCTTATAATGCGTGTATATATATACTCGGTATGGAGGTTACTGGGATGACTAGTGTATACATATAAAAGGTGTTTGATGTTCATGGTGGATATGATTTTTGTCTATTAGAGAATTCTCAAGTAGCAAATGCAAGGTTTCAAGCAGCTGCAGCAATTCGAGATGCTGCTATCCGAGAATGGGGGTTCCTTTCGAATGATGATAGGAGAAACTTGATTAGGTATATACCTGCAATGTAGTTATTGATTCCAGTAATGTTTCTTCTCAAAATCAGAGTGAAAGTATTGCCCTTGTGGCAAATTTATCTTGGGATTTATCCTACTCCTTAAAATTCCACACATTTTGTGTGAACACGTTTCAAGCACAACAAATGGGATTAAACTCCCTAAATTCATATGCTTATTATGTATGAAAGTTAATTTTAGGTATTGATTAAACCATTATCCATTATGCAGAACTTTTTGAGTTTTGAATTATTTGTAAGAGCACTTATCTGTTTTATATTGGTCATTACATAACAAAAAAATGGCTTGCAGTTTTTGTTTGAGCTACGTTATACAACATGCTAGTTCACCTGAGGGCTATGTTCAGGCAAAAGTTTCTTCTGTGGCTGCACAACTGATGAAAAGAGGCTGGTAAATTCAACATGTCTTTTCATTTTGTATTATCGCATGAGTGAATTGTGTGCATCTGGAGCACTCAGTGCATGTAATTGTAACATGTTTCTTTTATGATGGTCTCATGATAATGCATTCACGGTGTGCTTTGTAGAAAATGGTTGTACCCCCTAAGACTTTAAGCATATTTTCATACAAAAAATCATTAAACATTTATGATGTAACCATTGTTGTCACATTGTGAAGAATTTATAAATTGTCAACCCTTTTCTTGAATGTGCTCTGAGTTATAGTGAATAAATAGCACTTAGTTGTGTCATTTTATATTTATGAGGACACCATTTTGTAAGAGATTGATTAAAAATACATGGCGGATGATTAGGCAATATGTAGGATGTTGTGAAATTGGAATAGATGATGTTCCACCAATTAAAATACTCATGCTTGTGATATGGTTGAGGCCTTCACAATGATTTTTAATGGTAGTAGAAGGCTTTGCTTCACTTATTAAGCAACGACATGTATAATATCTAAATGGAAAGCTAGCATTTAGTATGCAATTGGTGGCTTGCAATAGTTCCTATAAAGATAAACCTAAATGTAAGGTGATTTATCTTTTGGGCAGTTATGTTTAAGGTGCTACTTGAATTTTGAATTATTTTTTTGTTGTTCTTATTTGTAATATCCAACTATAGTGAGATGGTTCAATTTATTTATGCTCAATCAACTCTAATCATTGTTAGTGAATCTACCATTTTTTGTGAACCTTTGATGTTTGCACGGTATTATATATATTTCGTTTGTTGTAACAATCATTATCTTATAAAATCTCTGGTGTCTTCAAAGTCTCCATATTGGAGACATATATTCTAGATAATTGAAACCATGCTACTATGTAAACTAGGTTATCATTTTTATGGACTAATTCATTTTTAGATGTTTTAGCTAGTACTTTCTTAGGAACTTAAGTTGCACCACTTGTTCTCTTTAGTTCTTCCATCTATATAGTTTGAACTTGGAAAGATTAAATATTATAGTAGGAAATGATGTCTTCTTTCTATCCTATGTAGAGTGTATATTTTGATCTTTAAGGTTTTTATTAAAATTCAAGTCTGACCCCTTGTAGTGTTCAAATAAGCCTTTTATGTTAAAAGAATAATCCTAGTCGACCTCTAAATAAATAGGATCACAAACTCCAATTAGGATTTTGTTAATCTAAGGGGTCATCTGATTTCATTTATGGTTTTTGGTTTTAATGTCCTGATTTTGGTTTTTGGTTTTTGGTTTTTGGTTTTTTCATATAACATAAACAAGTCTTATTTAATTTTTAATGTTAATGTAGTTACACTTTATTACTGTTAACAATTAAATAGTAAATACTTAAATATAAATTAATTAGTTAAATAATTTAACTTTAATCTCTTATACAATTTGTATTAGTAAATATTAATGAATTTTATTATATTTTATTTAAATAAATACTTATACAAATAAAAATATATACAATTTTATTTTAAAATTTGAAATATATATATTTTAAAGATATTTTAAATTTAAAGTACTTTATTAAATAATTAATACTTTTATTTTTTAAAATTTATCTAATTATAAAATAAAATAATTTTAATAATTAAATTATATTAGTCATAATTCTTATTTGTAATTAATATTAAATAATTAAATAGTGTATGTTTAGTTGTTGATAAATCATATTGTGACAGAGAAAAATGAAATCAGAAAATAAAAATTAGTTTTTATGGTTTTCACAAGCTATAAAAACTGAAAGAAATTAAAAAAAAAACAGAAACCAAAAGTTCAACCAAATTGATTTTTAAAATTGAATTTGAAAATTAAAGCAGTAAAAAGTGAAAAAATAGAACCAAACAGGCCCTAAGTTTATGTGACATTTTTCATTTTGGTGAGGGCTTTAGATGAGTTGGTAGGCCAGTTTAATTTCCATAGTGGCAGTGGATCGATCCCCATTCCCAGAAAAGTGTCACTTAAACTTAGTTTAATGAAACATTGATTGGAGTTAGTGCTTTTGGCTATTTGAGGATTAATTAAGATGATCATAACATGAAAACTTATTTAAACACTGCAAAATGTTAGGATTAAAATGTACCTTCTGGTTTTTATATTGAATTTCGTGCTTCCATTTTGATGGCCTGGAATAGAACCCTATTCCATATGGATCTTGATGATTTTGTTAACCACCTTCAGTTTGAACTTTTGATGATGAGAATAATTACAAGATTCTCAGTCATCACTAAATCTTTACTTGGAAATTTATGAATTCATTGTCTATACCAGACACTTGCTAACAGCTAGATGGATATCTAAAGTTCATATACAGATTGTTATATGATTAATGTATACACCTTTGGCATGGGTAAATTACTAACTCAGTTTTATGGTGGAAATATTTCATGCTTAGGCATGATTTTACTGCTGCAGAGAAAGAGACGTTCTTTTATCAGGTATACAGTTTTTGTTTTTTAGCAGCACATTGGCCATCTGACTTGTTTATTCTTTCTTCTTTCTAATTTCTTTGAATAATGTCTCGGCTTATGAACGTAAGATTTCCTCTTTCCTCGTGTCAATAAGATTCTCGTCTTCTTTTATTTGAATCATCAACCTTCACATTTCTATTCTACTTTTAAAGGATGTCCTTATCTATATCTAAAGTTTAGAATTTTACTTCGTGATGTCACCTGTATGATTCAGTATGTATTTCTGGAATATTAAACTGTATTAAGGCTTTAACAGTTGAGTGTGATTTTTTGGAGTTATTACTTCTAGTACTAATACTGTTTATGATTGGTCATTAATCCACACATATTAAGCATAATTGCGATTGTTTTATTTAGTCATTGTATAAGTATTTATACTCTGAATGGATTCACAGAAGAAAATGGTTGAAATTTTTTTTCATCTGCATTGGTATTGTGGCTGCGTCATTGAGCTTGAGGACAATCAGATATGTTGTTTCTGTGCAAATTGGTATCTTATAGGTTATCTAACATATCCAGAACCGCAGGTGAACCAGGCTATTCTTGGCATTCATGGTGCAGACGTCCAGTTCTCTGGGATAACTTTTGTGGAATCATTGGTACGATATAGGTTATTGCATTTTCTTAGCAGTTTTTCTTTGATATTTCAATGTGTTGCTAAATTCCTGACTTACATGTTTGAAATATGCAGGTGTCAGAGTTCTCCCCATCTACTTCCAGTGCCATGGGCCTTCCAAGGGAATTTCATGAGCAATGTCGGAGGTCGTTAGAGCTAGACTATTTGAAGGTTCTTTTGGTTCTCTTTCAACTTTTAGTATGGTCCATTTCCTGGAGACGATGGTTGCATTTACTATATCTTATTGTACGTGAAAATGTTTTATCCTTTTGTGTTTCCTTCCCTTACGTTTTTCATTGTTGGTAGACATTCTACTGCTGGGCCAGAGATGCTGCTGTAAGTGTAACAAATAAAATTACTCAATCTGATGTTGAGGTACCAGAGGCTAAGGTTTGTACTGCTGCTCTACGTCTCATGCTTCAAATCCTAATCTGGGATTTCCGTTACAAAACAAGTGGCAAACAAAATGGTCTAGATGTCTTTGCACGTGGAGTTAGGGCTGACAGTTCATCTAGAAGGTTGGAGTGTACCTTAGTACAGGTACTGTATTTAATTTCTTGAATATTTTCTATTTTTCTCAAGGTTTTGTAGTATAAAAGTAAAAACGGTGCAATCTTTAACTCTTTTCTGTTGTCTGAATCTTGAGAGTGGCTATTCTGTGCAGAGGGGCCTGAAATTAAGACATTTGTCTCCTTGGTATTACTTATCTAGGAATGTTATTTGGACAACCTTTGATTAGATTATTCAGTGAATTTGGACATTGTACTAAGTTTTGGAGTGCAAAATTTTCTACTTGTGATGATAGTATTTGATCTAGCATCAAGTCTCGGGTTTAAGTCATGGTGTCCTTTATGTTTAGTTATGTGATTTGTTGTGATTGTTCCACATTATTTGTGAATGAGCATTTTAGACTGAAGTATTTAGTCATTTATGAGCTTTACTCAATAGCTGAAGTTTCTGTTAAATGGTTTCTTGGCATTACTGATTAATAGTCATCAGCTTCTGCTTTTGGTCTTCTCATAATTTCACCTTTTCTTCGAGTATTTTGAGAAGATCCCAGCATTAGCTTATCTCAACCATATATCTTTCTTCTATTAATTGTTGGAAACAAGGGATTAGTGCAGTTAAAAATTGACTTTATCATTCGAGTAATTCAAGTAATTCATGTATATGTTGCTTGTAGCCTGGTCCTGCTTGGCGTGATGTCTTGATTGCAAGCGGTCATGTTAGTTGGCTCTTGAGCTTGTACTCAGCAGTGAGAGCAAAGTTTTCGCATGGAACATATTGGCTTGATTGTCCAATTGCAGTCTCTGCCCGGAAGCTTATTGTACAGTTTTGCTCCTTGACAGGAGCCATATTTGGTAAGTGATACCAATTGTTGGGCATCTCTTCAAAATTTTTCACATCGTAATTTATCACTTTGTGTGATTATTTGCATATGCACTTAGAATCATGGGTTTGCACTGAAGTCCTTTATTGGTGAATGCTAGTTCAACTAAATTTGACCAGAACCTTTCCTATTGATGCTGACATAAAACTTTTGAGCTAGTGGCAAGTGCAATTGCAATCATTTGTTAAAAAATTCCTCCTATATGGTAGTTCCAATGATGTACATTAACTGTAGGACTTCTTATGCCTTTTGGTGGTTTGGCAAAAATTTTTCTATCCAATCAGTTTTATCCCGTTGTTTGTATATAATGGTTGAGTATATGCTTGCATGCTGTGTACTTTTTATATTAAAAGGATGATGCATGCCTTGTACTTTTATATTAAAAGGGTGATGCATCCTTTAACATAACCTGTAAATGGAAGAGTTACTTCATATTCTTGATGTTTCTGATAAAACTATATGTAGAATTGAGAATGTTGCAACTAGAGTGTCATGAAATATATTAGGTTAAACTCATTTGCTTATTTATTTGTAATAGTGCTTTATTACATAATAGTTATCAGTTTTCAATTAGTGTCTCTATATACATAATAAAAATCTCTAACATTCTTCCTCAAGTTGGAGAGAATATTTGTAGATTCCCTTGATTTATTGAAAGTTTAATTAATTATAGGCCCTTAACATGATAATATTATTTTGTAATCAAGCTATTTAATCATATACCTTTCTTCCCTAGAAATAGGGACTTCATGTACTATGTAATACAGACACTTCTAATACGAACGATTTGACCCATGTTATTTTTGTATTTGTAGATGTAGGTATCCAAACCACATAAATCCTCTGTTAATCTTTCTTTCCTACCCTCTTTCTTTTATTTTCATAATTTAGCTTGATATCAGGGCAAGCTGAAATAGGATCTTCAAGAATAAATGGAAGAAACATCTTGACTAAATGAAAAAATAATAGGACAAAACAAAAATTGTTAATAGTACGGTGTGGTACTGTTCACTATGATACTGTATTATTGTTCACCTATGACCAGTGGCTCACAGCAGTATTCTCTAGGTTTTTCTATCTAATTTATATTGGCTATGGCACCGTGTATAATAGAGAGGTTACACCTAGAATGGGTACATATAGGTTTCAGCCATTTATTTATTTGTCGTAGTGCTCTAATACACAATTTACCTGCAAATATGGTGTATCAAATAGACATAACAAGAATCTTTTGAACAGTACATGGAAGTGATTGTTCAGATTAGATTGAACAATAAAAGTTAGTTCTGAATGATGATTGAGTGAAAATCACGATTGCAAACTTGTTCATAGATTGATAATGTCTTTTAGATCTCATTTATCTCCCATAGACCAAAAATCGTCACACAATCAGAAGGAAGGAAGACAAGAATAAACGGGAATCAGTCATTGATTGCTGGATTATCGCAATGAATAAAAAGTTGTACCCTTATCATGTAAATTGTCCTTATGTCATTTTCCAAGTAATATGTTTCATTCCATAATCTAGATAACAGGGAGATGCAAGTGCATCATTGGATACAACTACTTTCTGGGATAATACAGTGGATTGATCCTCCAGATGTCATCTCTCAAGCAATAGAATGCGGAAAAAGTCAAAGGTTGTTCTTGTTTATTCCCTTTTTTCATTTTATCTGTTCTGTTTCTTATGTAGCTCTTATTCTTATTTTCAGTGAGATGATAGACGGCTGCCGTGCATTATTATCTTTGGCAACTGTCACAACCCCCTCTGTCTTTGATCAACTTGCAAAAGCTATAAGGTCAGCATTACCATCTTCAGTTCAATTATGTTGCTTCAGATTTCTAGTACTCCATTTTCTGATTTAATAAGGATGTCTTACATCTGTGATTTTTGACTATGTGAATGTTTTATCTTCATGTTCAGGCCCTTTGGCACTCTTATTTTGTTGTCCTCCTTGATGTGTGAAGTTGTTAAACTTCTAATGAATAATACCACTGAAGAGGAAGTGTGGAGCTGGGAGGCACGTGATATTTTATTAGACACATGGACCACCCTACTTGCGGTAAAACATTTAACTAAATGATCTCTCACTTGTATCCCTTTTGACCTCTTGTTTTGTAGTGCAAAAACTTTACCTATTTAAATTATTGAACGCTTAGTTTATATCTATGCTTCTGTTTGAGTAGATAGATATGTGGGTGTTATGGCTGAAACTTCCATGAATGATTTCTGTTTGAGCTAAGTGTCGAGGCCTACCTATTTTTCATGTACTGATCTGGCTTTGCTATAGACTGAAGTTCTTTAACTTCTTCAGCCCATTGATAATACTGAAGGGAATGCATTGCTTCCTCTTGAAGGGGTAAATGCTGCGGCCAATCTCTTTTCTTTGATTGTAGAGTGTGAATTAAGAGGTAAACATGCCTTATAATTTGATTTTTCAGCTAGAACATCGGTTATGTTAGCAATATTTAATTATTTCAACATAAGGAACTCTATAAATATTTCTGTAGTGGCTTCTGCATTAGCAATGAAAGATGACGATGACTCTGACTGCCTTCAGGCTTCTATTTCTGGTATGGAAACGGTTTCTTCATGTAACCTTCATTAAGTTCCTAAATGGCTGATTTCGGTGGATATCCTAGTTATTTTGGTTTGTTTTGCATCTTTGGGTTAAGGTGACTTAACATCTTTGTGGCACGTCTTGCAGCTATGGACGAACGGCTAAGTTCTTATGCTCTTATTGGAAGAGCAGCAGTTGATGTCACAATTCCTTTACTTACAAGGCTATTTTCTGAGCGCTTGGCACGACTTCATCAGGTACTTGTAATTAGAAAATGTTACTATTTCCTTTGTTGGAGCAGATATTTCTGTCTCTGTCTCATGTATATATTTGTGCATGTATGTGTATTTCATGGAAACTTGGATTCGCCTAATGTATCCTGTAGGCCCTCTGGAAAAAGTTTTTGAAACTTAAAACTTTCTACGTTGGTTTCATTTCATCACCAATTAGATAGAAGAGTTCATGTGTTGGATTTTGTCTTTTAAGCCCAACAACCTTTCTCATTAGTGTAGCTCCTCTGGCCTATTAGCAAACTAATTTAGTTAATTACTGGTTGGTCAATCATGAATTAGAATGAGTGTTGGGGGTGCTTTTGACAAGTTCTATAGACAGTTTGATCTCTAACTAAATCATTGCACACTAGTTTTCTTTTTTGTTAAACAGACATATACTTTTGCAAGTCTGGCAGGAACCCCCATTGCTAATGAGGAC
>JAOQMQ010000003.1:20485102-20501570 GCA_027563845.1 Erythroxylum subrotundum
GCACACTAGTTTTCTTTTTTGTTAAACAGACATATACTTTTGCAAGTCTGGCAGGAACCCCCATTGCTAATGAGGACCATGGTAAACCATCCTAAAGCAAACGGAAAATAATTAGGGAAATTGATTAATTAGAACTTCATTCAATTCTGAGTAATTGCTTTAGCAAAGTTTCTACATCATGTCCATCCTTTTTGATTGAAGCCCAAATATATTGCATATTTTTTACTGTACCTTAAGGTTATTGCCTTCTGCTTCTCAGACTTTTCACATCCTCAATTTATTCAAGAAAGATTATGGAGACAAGAATCATCAATTTTGGTGAAATAGAAAATATATTTTAATCTAAGTTACTTCAAGAATTTGTGGAGTCTTAGTATGCCACGTATATTGATCTGAACATGAAATGCTTCCTACTGCGAATTAGCCACAAATCAATTTCTGAAATTGGTCCATCTCTCATATCATTTGATTTCTTTGTAGGGCAGGGATATTATTGAATTAATTCCAACTTTGGAGGAAATCTATTCATTGTTGTTAATAGCAGGGCATGTGCTTGCTGATGAAGGGGAAGGAGAAACGCCCTTGGTATATGACCATACCTTATGCTCAGCATCAGTTGTGCTTAAACGTTAATGTTTTGAAAAATTTTCACCTACCTATCAAAATGTTATATGCCACTGCTTATGCACTCTACAATTAAATTCCATTTGTGATACCCTACTTCTCTAGTTGATTGCTATCAATATATGAGGTATTCTGTCTATTCAAACTGCAGTCTATCTTACTACTAGTGTTCATGCTTCAGTTAAATGTGGCTGGTTTTCCTTATTTAATAGTACAAGACTATCCCTCTTCAACAACAGTTTCAACAAACCATTGAAATGTCAGAACATGATTGTCGAATTTATAAACTTAGCATCTAAAAACTATGAAAAGTATTTGCATGGATTCAAAGAAGGAGATCTGGAGACTTGCAAGAGAAAATTGCATTACTTTCTTTTATACAAGTTTCTCTGTTTCTTGCCTAATAATTTTGATTTTTAGCTGCTATGCTACAATTTCTATGGCACTGCCAATTGTTTTTAGTTTAATTTGTTAATCTTTCACTTCGTTATGGGATAACCAGGTTCCACTTACAATACAAACTCAATTTGCGGAAGCTGTGGAAGCTGTAAAACATCCTGTTGTTATTCTCTCTGCGTAAGTTTCTGACTTTCCATTTCGTAAGAGTGTGAAATTGAGGAAAATCATCACATTCTTTAAAAAATATTTTGGTAGTTATACAATGACTGTTTGCAAGATGGGAAACAAAGGAGAATGTCTCCATCTTAAGGTGAATTTTGATATGGAAGTGTTAACCCCCTTTGTAATTTATTTATACGAGCAATTTAGACTTATAATAAGAGATATAAGGCTATATTAGTTGCTTATAGAGAAGGATTTACTACCATAATTTGGTCAATAGCATTCAGTTTGCTGTCATAGAAATGCTTGAAGACATATAGGTGCAGGCACAGAAAATGGTGACTAATTGTTTGAGTTCTTATGGCTTCTTATATAAGCAACCATTTATTCTTTAGCTTAAGCTGGTTACTTCTAACTTAATAGATGATACTAAGTAGAAGGGAAAATGATTTTTTTCTTCTTAGAAATGATTTAGAATTAAATAGTTATATATACACCTTAGTGTAGGAAGAAGAATAGGAAATAATCTCTAAGTATATGAATCAATCACCTGGGATTCAACACACTCCTAAGAAAGGAAAATGTCTCATAGGATTCCACACTCCCGTAGGAAAGGAAACACAGTCTCCTAGGATTCCACACTCTCCTAGGAAACGAGAACAATCTTTTAGGATCCCATAATCTTTGGGATATCAAGAAATTGACTTTCCTAAAAAGGTATACAACTAATATACAACTCGACACTCCTCCTTAAGCTGAGGAATATATTTCTTCCATTCCCATCTTGGAAATAATATCATGAACACTTGAACTATTCAATCCTTTTGTTAGAACATTTACTAGTTGGCTTCCTGATGGAATATATGACCCGTAAGCAGACCCTTCCTCCAATCTTTCCTTGACCAAATGTCTGCCAATCTCAATTGTTTTTTGTCTTATCATGTTGAATAGGGTTATGTGCAATATTGATGGCTGATTTGTTGTCACAATAAAGCCTCATAGGACCTTCCCACTTAACTTTCAAGTTATCTAGAATAATCTTCAACCATAAAAACTTGCACAAGCCTCGAGTAATTACTCTAAACTCTGATTCTATTGATGATATAGCCCACAATATTTTGTTTCTTGCTCCTCCAAGTCCCCAAATTGCCTCCAAGGGAAGTATAGTAACTTGCGGTTGATCTTTAGTC
Source organism: Erythroxylum subrotundum (assembly GCA_027563845.1). Taxonomy (NCBI): domain Eukaryota; kingdom Viridiplantae; phylum Streptophyta; class Magnoliopsida; order Malpighiales; family Erythroxylaceae; genus Erythroxylum; species Erythroxylum subrotundum. Next base: position 20,487,478 of record JAOQMQ010000003.1, read on the forward strand.
CACTAAAGGTCCTACATTGTTTGCATTGGTATAGGCTTCTAGGGCGAGATGATTATTCCTCTTAAATATAATTCCTTTCCCTAGTTTGACTTTTAAGTAAGGCAACACCCTATATGCAAATCGTAGATATGAGTCTCTGGGATAATGCATGAATTGATTAACTATGCTTACTAAGTATGCTATATTAGGCTGAGTATAAGCAAGGTATATGAGCCTTCTTACTAGCCTCTGGCACATCTTTTATTAACAACTGGTTCTTCTTTCGATTCTCCAAGCTTATGATTTGGTTCCATTGGGGAATAGACCGGTTTGCACCCAATCTTTCATGTCCTCTTCAAGAGATCAATCACATATTTTTGTTGAGATATGAAAATTCCTTGCAATCAATATGCCACCTCGATATCAATGAAGTACTTCAATTTTCCAAGCTTGTTTATCTCGAATTCCTTGATCAGTCGTTGCTTTAATTCCTATTTTTCTTTTTCATCATTTCCAGTTACAATAATATCATCAGCATACATTAAAGTGTTGTCGTTCCTTTATAGATGTGTACTTGATGAAAAGAGTGTGAGCACCTTGGCTTTATTTATATCTCGACCCTTTCATAACTTTAGCAAATCTACTGAACCATACTTTGGGAGATTGTCCAACCCATATAAGGCTTTTTTTCAACCAACAAACTTTATTACCTATGTCAATCTACAAACTTTAGTACCTATGTTTTCTTCAAATTCTGGTGGAATGTTCATATAGATTTCTCATCTAGATCTCTATGAAGGGAGGTATTTTTCACATCATGTTGCAGAAGTTGTCAATCAAATTGAGCTACTAAGGATAAAAAAATCCTCATAGTATTCATTTTTTTTAAATTTTTTTAATTAAAAAAATATCTCCTAGTAATCAACTGCATAAGTTTGAGTGTTCCTTTTAGCAACTAATCGTGCTTTATATCTCTCTATTGATTCATCAACCTTACATTTTAGTGTGAAGATCCATTTACAATCACTATTATCAGCAATCTCCCATGTCCTACTCTTCTCAAACACATCCATTTTCTATCTCATAGCATTCCTCTAGTCCCTTTTTGACAATGCCTCATAAACAAAAATGGTATTTAGACACATTGAATTTTTTGTAGGTTGGTGACAAGTATTTAAGTGATGTATAATGGGACAATGGGTATAGTAGTCCCTTGGTGCACTCTCTAGTACCTTTCCTAACATCAATAGAAAAGTGAAACCATCAATGATTTTTTCAACTGATTGTGTATGTAAAGGAGGATCAGTTCTTACCATGAACTCATTTCTAGAGTTTGCACTAAATTCTTGGACTTGTTTCAAGTTTAGAATAGTTTCTTTTCTGAAATACACTTGTAAATATCTTGAAAAGTCTCAAGAAACATTGATGGAAACAAGAGATATTTCCATATTTTCTAGGCAGACATAGGACTAGAGGTTGACGATGAGTTTGGGATGGACACAAGAAGGTCAAATAGGACAAAAGACTAAAAAAAAAAACTATTTTCCATCATTGATGTCACCCCTTGAAGATACGACTTGGTAAAATATTGTTTGTTTTCAGTGAAAGTGATATTAGATAATGTATCAAACTTTTGTGATGAAGGGTTGTAGCACTTGAACCCTTTTTGTGTAGGTGAATAACTTAGGAAGACAAATTTGATGATTCGAGGATCTAACTTTCCTCTGCGACTGTAAACATGTACAAAGGTAGCGCAACCAAATGTCCTAGGACTAAGCAAGCCCATTTGAGGTTTTGAAGTTCAGATAATATGTATTAAGGCTCTTCTAACGCACGTGAGGGAAGTCTATTTATCATATATGAGGTAGTCGAAATTGCCTCCTCCCAATAGGATTTAGGAACATTCCCTTGAAAGAGTAGCGCTTAAGTTACTTTGAGGAAACATCCATTTTTCCTCTCAACTACCCCATTTTGTTGAGATGTGTCAACATATGATGAATCATGAATAATTCCCTATATTTGAAAGTAGGCAGACAAAATTTGATTAAAATAATTTGTAGCATTTTCTGACCTAAAGCTTTTAATCTTAACCCCAAATTGTTTTTGAATCATGGAATAAAATTTAGGGAAAAAAATCTAACATCAGATTTTTGTTTGAGTAAGAAAAGTCATGTAACTCGAGTACAATCAACAATTAAGGAGATAAACCAATGAGTTCTAGAAATATTAGAAACAGTAGAGGGACCCTAAATGTCACTATGTATGAAATGTAAAGGATGAGGACTTCTTTTAGACTAAGAGGAAAGGATATAATTCACAAATTTCATATTGAAAAACTGAGATATCTAATCCTTTGAACAAATTTGGAAACATAACTTTTAAAACTCTAAAGTATGGGTGACCAAGGCGTAAATTGTAAAGCCAAATGACATCTTTATTTGAAGTACTAAAAAATGACATGGACAAATTATTCGTGATTTTTTCAAGAAGATCCAAGATGATAGAGACTGTTCCTTTCCTTAAAAAGTCCAATCCTCCTCTTACAAACCCTAATCTTGAAGACCGCAATAAGAAGAGAAAGAAATTACATAACATTTAAGGTTGTGTGTAAGTTTTTTGAATAGACACAAGGTTGGCTGATAGTTTTGGCATATGAAGAATGTTTTCTAGACAGAGAGAAGGTGTAATATATACATCTCTTATTCCTGCGATAGTAGCTAAGAGAACATTGGCCGCTACAATCTTCCTATATCTAGGGCATGGGGTATAGGTACGAACTAAATGTAAGGAGTGACTCATATGGTCTGTGGCGCCAGAGTCAATTCTTCAAGCATTATCATAATACATGTTTGAGGCATTCATGCAAAAAGAAAATAAGGTGAAGAAAGAAGACAGTAATTCTTCCTTAATTTTTTGTGAACAGTAAAAGCAATATATAGGACAATACAACCCTGTTCACCTCCTTAAATTAAGAAGAATCTATTTATTCTCTAAGTAATAAAATCTCAACTAATTAGCTATAGAGAATCAACTAATTAAGATAATTAGTTGATTATTTCTATAATATCAACACCCCCCCTCAAGTTGGTGTATAGATATTGATCATGCCTAACTTTCTTACAAAGAACTCAAAATTTTGTCTTAGTAGCCCTTTGGTGAAGACATCAAAAACTTGTTGTGTTGTACGTACAAATGGTATGCAAATGAGTCCACTTTCAAGTTTTTCTTTTATAAAATGTCTATCAATCTCCATATGCTTCGTTCGATCATGATGAACTCGATTGTTAGAGATATTGATAGTTGCTTTGTTATCACAAAACAACTTCATTGGGTGCTCCACTGGTTCCTTAAGTTCTTCCATTACTCTGTTAAGCCAATTACTTCACAAATTCCTTAAGCCATTGCCCTATATTCTGCCTCTGCACTACTTCTGGCTACCGGACTTTGTTTTTTAGTTTTCCAGGTTACTAGATTTCCCCCAAATATGTGCAATACCTAGAAATCTTCTGTTAGTAAAAGGCCCTACCAAGTCTGCATCAATGTAGACTTCAACTCTCCTTTGATCACTTTTCTTGAAGAATAATCCTTTCCCTGGAGTTCCCTTTAAACATCTTAAAATTCTGTACACTACCTCCAAGTGTTCTTCATAGGGAGTATGCATAAACTGGCTTACCACACTGACAGCAAAGGAAATATCTAGTCTGGTGTGAGATAAATATTTTAGCTTTTCTACCAGTTGTTGATATCAACCTGTATCCATTGGAACTCCTTCCTTAACTTCACCCATCTTTAAGTTGAATTTGATATGAGTATCTGATAGTTTACATCCACTCATCCCAATTTCTTTTAGAAGGTCTGGGATATACTTCCTTTGGATATACTTCCAGTTTCTTTTAGAAGGTCTAGGATATACTTCCATTAGGTGAACCATCTTTTTCTAGTTATTTTTTTAATTCTCGAAGGCCCTTAAATATCACCATAGATTATAGCAAAGGGTTTTGTGGCCTTGTAAGGTTGTGCTGGGAAAGATATTTGATGATGTTTAGCAATTTGACAAATTCACACTAAAATGAAGATAGATCTTTATTTGTAAAAAACTTCAGAAACAAATGTGTCATATAATGAAAACTTCGATGTCCAAATCTAAAATGCCATAACATAATTTTATTTTCACGAAGTATTGAAATAACATTAAGACAAGTTCTCTAAGACTGCCTGTTTGAGTCATGTCCATTTTCAAGGAAATAGAGACCTCAACTTGTTTAGTATTGCCAATCATCTTCCTTGTGTTCAAATCCTAAAATTGACAATCACATGAAGAAAAATTAGCTCGACAATTTTGGTTAATAGTTATTAATAGTAAGGGTGAGCCTACCAGTTGTTCCTTTGTGACCATAAGGTCACAGGTTCAAGTCACGAAAACCTCTTTGTAAAAATACAAAAGGAAGGCTGCATACATTATGAAGCGGGAAGCCTTGTGCACTGGGTACGTTGACTTTAGTTATTTTACTGATTGAGAACAAATTGCAGGACAATTTAGGAACATCAAGAACATTGTGAAGTGTAAGATCAAGGGAAAGAACAATTGATCCTTTCCCAGCTACTGCTGAGTAGGAACTATCTACTATTTTTTCTCTTTGATTTTCTATACAAGGACTATAGGAAGAAAATAATTTAGAGAACCCAGTCATATGATCTGTTGCCTCAGAATCAATCATCTAAGAATGATCTAAATTGACACTAAAACAAGAGGCAGTTAGATAATTACCTTTTTGAACTAAAGAATAAGTAGGATTTGGACTAGAGAAAATTTGAAACTGAAGAATTTTACAGATTTGCTCTATTTGTTCCTTTGTGAAAGACTGTGTGCCAAAACACGTTTCGGGCCCGAATTTAATAGTATTGGTTTGGGAGGTACGATTGTCTCTGAATTGCTTTTTCTTCCAATTTTTTGACTTCTCACAAATTTTTCAGCATGTTTCTGGGGGTGTGAATTACGGTTACAGTATCACACGTCGTCTTTTTGTTTTCGTTTTTCTCTCCCTTAGTCTCAATTCCTTTTGACATGAGCGCAGAGCCTTTAACCTCTAATTTGATGTTGCCAATCATCACTTTCCACCTCATCTCCTCTCTCCTTACTTCCATGAAAACTTCTTTGATAGAGTAAAGGCTTTCTCCCCAAAATTTGGCCTCTAACTTCATCCAATTCTTGATTCAATCCTGCAAGAAAAACATAAACTTTATCGTTTTCCTCCCTTTTTTGATTTCGAACATTGTCATTCAGACAACCCCGATCATTTTCATAACATAGGTCCAATTTTTGCCACAAGGTTACAAGTTCATTGTAAACCACTGTAATGTTACCGTGTCCTTGCTTGGCATTCCATAGCTTCATTTTTAGTTCAAAAATTTGAGAAGAATTTTCAATATCAGAATACATCTCTCGAACCCCTTCCCATACATCTTTAGCTGTTGGCAAAAACATATGAGGTTTTCTTATTGCAGGTTCCATGGAATTAATTAACCAAGCTGTAATCAAAGAGTTTTTTGATCTCCATATTGCCATATTTGGATCATACAACTAGGCCTTGTTATCTCTCCAGTCAAATACCTGAGTTTTCCTCTACTGTCAATGGCCAACTTTATTGTTTGTGACCATTCCAGGTAATTCTGGCCATTCAACATGTGGTTTGTCAATTGAAAAGGCAAATTTGAGCGAAGAAGATCACAATTACATTGTATGTTTCCCATCATAACACCTAGATTAGTCACACTCGAATTGTTGAAATCATCATTGAAGGGAGAGGAGTTTTTCCGTTGGCCAGTTATCTCTAAGCGATAGTCCATTTAGGATTGATTTGAATGAAGAAAGGAAAAATATTGTAGAAGAGTTGTGGCTCTGATACCATGAAGAAAAGAAACCTCTATGGAAAAATGGCGGTTCCTAGAAGACAAAGTAATTCTTCCTTAATTTTTCTATGAATAGTACAAGGAATATATGGGACAATACAGTGCTAATCACCTCCTTAAATTAAGAAGAATCAATTTATTCTCTAAGTAATAAAATCTCAATTAATTAATAGAATATCAACTAATTATCTATAGAGAATCAACTAATTATCTCTAGAGATAATTGGCTTATTATTTCTATAATATCAACCAAGGGTTTTTTCCCGAGAGAGCCAAAGAACTAGCACTAGAGAGCTTCTCAAGATATCCTTATAAATTCCTTAGTTTCTGAATCTCCTTACTATTAAAACCTCTTTTATCCACACTTCATCTTATTTGGGAGTGGTAATTTTGGATGTAGACATATTGGGCGCAAGAAAAAAATAGAAGAATGAAGTTCGAAGAAAAATGCAGTAACGAAGGCTGCTTGAAGAATTCTCTAGGAAAAATCCTAGGACTTTGATACCATGACTCGAAATAGAAGGAAAATGATTTTTCTTTGTCTAAATGATTTCGAATGGCATGATTATATGTACACCTTAATGTATGAAGAAAGATAAGAAACAATCTCTAAGAATAGGAATCAATCTCTTAGGATTCCACACTCTCCTAGGAAAAGAGAACAGTATCCTAGGATCTCACAATCTTTTGGATATCAAGAAATTGACTTTCCTAAAAAGGTATACGACTAATATACAACTCGGCAATATATCAGATTATATATTTATATTTATGTTTATCTATTGAATTTCTCAATATTGATACTATCATCATACTGTTTGCACAACAATTTTGGTAGTTTTTGTCAAAGTTATTTCGATAAATGGTGTTATTTATCATTTTATCTCCACAATTTCTTCTGAATCTGCATGCAATCAGAATCAACTATTCATTTGACCTATATTATTATTCTCATGCAGTTCGGTTATTAAATTTGCTGAGCAAAGTTTAGATCCTAAAATGAGGGCATCAATTTTCAGTCCTCGCCTTTTGGAGGTACCCAGCATTTTAAAGATGCTTTATACCTATTTCAGTTGTATCTGACTTGGCGTCTTTGACTGTTGCTTTGCGATCTATGGTAAATACCGTGTTTTCAGCTATTTGTAACATGAAGTCTTGATATTTGTTGTGCTAATCTATCTTGGGCCAATCATGGTTGTTCTTTTGCAAGGAATGACACATGCATCAGGTGTCCGATTGACATACATTCCTGTTACTTGCATTTTGCCATGTTGTTGAGACTATACATGTCGTTGCTATCTACATGGAAGATTATACATGGTCTTGATTAAGATGTCTTTTACATTTCCTTAACTGTGTGAAAAACAACCATTTCTGATTACCTTAATGGTAATTAGATTTTTTCTTAATTTTCTATTATTTAATATGTTTAGGTTTACTTATATTTTGATTTTATGGAAGTTTCATTATATTTTACCTGGCCCCAGTACTTGTACCACTTTTGTGAGTTCACATCCTTTGTAGGCTGTTATATGGTTTCTTGCCAGATGGTCTCATACCTATCTAATGGCCGAAGAATTCGGAGACATTCATTTCTGTTCAGGACAAGGTCATGAGGCTCAGTTTCGGCAGTTGCAATCTAGAAAAGCTTTGCTCAGCTTTTTTGGAGAGCACAACCAGGGAAAAGTTGTGCTTGACATTATTGTCCGTATCTCAGTGACAACACTCGTGTCATATCCTGGGGAAAAAGATTTGCAGGTACAGATTATAGGACTATTCCATATTAGATTCTTGTTTATTTCTTGTTTCCTGTTTGTAACTTCCATACGCATCACATCTTCATCTTCATCATGGCCTTGAAGTGGATGTTGCATCAGGCTTGCATGGCATACATTTGGATCAGGCAGTTTCAAAGAAACGAACTATTTTCTCTGGGAAAGTATAATGTTGACATAACAAGTAGTTCAAATGATTTTATTGCAGATACATTCATCTTGATGTTCTTATCTCAATTATTCAGTTCATTTTGCATCGCATATTACCTCTTTTGAAATGACATTGACAATCATTTATAGTCTCTACAAAGTTCACCAACATTATTATTTATTTAAGGTGCTGATAAGAGGGGAAAATAATTTTGCCTCTCAATTACAATGTTGAATTCAATCTCTGTTCTCAATTTTTGGTCTTCGAAAAGGTGTTACAGCTTTCCTGTTTTTTCTTGTTTGATAGGCACTCACGTGCTACCAATTACTTCACGCTCTTGTGCGACGAAAAAATGTTTGTATTCACCTTGTTGAACTGGTCAGTAGCATACTTTTTCTTTTCTATGATTACTTCACCATTATCATTTATGGTTCATTTCAATGTTAGGGTTTTCTATCCTTATTTCTCTTCATACTGTATTCTAACTTTCATGATCCATGTAGAATGGTGACATTCTTGTTTTTGTTAAAGAAATCTCCTCCCATTCCTCAGATTATTGAGTCAAGATGGACAAAAAATTTGTTTGACAAAGGTATCTTCCAGAGAAGTTTATGTAAGACTTTTCCTTTTGGATATTTTTATACAGGATTCATGGCGTGAACTAACAAATGCTTTTGCCAATCAAAAAGCATTGTTCTTGTTGAATTCTGCTAATCAGGTAGTGATTTAAAACATCTGGTATATCATTTTTTTTTCTTTGCTGGTGTTTTGACCATAATTTTATCATTATATCTCAGCGTTCATTGGCTCAAACCCTTGTTATTTCGGCTTATGGAATGAAAAATTCAGAGGCATCCAATCAGTGAGTCTGTTGAATTTTCCTCGTCATTCCAGCTTTTCCAGTCTAATGTCTCCTTACTTCTGATAAAGGTATGTAAGGGATCTCATGGCGGATATGACAAAGTATCTTCTGGAATTGACTAACAAGAGTGACCTCAAACATGTTGCACAACAGCCAGATGTCATTCTATCGGTAAGGATATGAAGCTTTATATCATTTGATTAACTTCAGTTGTTGTTTTACCATCGTAACATGGAGCAAATATCGTAGGTGAGTTGCTTATTGGAACGGCTACGTGGAGCTGCCAGTGCCACAGAACCTCGAACTCAGAGGGCTCTTTGTGAGATGGGATTTTCTGTTATGAATCCTATTCTAACTCTTCTTGAAGTCTACAAACATGAGGTACCACAACATATTATAAACTCTATCATTGGTAAATTTGCTTTTACAACATTAACTTGAAACCAATTACTCTATTCCCCAACTTTCAACGTTAGTTTCACATGCTTTAATGTCTGAAAATTCAGAGTTGCATCATGATTAATTGGTCGCACATGAGGTGTCATTAAGAGTAATATTGACGGTAACATTCTTGTTCCTTTTAAATTTGAAAAAAGTTGTCATACACTGCTTTCTTGTTGTCTACAAGGAATCAGTGAGAACAATTTTACTGATTAAGCATTTTGGGCCAGATTCAACTGTGTTGAAATTTTAATATTACTTTCTAATTCTTGCATGTAGATCGTTTTTCGGTATATAATAGACTGATTATTTTTTAAATGCTAATCATTTGAAATTGCTTAGTCTGCAGTTGTTTATCTGCTGCTTAAATTTGTTGTCAATTGGGTGGATGGGCAAATTTCCTACCTAGAGGCTCAAGAAACTGCTGCAGTTATTAAGTTCTGCATGAGCTTGCTTCAGCTTTACTCATCCCACAATATTGGCAAGGCAAGTTTTCTGCACTGGGAGGACATGAAATCTCATGTTCTAACACCTGCATCATTAGTGGCTTCTTGTCATTATAATCCAGGTTACAGAGTCTAGCGTATTGATGGGGCCCAGTCAGTTGTGTCACTTAAAAATCACTCCTGTCCTTGATATAACTTTTTTCACTGTTCCTCCAGATATCATTAAGTCTTTCTAGCAGCTTACTGAGTGAGGCAAAAACTGAGAAGTACAAGGACTTACGGGCTCTTCTTCAACTTCTTTCAAACCTTTGTTCAAAAGATCTGGTACCAATTCCTCCATTTGCAGTGCAAATGATGTGTTGACTGTTCTGTAGCATATTGAATAACAATATCTATTTCAGGTTGATTTCTCATCAGATTCTATAGAGGCACAGGGCACAAATATCTCTGAGGTAAATTTGTTGTAAAATGTGCATACATAGATCAGTTAATTGGTTTCTAATATACTTATTCTGCAGGTCATTTACTTCAGTCTTCATATAGTTACCCCTCTTATTTCTTTGGAGCTACTGAAATACTTATTCTGCAGGTCATTTACTTTGGTCTTCATATAGTTACCCCCCATATTTCTTTGGAGCTACTGAAATACCCCAAGCTTTGCCACGATGTAAGAGCTTGTCTATTTTAAGCGAGACAAAATGCTTATATTTATCTATGTGAAATTGATATTTGGGCTGTGATTCTCCAGTACTTCTCATTGCTATCGCATATGTTGGAGGTTTATCCTGAAACACTAGCACAACTAAGTCATGAAGCTTTTGCTCATGTTCTGGGAACTTTAGACCATGGTCTTCACCATCAGGTAGATGGCTATCCTTATTCTCTCTCAGTCTATTTTCCTCTTAGAAATACTGAATGTTCTGTAAATCCCTTACTTGGAAGAACTTATCCATGCATAAGCTGAAGCAAGTATGCTCATTGCAGCTTCTGTGTTTGCGTGATTTTTTTTATTGAACAAAAAACTTGAACCAAGGCAAGAATTTGGTAGAATCTCTATGTAATATGTATGTTTGGATCCTTGAGAATTGTGGCTAATCTATTTTTGCATTGCACTTTTATGGTACAGGACACAGAAGTAGTTAATATGTGCCTAAAAGCTCTAAAAGCTCTTGCCTGTTACCACTTCAAGGAGACAGGTGCTGGCAGGATAGGATTAGGTGCACATGCTACTGGTGTTGAAGACACTCATGGCAATTTGCAGGAAGGTGTTTTTTGTCGCTTCCTTAAGTTGCTACTGCAGTTACTTCTTTTTGATGATTACAGGTAATTGATCTTTTTCCTGGAGTGGATTTCCTTGTTACCAATATTGAGCTTCATAAGAGATTTACTTTCCACGTTATATGTTGATTCTCCTTTTACTGCTACTGCCATTTATGTTATCTTACTCTTAAGGTCATTTCTTTTTGCTTACAGTCCTGATCTGGTCAGTCCTGCAGCAGATGCCCTTTTCCCCTTGATTCTTTGTGAACAAGTTGTATTCCAGGTAATTTTTGTCAGCTTTTCCAGTATTGTTATGATTCTGCCACTCACCCAGTAGCGTTGAGTAGGTTTTTAGTTAAGAAAATGAGAATCAAATTGGTGCTCAAAGAATCATGTGTTGTTAATATTCTCATCACTTTAGACACAAGAACAGATGACTTGTACTACGAAATAGCTCTCTAAATCTATTGCATAACTTGGAGGGGCAGTTTTCTGGTTGTGCTTCAAGTGGTCAAGGTCATTGATGACTTAAGTTTGATGGTAATCTGTGTGGAATTGTAGCATCGTGATACTCCATTGGAGCATGCCTACCTCTTCACGTAAATCGACTATGTCACTCAGAAATAATTGAAGACATTGAAAACTTAAAAGCAATGCTGTGTCTCTCAGAATTGCTCCCAACCTGCACCTGGCAGGGTGCTCCTGCATACTTTGTTATCGATGGATTTTCAAAGGATTAATCTATGCCTGATTTTCTTTTGCAGAAATTAGCTAATGAGTTGATACAGAGGCAGGCAAATCCTACATTCAGGTCAAGACTAGCAAATGCTTTCCAGTCCCTAATGAGCTCCAATCAGCTATCTTCTGCTCTTGATCGTATGAATTACCAAAGATTCAGAAAGAATGTAAACAACTTTCTGATTGAAGTTCGTGGATTTTTGCGGACAATGTGAGATTATTGTTCTTTCCTTCTTGCATTCTTTCCAGTGCAAATTTTTGGTGTTAAATGTACATCCCAATATTCTGGGGTTTATAGTCAGCAGTTCTGCTTGCTTTCAATTGAATTCTTAAGCAACCATTTTACGTACGGCCTTGAACTGGAAGTTTGAACATTATATGTGCCCTATTCTGGAATGAAATGGTGTAGAATTTTGTTGTGAATGAGCAATTGTAAGAAGAACGTTAATGGTCTCAAAACTGCCTTTGGATTCTTAATCTTGGTTGATATCTGTATTGTTGATATAATAGCCTTACCGGGAAATTGAGAAAGATTAGATAGAGAGAAACGGCAAGGTGGGGATGCAATTTCTGATTCTGTTGCTTATTAATGCTGAAATGCATAGACATTTAGATACCTTGGGAGGGTAACATGATCTGTTCCAATTGCAAATGCCGAGGATCTTTCATGCTTCGTTCTGTCTCAGACTTGTCATTTACTTCCAAGAATTGTGGACCTTGGCATCATTGCTTCTTTTGTCTTCTGTATATTCACATTTGAAACACGAAAATACTTTGCAAAATGGCTTGAAGACTTTTGTCATTTCCAAGTACAACTTGGGCCTATATGGCATGACCGATCAATAGAAAGACTCCAAGTTTTTACCTTTGTCATATATTCCATATATCACTCTAGATAGATATCATATTCATGAAATACCATTCACTTTTAAGATGCTTCGGTGAAATGGTAGACACGCGAGACCTACTGCAAGCCAGCCTTGAACTCGAACTCCCAAAAAAGACTTGTCTCCATTCGTTTCCCGGATTGTGCCATCCTATTAGCCTCCCCATGTTTGCCTTCCTTTCATTTCGCCAATGGGATGTGAGAATTTTCCCTCATCCGGCTCAAGTACCTACATTGGACAGTCGATGACGTCAAGTCCATCATTTCCAATCAGCTTAAAGCATATGGGACTGGATATATAACGTTGAGCATACCGTGTGTTTGACAATTACCAGAAAGTTGTTAGCTACAATGTGATTTTTATGCTGTTCAAATGAACAGTGTGTAAACATTCAAGTCAGAGATGCAAACTTTTTCCATTCCTTTCTGGCTTTATTTCATGAAAGGACAAAGAAATATCAACACTTAATGTGAGTTTAGAGCTCTAGGGAACAGAAAGCAAAAGTTACGGTACACAAAACTGCAAAGGTATGATATCAGTCGTATGTTAATTTCCACTGTACAAGAGCTTTCATTACTACAACGGGAGAGAACAAAATTCTAATGATCATTTTCAAGCCAATTTGGCAATATGGTCTTCATCGCAGGTTTCAGTTTTCCTTTTCCTTCTGATTGTTGTTCTGCAGAGGTCACAAAAGAATATTTGATCATGACATGAGCAAGCTCACAAGACAATAAGGATGCAGTATTGCAGATAAGCGTACCTCTCTTTCAAATGCATCAACATCTCGTCTTTTCTTTCCTTCCTAATTGTTCTCAAGTAGTTTGATAGGATGTTTAGCAACATACTTACCTGCAATCAACATTAAGGAAAAAGAAATATCAGCAGTAGAATTTTTCAACGACAGCAAAAATCATAGTTAAGAAAAGCGTAAATCCACATTTTCACAGCAGAAATGATAAAGAGCAGAAGTTGTATGATAAAATAAAGGTAAAAAGTGTAATTTAAAATTAAGAAAATTTCATCGTAATACAATTTGAACTTTAATGTTTTATAATATTTGAATTTGCTACAACATCACTAGTGTAGAACTTTTTTTTTATATATATTTTTTAAAAATTTGTTGATAAGACCTTATTGCATAGGCCATATATATTGTCATATAGATTCCATCAATAGATTAACAAAAAAAAAATTAATACTTTATTTTTTATTTTAATAAATGTACATAATTTACTTTTTAAATCTATTGCTAGGGTCTACTATTTTTTTTTTTTGAAAGGTAAAGGAAACTTCCATTAATCATATAAATGATATAAACAAGGTGGGATAGACTCCCAAACTTTCAAACGAGAAAAATTACAAGATACTCGAGCAAGTTCATGAGCTCCTACATTTCCTCGTCGATTAATCCAAATAACAGAAATATTAGAATTACTTTTCAACATTAATTGGCAATCCTTAATAATTCCTCCAAACTCTGAATGATCCTCTTGGTGTGATTTAATGGCAGGCACTACAAGTTGAGAATCAGTAAAGATACTCCCCAAGTGTTGCATGTTGTGAGCCGTCCAAAGAAGAGCCTGTCGAACCGCTAATGCCTCTGTCACAAGCGCTGAATGGAGTCCATCAAACACTCCAGAG
>JAOQMQ010000003.1:20501670-20513622 GCA_027563845.1 Erythroxylum subrotundum
AGACCCCCACTCCTGCCTACGCTATTAACATTAAAACAATTTGTAAACCCCAACTGAACTCTAACTTCATCCATTCGCGAACTCTGCACCTGCGTTTCAATGAGAAAAACACACCACGACCTGTACCTCAACACCAACTCCCTCAAAGCTCTAACTGCCCCAGGATTACCCATTCCTCGGCAGTTCCAGCAAATGGCCTTCATTGTAGTCGGTTGTCCTGTCGCCCAGGACCAGCCACTTGGATTGTCATTGTACCCTCAACCGAATCACCATGATTAGAAACGGAAGAAGATTGAGTGTTGTTATTTCGTGGTCTTTTTTTGCCATCATCAACCTTAGGCATTGGTTCATCTTCTTTAAGAGAGCTAGGCCCACCACCAGAGTCCAAACTATCTCTATCGAGATCCATTCTACTTGGCTGCTCTTCACCTGGTAGGATCTGTTTCCCACTCAATGTCGTGCCCAAGAAAGAAGCTCTAAAGTCATGGAATTTTGAATATTGCATGCCCACAAATCTTGGGTGCAGATTATCCTTCTGATTGTCCTCTCCGAAATCATCCGCCTCATCCCTTATCCATGGACTAACCGCCGGTGGATTCCTCCTCATCGGAGCTCGTAAACTGGCATCCCATCCAAAGCTTCTGGTTGTAGACTCGAACGTAATTCACAGAAAGCAGAAGACACTGAGTTTCTCATACTTGAAATGTACAACATGCATCCCACCCTTATCGTCAACTATCTTCTTCCTTCTCCTCAGCGGTTTCTGCACATCCAAGGTCACTTTGACCCTCATATATGTAGGCTCTGACACCCTGCGTAACAGTCTTGCATCATACTCCAAAAAACTCCCAACAAAATTTCCAAGTGCCCTAGCCATCACTTCATTAGTAAAACCAGGGGGAAGATTGTGGACTTGAACCCATATATTACTATGAGTCAGGGGAAGTCCAAGAGGATCCGTACCTGCATCAACCCTCCTCCATAATAACAAGTGCCTGTTAAAATGCCAAGGTGCCCCCTCAATCACCCTATTCAGATCAATGTCATTATAGAACCGAAACATATATCGCTTAGCACCAATCTCTGTTATGTTGACACCTCCTATCGGGTGCCAAACGTCGGCAAGAGTGTTTCTCATTGACTGAAAATTTATAGGTGCCAGCGTAAGAAACATGCCTACCATAGAGTATTGATACTGGGGTACCTCTACCTGTACCGCCGCCCCTACATTCAACACGACATCCTCCTCCTCATCAAGGGTTAATGTTGCTAGTGCCCGCTCCATTACACTTTGACCCAGAAAACTGTAGATAGAAGAAAATACAAATACAGGATAGAAGTAGACAAAGAGGCTAGAGTTTTTAGATGACCAATACAGAGAACAAAATGCAAAAGAGCATACCATGCCGGAAATAATCGCTTTTCATTCTAAAGAAACAACCAGACAAATGTTGTTGATAGAGCCAATGAGTGCCACTATAGCAGCCTATGTTGAGTTGCCAGCAACTTAGTAATAGGTGCTTCTTATCCCAACACCACAGTCACCATATGTTTCTCCAAAAAAACCAGATTTACAACACCCAAAGTATGGATTCACAGATCGCATAAAGACCCAGGTATTTTATACTAAAGAGGAGAGAAGCAACCATCAATACTCACCGAGATCTATTCAGATCCCCAAACCACACATGGAGGCCACTTATACTCGCAAGATCTGCTCAGATCCCCACATTCGTACATGGAGGCCACCGAGATCTATTTCACTTTCCTTTGAAAAAAAACCAGACTGCACTTTTGCCCCTCATAGATTGCAACCAGATCCATTCTCGCAGATCAACTTGAGTTTCTTCTTCAAACGGCAACCTGCTAGGGTCTACTATTGATTATTATTAATACTTTATTTCTCCTATTGATTATTATAATAATCAATAGGAGAAATAGGTAGTAATACACTTAAATAATAAGCAAAATGATTTACAATTCACATGGATAATTATTGTTAGAAACTTTAAAGTAGAAGGAAATGAAGTAAACGTTATGTAGTCCTTAGTAAGTTATATAAAATACTCTATTTAACTTTTAAGAAAAATATGAAATTTGAAGAAATTACCTCAATACAAAACCACCATCAATGTTTTTATTTTAAAAAGGAAACTATTAAAATATTAGAGATAAAAACATTTTTAAAAAATTTTAATTCAACATCATTTTTATTTCAAATTTTCTGAAATAAAATTTTAATTAAAATAAATCATATTACATTTTCTTAGCCATCAAACAATCCTCTTACTTCCTTACTCTACCTAACCTGACCATTCTATAATCTCTAACCACAGCCCAACCACGAAGACTATATGGTGCCAAGTTGTAGGGGATCTAACTCCTTTTGGAAGGTTGAGATAATTACCCCTTCTTTGTTGCTTCTCTATTGGAGATGCTAAAAGCTGGTGATTCCAAATGGTCATCTACTTGGTTACATTTTTTGTGGATACAAGACCATGATTTCTAATATGGATTAATTGTCCTAATCAATATTACAACAAACTTATAAGGGTTAAGAAACCTGACATAAATGCTAACACCAACGAAAGGCAAAATGACTGGAAAAATACTAGAAGTGCATTATAACTAAATGAACCCTAATCTGATAAGACCTTGGGATGAAAATTATGCTAGTAATATTGACAATCAAATAACCAAAGAGAGACCAATGCCACTAAAAGGCTCAAATGTTGATGTCATAGAAACAAAGACGGGAGTACCTCAAACACCATAACAAGATAGTGTAGTTGATTCTTCTTAAAACTTTAAGCAAGGTTAATCAGAGAAAGTTCTTCAACTAGAATAGTTAAAGGTCATAAATCAAGTTGATCCCCTAAGATATATATACTAAGGCTCAGGATAACATAGATACTAATGGCACCTAAAAGAGGAGTGAATTGGGTGTTACTGAATTTAAGAGAACTTTCTTAAATTAATAAAGATAACTGATTGATTTCGAATCAAATAACAAAGTGAAATGAAAATTTAATTTTAGTTCAATCAATCAACAAAAATAAAGTAAATAGGTGAAAAAGAACCTTCTTACAATAATTTTTGTCGAATGAAGAGGAACACTTGCACAAACTTGTATAAAGTGGAAAAACTACCTCAATACTTATTGGACCACTCAAATACAAGAAAAACTAGGCCTAATTAAAGTTTACAATTTGAATGAAAGTTACTTGCTCACTATAATGTCAAAAGCTCTCAATCAATGAAAAGAATTAATAAATGAATACTTCTAAATGATCAAACTCTTGTAAGTATATTATTGTAACCCTAAATGTCATAAAGATGTCCCTCAATCAAATTTTAAAGTATTTATACTCATACTAGCTCTAAAATATCATTAGACATAATAAATAGCCATTATAATGGTTAGTAATAATGAAATTAGTCAACCAATCCAGAATAATGTGATAGATTTGTTGACCAATATTTTGATAAATATAAAATTTTTTAAAGTTCCTAAATTGGTCGAACACACTTGGAAATTGCTCAATTAATGTCCTTAGAAACACTATGTTGGTCAATCATACTTATATACTGCGCGATCAATGTGTATGAAAACACATTTCTAAATTTAATTTAAAGATTAATTCGCATTCCTTTGACTAAGACTTGGTTCAAAGTTATTTCAAAAGTTCTAAAATATTACTTTAAAGATTAAGAGTTCTATGAAATATAAACCTTAATTTTCCTTAATAAATGACAAGGTTTATACATTAAGTTTAAGACATGATATGGTTATACTTGAAACATTAAATAACCAAATAGGAGATATAAGAAATATTATAAATAAATTTGTAGACTTGTTGTGCTTTGATCTTCCTTCATCTTAATCTTTTTCTTTACTTGAATGTATTTAGTCTCTATAAATTGTTTGATTTTATTTCATGTTACTTTCTTCTAAGACATCAAAGAACAAATCATTAGTAGTAACTATGATTTATAAATGTTACTTTCTTTTAAGACGTCAAAGAATAAATCATTAGTAGTAACTATGATTTATTATTGAAAAAATATGGATCGTTATCTTTCTTGGTTCAATAATCTCTCCCTTTTGATAATAATAAAACATATTGTGATGTTAGAAAGTCAAATATTAAAATTAATCATCTAAACACATAGTTGCTTAATATCAAAGCAAAATGACCATTTGACACTCCCATAGTTCATACGTCATGAAGAAAATCTCTAGTGCAAAAAATAGGTCATTTATTATTTAAACATTATTATAATCAATCAAAATAAAAACATAATTTTGGTACAATAAAATTTTTGGCATTAGTATCTAACTCAAAGATGTTGGCACAATATGAGGTTGAATGTATATTTAGTAAGTCAATTGCAATAGATAGAATCTTTTAACTATGGGAATACCTAAAATCTCATTATTAAGTTTACTAGTAAATTAATCTCTATTTATGAACCTTTGAGAAAAAATGGGTGTCATCATGAATGATACGAGGTTGAATGTTGCGATAAAAAATTCGTACATTCGTAAGAGTCACTCAATAAATCTTTATAAGAAAGGATTATTGACATTTAACAATGAAATACAAAACAAATTCATATTCTTTAAATTGGTCTAGGAAGGCAGGGGAAATCGTATAGTTTTTGTATAAGGCATAAGAACTATAACCAAAAAATTAAGGTGAATGAAGGTAAAAATATTAATCCTCTTGAAACAATGTAAGAATAGGAGGAGGCGGAGTGGGAGATCACTTATGAGACCTCAAAGTCTTAGCAGGTAGTTGAAGGGTCCTACCTTTAGAAGAAGTCCTAAAACAATAAGCTCGATAAGGGAGGGACTGATGGGCTCTTTAGATGTGAAATAGCCCATCAGTCCTACAAAGGCTCTAAGAGGGATAATAAGGTAATGATAGGTATTATCCAAGGAACTAAAGAGCAACTTGCAAGAGAAACACTACAATAAACTTCTGAAATTCCAACTTCATCAATTTCAATATGTAGTCAACATCAATATACAAAGTTTAATTTTTATACAAAAGTTCAAAGCTTAAAAATCATAAATTGTGCATGTTTAACCAAAAAGTTAAAATTAAAGTAATTTGAAATAAATTTGATTAAAATCAATAAAATTAAGGAAAAAGTTTAATTAAACCAACCTTTAATGTTTGTTTAAAATAGATATGTTCAATTATGTGGAAGCATCCCAAATTACATATAATTTGTAAATTTCTCAATTTTGTCATTGTACCTAAGTTGAAAATTTCAATTAGGGCACAGATTAACAAATTTTAACAAAATTTAATGTTATAATAGCTTAACCGTCAATTTCATAAAAGATTGCAAAGTTTTGAGTAATTTCATAACCCCCCAAATTTCTTTAGTAAAAATGCCTAAAAGTTAATTCAATCAAAATTAAAGATGATCAAATGCAATTAGGAGTTAAGAAAATCCTAATTTAACCTTCAATTTTACTAAAAGCATCAATTTGAAGAAATAAAATAATTCACATAATGAATTAAAAAAATCCCTCATTCTAAATTCCTAACTTGTTTAATTTTCCAATTTGATTCAATTTGAATGCAGTCTTATGAAATTGAATGTTTAAATAATTTTAAAAGCGTTCAAAATAATAGCAATTAATCACCAATCGAAGAAAAAATTATGAAAATTCCCTAATTATTAAATCCTAAAATGTTTAATTTTGTAGTATATGTAATTACATGAAATTGAATGCACAAACATTTTTAAAAGAATGAAAATAAGGGAACTATCAATAACTAAAAGAAAATATCGTCAATTTTGAAAATTTCCTAATTAAAAGAACTTAGGCCCCGTTTGGTTGGCACCAATTGTTGGGAAAGTAAATTTTTTCCTAAAATTTAAATTATTACGTTTGGTTCGTTTTTTTGAGTAGTTAGGAAAGTAAAAGCTTTCCTAATTTAAGGAAAGTAGTAGCACTTTCTCTAGATTCTAAATCCCTACACTCCCTTGGTATTTAGATTACTTTTCTCATGAATTTAATCTAAAAATTATTCTGGCCAATTTAACCCTTCTTTATCTCCCAAATATTAAACAACTCTTTTATTAAAACACTACCTCCTCTTATAATATTCTTCAACCCTTCTTTTTTAAAAACAAGACATTCTTCTTCTTCTGCGTCTTTTGCTCGATTCTTCTTCTCTTTAAATATTCTTCTTCTTCTGCCGTCTTTTGCTGGAGTCTTCTTCTTTTCAAATATTCTTCTTCTCCTTTCTAAAAACACGACCAGCTCTTCAAATATTCTTCTTCTTCTTCTTTCCTTCTTACTTTTTTGTAGTTTTCGTTTGCTCGATTCTTCTCCCTTCAATTCAATTCCTGGGTCCTTTTTGTTTGGTCGATTCTTCTTACTCGTGGAAAGATGCATGTGGAGGACTATTTGGATTGGGAGGCGAGTTTAGAGACTTATTTTGAATGGAAACCTATGGCTGAAGCTAGAAAAGTGTTGTTTGTTAAGCTTAAATTGAAGAGCACTGCACTTCAACAGTGAAAGCGAGTTGAGGAGCAGCGTGCACGACAAGGCAAGCCTAAAATTAGCACTTGGGAACACATGAAAGCGAAGTTGCACAAGCAATTTTTACTAGCTGATTACTTAATGGAATTGTATGAAAAGTTCCATTCATTGAGACAAAGGATCAAGTGTGGAGGAATACACGACTGAGTTTAACAACCTCTCAATTCCAGCGGGGTTGAATGAAACTAACGAACAATTGACCTCTCAATATCTAGCAGGTTTGAATCAATCAATTATGGATGAGATAGGAGTAGTTTGATTATTTAACCTTGAGGAAGCAAGGCACCATGCTTTAATGGCAGAAAAACGAATTTGGAGGTATGGTTCTAGAAGGCCTTTGTTTGGAAGAACTGATGGAGCTGTTTAAAGGAGTGCTAGAGCTATTCGTAATGAAAAAATAGGTCAATCAACCCCCAAAAACAGTCGCTAGACTGCCAACATAAACCGAGCTAATGGAGGAAATATGGGCAACATTGAAAAATGGAAGGCTTTGGTGAAGTTTGGAGCAGCAAACACCTCTAATCCTAATAATTTTAAAGTTGGCAGCAGCTCTCAGATTCGGTGTTTTACTTGTGGAGAAAAGGGTCATGCTTCTTATGCTTGTCTGGAGTGAAGGGTGAACCTCGCTGAATTAGAAGAAGAAGAGGAGGACGTGTCAGATCCTGTGTATGATGATGGCGTGGAAGAAAGTGAGGATATAGATGTGTACCCAGCTCAAGGAGAATTTCCTATTCCTCGTTTGGATGATATGCTTGATCAACTAGGTGGTTCTAAAGTGTTTTCAAAGATTGATTTGAAGAGTGGTACCATCAAATCAGATTGAGGCGTGGAGATGAATGGAAGACAACTTTTAAAACACTAGACGAACTTTTTGAGTGGTTGGTGATGCCGTTTGGTCTTTCTAATGCACCTAGTACGTAATATCATAAGGATTGTCTATCCTCATGAAAAGCTTATCAACAAATGAACCAAACTTATATATAGAGGATTCAGACGTATGATTGAAGCATCCCTTAAAGAAGTTTATAAATAAAATATGTCAAGGGATATCAAAACTTTAATATAGAAGGTGTCATGGTTTAGACTAGTGTGGTTTGAGCATAATTTACCTAAAACCTCATTTATGTTATGGTTAGATATTAAGAATAAACTCAAAATTATGGAAATTAAGAGAGGTTACAACGCTAAACCTCAACCTTAATTGCAAGCTTTGCAATTAGAAGATTGAAAATATTAGTCACTTATTCCTAACATGCCAATTCACAACTACTATTTGCGCTCTAATCCAAAATTTGTTTAATTTATAATATGAAGAAGATAAGTGGAAGGATATCATAGAATAGGTAGGGAAATTGGACCATTTAAGCTATAGTGGTTGTATAATCTTTCAAATTGCATTTGTTTTCTTAGTATAAGCAATTTAGTAAGAAAAAATTACAAGAATATTCAAAGATATCAAGAAAAACATTTTAAACATGACTCAGAACACTTTAAACTGCGCATGGGAACTAATTATGATAAGGGATCATCAATTCATATAAGCTTAGAGATAGGAAACAAATGGAATGTACATCACTTTTATAGCTAAGCATAACAACATTTTAAAGACTCTATAAAGGAGATTATACAAGGACAAGGACACTCTCAAGGAAACTAAGTGTAGCTAATCCCAAAACTCTTGTAGCTAATGTCATATTGAATCATTTATAAATGTTTTTAAATGTAAATCATATTAAAGTGAAAATTTATCTCCATTCGAGTTATAGGCTAAAAGCTAAAATTGTAGTATTTTTTAAAACGATTTAGAATCCTTCTAATATCCTTCAAAGTGTCATAACCAAGGTTTAAATTCATTTCTCCCTATCATGACTCTCTATAATATAGTCACTCCTGTAGGAAAATGTCGAATCTTGATTATGTCTTTGCTATTACTTGGATTTATTTCTTAGTTTTTTACTGCTAGCTTAGAAACATGCATTCATATTTTAATTAATCCTTGCTCTAAACTTGTGTTATCCATTTTTTCTTCCTTACTGCTTCCTTAGCTTAATCCATTTAACAAGCTCCATATGAGTGCTAATTCTCTGTTGATGTTAAGGTTGATATCATTAGTTACACTCATTTCTTTAATAAGGTTTATTACATTGTAGGTCCACATGTGGCAATCCTGGCTTTAGTTCTTTAATACCTTAGCATTCCTCTCTCTCCAAAGTGCATAAACACAATAATTTAGTGATAATATATATAGGGTCAAGTCACCTTTGTTAAGAAATTTAATTCTACTCGACCATTTTATGATTCTCATCCAATCTGTGTCAGGGTAATTGATATTATATCTTATCTGGATTTTATGCTAGATGATTAAGGAGTAAGGCAATTGAAGAATAATTGATTGATAGATTTAATTCCTTAGTTATAGAGATTTAAACTGCGAGTGCTTAATTGTATTTGGACTCTGTCTAGTGCTCTTATTCTCCTTTTGATAACTAATAATGTGACAAAAGAATCTCTAGGCATATTAAAGCTAAACCAAACTAGTTGATTCCAATTCACTATAGTAGTTAGTCCTCTAAACAACAGAAGATACATTTTGTTACTAAATCTCATTAAAGTATGCTTAAACTAGATTATAATGTCATTTATATTGGGGTTAGGATTATAACGTGGACAATGTACTATAATAAAGATAGTCCTCTAAATTGATAATTCTATAGAACCTTTACAATGATTTTTTTTCACTTTTTCTTAATTAAAAATTAAGTTTCTTAGTCTTTTTATATTTAAATCTAAGTGTAAAAGACCAATTTAACTTCAGTTATCTTTCTTGAACTATGTGTTAAGATCATTCTCCATAATTTTTTTAATTTACATAATGATCTTCTCTTACAAACATAAAAATTGTTCTAAGGTTCATGAGAGCGAATTTCTAGGTTTGATTTTCCAAAAAACTATATGCATCAAGAAGTAAGTTTGCATCCATCAAACTTAAAGAGATTGATTATCATTAAACAAACTCCAAATCTTTTAAGCCAATAATAGATTGTTTTATACTTGATACAGATGATGCCTATTCCCTTTTCTTCTTTTATAGTATATATCCCAATCTAACTAACTTTGACATCAACTGCCTCAATCACTACTCTTTCCCAAAAGGAGTTTTTAAGGATTTTTTTCTATCAATTATATCAAGTTCCTAAGTAGCGTTAGATGTAAGCATTAATAAATATGGAGATTATTAAGACTGAATAAAATCAATGGAAGCATATCTGTATATGAGAGTTTTCTATTAAGCCAATTACTAATTCTTTTATAAGTTGAATCAAAGAGTAGTTGACAGTCCTTGAATTTTAGCCTTTTGATGGTTATTAGAATTCCTAGGTATGTGAAAGGAGGTTCTTTGATTTGTAGCCTTACACCTAGAAATGCTCTCTAAAACATAATTAGCTCCATCTATAATAAACAGATGACTATTTTTGTTATTAATCTTTATAATAGATGGATTCTTATAAGTATGAAGAGAATTCATAAGTATCTGGAAATATTGAGAGTTAGCCCCATTTAAAAGCAACAGATCATTTAGAAATGAAAGATTAACTAGTTGTAGCTTCTTGCATTTATGGATGCCAATCTAACTTGTGTTGTGTTCAATAAGTCTTGTGGGAACCTCTATATATAATGTGAATAAGCAAGGAGATAGGGGGTAACCTTATCTTAAACCTTTTGCTCCCTTATTGATTTTTGTAAGCTTACAATTAAATATGATACTAAATGATATGTTTGTCTCGTATTTCTCGATCCAATTATTGAAGAGTGGGGGAAATGTAAAGGCCTCTAGATTGTCAAGTATGAATTTCTAATTCATAATGTCAAAAAGTATTATTAAAGTCTATTTTCATTGCACAACTTCTATTCGATATATTTTTATTATAGTTCATTAATAGGTTTTGTTATACACATTGCAACTAAGATTGCTTAATTGATCTAGACTCTATCTAGTGTTCTTATTCTTCTTTTGATAACTAATAATATGATAGAGGAATCTCTAGGCAGATTAAAGCTAAACCAAACTAGTTGATTCCAATTCACTTTGGTAGTTGGTTCTCTAAACAACTAAAGATATATTTTGTTAGTGAATCTCATTAAATTATGCTGTAACTATATTATAATGTCATTTATACTAGGGTTAGGAATACAAGGTGGATAATATTCTATAATAAAGATAGTCCTCTAAATTGATAGTTCTATTGATCCTTTACAATGATTTCTTTCACTTTTTCTTGATTAGAAATTAAGTGTCTTAGTCTTCTCATATTTGAATATAAGTGTAAAGTACCAATTTAACTCTGATTATCTTTCTTGAACTAAGCGTTAACATCATTCTCCATAATGTTTTTCATTTACGTAATGATCTTCTCTTACAAACATAAAAATTGTTATAAGGTTCATGAAAACGAATTTCTAGGTTTGATTGTCCAAAAACTTGTATGCATCAAGAAGTAAGCGTATATCCATTAAAATTAAAAAGATTGATTATCATTAAATAAACTCCAGATACTCTAAGCCAAGAATAGATTGTTCTATACTTTATAAAGATGATTCCCATTCTCCTTTCTTCTTTTAGGGTACATATCTCAATTTAACTAACTTTGACATTAACTTCCATAGTCACTATTCTTTCCTAAAGGGAGTTTTTAAGGATCTTATCTATTAATTTTATCAAGTTCCCAAGTAGCATTAGATTTAAGCGTTAATAAATGTGGAGATTATTAATAATGAATAAAATCAATTGAAGAATATCTGCATATGAGAGTTTTTTATTAAGCCAACTATTAATTTTTTTATAAAGTAAATCAAAGAGTAGGTGACAATCCTTAAATTTTATCCTTTTGGTGGTTATTAGAATTCCTAGGTAGGTGAAAGGAGGTTATCTTATTTGTAGCTTTGCACTAAGAAATGCTCTTTAAAACATAATTAGCTCCAACTATAATAAAAATATGATTGTTTTTCTTATTGATCTCTATAATAGATAAATTCTTGTAAGTGTGAAGAGAATTCATGAGTATCTGAACATATTGAGAGTTAGCCCCACTTAATAGCAATAGATCATTTAGAAATGAAAGATTAACTAGTTGTAGCTTTTTGCATTTATGATAAAATACAAAGATAACATTCTAACTTGTGTTGGGTTCAATAAGTCTTATGAGAACCTCTATATATAATATGAATAAGCAGGGAGATAGAGGAAACCTTGTTTTAAACCCTTAGCTCCCTTATTGATTTTTGTAGGCTTACTATTGTTGGACCCCGAACTTTTGATGGAAATTAGAAATATTAAAATGAATTTAAATGAGAAAGAAATTGGTGAGAAAATTTATGAATTTAAG
>JAOQMQ010000003.1:20535761-20556193 GCA_027563845.1 Erythroxylum subrotundum
TTGAAGGCCTAGAAAAGTTGAACCCTAGCATCTTCTTCTTCTTTCTCCTCTCTTCTCCACCGAAATCTCCCTCTCTTCTCTCATTTTTTGTTATTTTTCTTGTAATTTTCGTGCTCCTCCTTCCTTAAATAGTAAGGCCCACCACTTAATTACCATATTGCCATTAATGAGTGGAAAAAGACTTTTATGCCCTCATATAGTGACCTTGTAACTTAAAAACTTAAGTTGTCTTCCCAAAATGCCCTCATGCAATCTTATCACCTTAATTCAATTTAATCCATGTCATATGATCTTACTCAAATTAACACCCATTAACATGCTAATTAATTCCACAAAATACTCCATTATTACCTCAAAATTCATTTAAATCATACTTAACTCCTTCCGAAAATCAACACATTTTCTAATCATGTAATTGAAGGAATTTGCTTGCACTTCCTTCTAAAGAAATGTTCCTCATTGTCTTAATTTCCTAATGACATCAAAATCATTCAATTTGGTTTAGTATTTTGACAGTTATACACCAATCATTTCGGACTGCTCTTTTAATAAAACATTATCCTGCGCTTGACTTCCATCCAAAAATTGAAAGTCTTAAAGACTAAATTAGAACTTGATGTCATCAGACAATTTGTAGCCTTATCTCTCTAGTTTAATCCAACTTAAGAATCATCTCATTTGGATAGCCAGAGCCCAAGTTATGGCTAAAACACTAGAGCATGTTCAATGAACTTACATTTTCCAGCTTTTAACCTCTAATATTTCACATATAATCCATCTTGTATCTAAACCATCTTTTCTATTTCTTTTCAATTTCATAAATTCTTCATTTCTTTATACATGAATAATCTCCAACAATTTCTTATTTGGTAGTCTTAACTTACAAGAAAGGTTCGGGGTCCAACATTACTTAGGAGTTGAAAAAGTTTCCAAAAGGATAAAAAACCATTACTGTAAAGTGAGTGTATAAGACAGTTAAACGAAAGGGGAGAAGTTGTTAAATACAAAACAAATTTGATCACTAAGGACTATAAGCAAATGTTTGGAATCAATTACAACAATGTCTTCTCCCTAATGAAAAGCATGGCATAATCATATTCGTGATCGTATTGGTAGCATAAAACTCTTGGCCTATTTTCAATTGACGTGAAATTAACATTTTACATAGCAATTTGGAAGAAAATGCATTTATTAAACAACCTCCTAGTTATATAAAGTATAGATAAGAGCCTAAAGTGTATAAATTTAAAAAGGCTTTATATAAATTGAAAAATCTTCAAGGGATTGGTTGTATATAAGTTTTTTTTGAAGGTTTTCAAAAATGCTCATGTAATCTTAAAATCTTTGTTAAATTTAAAGATGGAGGGGAATATATTTATTATATACTTATAAGCTAACAATTTGTTTTATTTTAGAACTTGTATGGCTATTTTTGAAAAACTTGAGGAATCTATGATGCTTGAAGTCAATATTATAAAATTCTTTCTATACGGGGCTATAACTAATTAGTCTTTTATTTTATAATAGAGTCAAAAGAGGACTAAAAGCCATTGAATTATATTTGTGGTCCAATTTTATAAGCTCACTCTTCTCAACATATTTATTGTCGTGATATGATTATAATGTAGAGCTATTAGAATATCTTGATGATAGGGTTTAAGCCTATGACTAACTAGCACAAGTCTCGCTTACCATCTTACAAACCTATATGTAATAACTTATAAGAGGTTAGGTTTACATCAGTTATAACTTGAGTTAAATCTGTAAGAGAGGCAAGAGAAGCTTTCCTCCATTTAGAAGTTTTGCAAAAAGTTGATTCTATAGGGTTTAAGAATAATAATCATATCTTCCAATCCAAGTATTCTTAATATTATTTGTCTATTCATAATCTATTAAAGTGTATAGAATACTATTGAATGAACTCATTAAGAGGCAAAAGAAGAGCATATGCTTTCCTCTATTTTAGAAGTTTTGCAAAAAGTTGATTCTCTAGGGTTTAAGAATAATAATCATATCTTCCAATCTAAGTATTCTTAATATTATTTGTCTATTCATGATCTATTAAGGTGCATAGAATACCATTGAATGAACTCGTTGAGAATCAAGAGAAGAGGATATGCTTTCCTTTATTTTAGAAGTTTTGCAAAAAGTTGATTATATAGGGTTTAAGAATAATAATCATATCTTCCAATCCAAGTATTCTTAATATTATTTGTCTATTCATGATCTGTTAATGTGCATAGAATACCATTGAATGAACTTGTAATTTACTTTTGTTGATAAATATATTTCACATATGGTATCAAAGTCATATTTCAATATCATTTATAGCTCTTTTATTTGAATAGGTTAATTTTTCTTATTATAAAAACTTAGATTGAATTTGGAGCTCTTTTATTTGAATAGGTTAATTTTTCTTATTATAAAAACTTAGATTGAAGATTTTAGGATTTCAAAAAGATCTTCAAGTTTAATTTACATGAAACCCTAAAATTTTGTTGCTTCTTATGATGAAGTCATAGGGTTTATTAACATCTACACCAAAATACGTTATTAATCAATTTTTGTGATTTATATGAATAAGTTGTGTGATTAGTTAATAACTACACCAAACTGGATTTTTAATTAATTTTATAATTTTTTGTGATTAAAATAAAGTAATCAACGTATAATCTAGATATGTTATTAATAAATAAAGTAAAAGTTAAAATATAAAAAAATAAAAGGAATTAAATTTTCTTTTAAGGAGAAGAAAAAAGAGAAAATACCTCTAATAAAAAAGAAAGAATATGAATAGTAGGGGGCTGTTTGTTTTCTTTTTTCTTCCATTTCTTGTTGTGGTTTTTATAAAAAAGGAAACATCCTTTAAAAACACGTTTGGTTCGTTATTGTTTCATTTTGTTGTTTTCAAAAACAAAAAAACCATAACAGTTTCACGAAAATAGAAAAAAAAAACGTTCCCCTAATATTTCATAATAGGTTTTCGTGTATTCTAAAACATTTTTTCACAAAAAGTTTTTGTGTGTTTAATAGGTTTCTCTCCTTTATGTCGTCGTCTATGTCTTCTACCGAGTCTTCTACAATCTGCGATTTCTTAGGTTTGTTTTCATATTTGTTGCTTATGAAATCTAACATCAAAGCAAAAACGGTCAGCAGGATGAAACCATGACAGATCAATATCCAAAGACCCTATCTTTGACTCAGGTTTCAAGTGAAGGAAGCTTCCCAGATTGCTGCTTTAAACTCTAAAGCGACGTGCTTTGGACAACGCAAAACTGCGTTTTAGAGAAGACACCAAGGGGGCGTGGTGTACATGGTTGATTGGAGATGATTTGATTACAGGAGGTTGTGACAATGGTACAAGGAGCAGAGAAAGGTGTTTCACTTTAACAAATAGGGATATTGTGTTGGGAATGCTTGGAAGATGATGCTTCGAAGTTTGGAGTACAAGAAATGGTTTTTATATCTAAAGAATAAAGTAACAGGCATAGAGTAGCAAAGGCAATGTGTCTTGCACTCGCTGTAATTCCATTAATGCAGATGCACGCCACTTTTTTTTGCCAGATTTGAGTGTGATTTGATTACCAATAAAAATTATACAAAATGAGTAGTAAATGATATTAGACTTTAATTAATATGTAATTTTTTAAATTATATTTAATTTACATATATTTTAATTTTATCTATAATGATAATTAATTAATTTTAAAATATAATATATTATGTTAAAATTATTAACAGAAGAGTATAATTACAAAAACAAAAACATGATGATAAAATCAAACATGCTTTTGTTTTTAGTTTTTTTATTACATATTTCAACAAAACATTTTTTTTATTTTTAATTTTTATATTACACATTTCAATTAAACATGTTTTTATTTTTTTTAAAAAATAGAAAACAAAAATTAAAAATTAAAAACCACAACAAAAAAAATAGACGTGGAATACGGACCAAATACGAAGTTACGTTGGAAAGTCCCAAACTAAGTAAACATCTTGCTTCAAATATTCAGACAATAGAAAAACCACCATTTTGATTTGAAAAGCAAGGAGTAAGAATTTGAATATGTGAAAAAAGAAAAGTCCCCGTTTGGTCTTACATTTTCAAATTAAAAAGAATTGTGGACGTTGTCATTTACTTTAATGTCCTCCTAGATTCGTATTTAATTTATCAAATTAACAGAAAGCCGTAAAATTCAATAGAAAAGAAAATTGGTTGGTGGTGGTGGGGATGGTCAAATTTGAGAAACGACAAAATTGCGAACCGAAGGGTTAAACGTGATGAGTGCCTAATGACGTGTCTTTTTCATGCATGAACTAATGCATTACGTACACGCTTTGGCCCCTCGGGGCATCAGATTTATTTATAATATTTAAAAGTTTTTTGAAAATATTATCTGATGGGCATTAAAATGAAAAGTTTGAGGGACAATGACAATGAGACTGCTTTAAAGCACCAAACTTCCTTGCATTAGTTTGTTGTCATGTTATTAAAGGCCGGCCAACTATAGAATAAAACATATATGCAGAGGACGCTTAAATTGTCAATTTGCTTTACTAGATCCAATGAAGGAAATCTTTATTGTGGGTAATTATGACATCACAATTTATTTATTTTTTATCTTTTAATTCTTGCTATATTTTGCTTGATTTTCACTTTTTTAATAAAATAATTACATTAGATATCACCCGGAAGATGTTAATATTGTGCAAAATTAGTAATCCTAATAAAAAAATCCCTCTAAATGTAGAATCTGATAAGGTTTAGTATACGTAATCTTACTCTTAATTAATAGAGATTAAATTGTGCAAAATTAGTAACAAAATTTAAATAAAAATGCCTAATATTAATATAAAGTCGGTCACGTCATAGTAATATGCACTAATACTAGTAGTAAAGTGGTAACTGATAAAACAAAAACAGGCTAACAGAAGAAACCGCGGGTGGGTGGCCCTCAGATTTGTGCTCTGTTTTTTCTCCCAGACCCGGTCCTCGACGAGATCGCCTCTCTCTCTCACACGTAATAACAACGCTCCCACGCGACGTCCACTTCTCTTTAGTCTTTTCCTTTGCTTTTTCTCTTGTAATCTGAGGAGGTATTGCATTATACATTTTATACTTTATTGCTTTTATTCCCAAATTACCCTCCACCATCTTTTTCTTTATTATTATTTTTATTATAAGGCCAACAAAATTCCACAATTATGTTAATGTGTGTTATTTCAGCAACTGTACAAAAAGGTGAGGTAACAAGTAACAAGTTTTATTTTATTTTCTTGGAATCGTGTAGACTTCTAGATAATTTTCAATTTTGTCTTGGGTTTCTTTTATTGATTGATTCCCATCTCGTGTTAGGTTAGAATTAAGATTGTAATACTAACCAGATGTTACTCATCAAAAAGATAACATAAATATTAGGGCGGAAAACTCTCTTCCAGATTTGCCCTTATCCACACTTGGCCTCTTTGATTCTTTGGTTCATTATGTTTTATATATTACAGAAGATGGTGATTTTTGGTTACATGGAATTCATTGACTTGTTGGGTTTCTGGTTCATGTTTCAGTGTTGAAAGAGGGAAGTGGTTTTTCTTTTTTCTTTTTTTTTTTTGGGTGTATTAGGGTTTGTGGTTATAATTGTTTTCATTTTCTTAAATAATATTTTTATTTTCCTTTTTGCTTGACTGGGTTTTGGATGTAGAGGACAGTTAGGTTGCCTTCTGTTTGTTATTTGGGTTAAGGTTAGGGTTAGGGTTTGGGATAGGTTAGATCTGGTTAAATTTTGTATTTATTCCCGTTTTGAATGAGTTTCATCTTCTGATTCTAAAGTTTAGAATTTGCTTTTTTTATATATATAAAAAAATCGAATTAGAATTTTTTTATTTGTTTATTTGATATCTGGGTGTGGTCAAACTGGAAATTTGAGCGGGTTGTTGAGTGAACTGGAAAATTCCAAGCTTCTGATCAGGAACATGTAAGCTCTGATTTTTTTTTTGTTTAGATCTCTTCAGCTTTCATCTTTTTTTTTTAAAAAAAATTACTGGGCTTTGTCTGAAATGGGTCTTTAATAGCTTATATATGGTAATTTCTTTGCTATTGATTAAGTGGTCGATTTTCACTTAATTGATGATCGGTGTGTGATTTGACCTCTTAAATTGTCAGGATCACTTTTACTGATATTGATTATGAGTTAGGTTTAGGTATTTGACATGGTTCAATTGAATAATACCCCAATAATATCAGTAGGGATCAAAAGGCTTTTCAATGCATTTGGTTAAATATATACCAAGGGCTGCAAGTTGATCTGCTCGTGCAGCTCATGTTAAGGTGACCTTCATAGATATTTCTAAATCAATGGGTATGTGTAGCTTAAGTAAGAAGTCTAATTTGGGGATTGAATTGCCACGCAAAACCATTTTTACTTTTGTTTCACTTAAATTATTAGGGGCTTTCTCCCATTTGTCCTGAAAATAATGGTTGAATGGTCGACCAAGAACCAAAAACATTTCCCATTTTCCCTTTTTCTGCCAGTTTCTCTTTCAAAGTTGAAAGGTCTGTAGTTGCATTACCCATCCATGCTGTAGATAATGTTTAATCATCTGTTGGCCATTAGTGATACAAAACATGTCTGCTTATGGCATAATTGTTGCCGAACTACAAATGGATGTCCATTGATGGTAAAGGATAAGTCTGAGAGAAATGGATAACACAAATCATGTTGTCATACTGTAGTGAAAAGATTTGATGTTGTTTTCCTTGAATATGCAGACCACTAGTTGCATTGACATATGTTGAATATTCTTCTGCAGTATTAATGGGAACTGAGCTCCTGAGAGTTCACGTGAAGGAAGAAAATGAGGATATTCCATCAGTTCCTCCTGGTTTTGAGTCTTTTGGTGCTTTCACCTTGAAGAGAGTACATGATGTTCAGAAACAAGAAAGTCAAAATACAACTAGTTGTTCAGCTACTGCGAGTTCTTCTGAATCACATGCAGTTCAGATGGATATGGACTCCGACAGTTGTGGCACAAAAAGTACAAGGTCCCTTCGTCGTAGATCTTGTATAAACTATGGGCGATTGTGTAACAGTTCAGAGGATGAGTCTGATTTTGGAAAGTCACATCAGGTTAGCTTCTATATGCTATTATCATTTATGATTGAAAATAAACTTCATCTATGTATCTTTAAGTGCATTTGACAACATCAAAATACATTTCAAAATGTTGATATTATTATTTACATAGTGACTTCATGCCATTTATGTTGCAGAATCACATTTTAAGGTCTCATCTTCCTAAAGGAGTTATCCGTGGTTGCGCAAACTGCAGTAATTGCCAAAAGGTTATTTTAGTGTCTATCTGTAGTGTGGGGAGCCTTTCATTCAGTTTAATCAGTTGGCGCGATTCTCCTATGACTATCATTTACTCAAATTTCCTGACTACTGTCTATAAAACTAATAAACCACTATATTATAGCTATCACTGAAAGCCAGGGTTGGTAAGACACCAATATCTTGGAGAGAGTACAGACAGAACAGTAGGGCTAGCACATATGTCTCCCTGACATGATGTGATTTTGGGAATTTTAGATTTTTTCTTATATGAGCCTTTGGTTCAGGTCACAGCAAGATGGCGTCCAGAACATAGTTGCAGGCCAGATCTTGAGTATGCTCCTGTATTCTATCCAACTGAAGAGGTCAGTGCATAAGTTTTATGTACACACACTCACACACACGTATGGAACATGACAATGTTACGTTTGTGGGAGAGGTAAAATTGAGATTGAGGTGTAAGGCACACTAGTGTTGTCTTGTAATATTTTAGAAAGTGGAACCGAAACACCTCTGATTTCCTTCCCTTATTTGATTGTAGATTTTTTTACTTTGGTCTTTGAGAATTTGGATTTTTGAATGTGCATATAAATCATCTCAGGAATTTGAAGATACATTGAACTATATTGCCAAGATAAGGCCAAAAGCTGAACCGTATGGAATCTGTCGCATTGTCCCCCCTCCATCTTGGAAACCTCCTTGTCCGCTTAAGGAAAAAAACATATGGGAGGGTTCTAGGTTTGCAACACGTGTTCAGAGGGTTGACAAGTTACAGAATCGTGATTCCATGAGAAAAATGTCAGGGATGTATAATCAGACAAAGAAAAAAAGGAGAAGATGCATGAGAATGGCGTCAGAGAGTAGGATGGATAGTGGAAATATTCATGGGTCTTCAGATGCTGGAGGCTCTGAGGCCGAGACATTTGGTTTTGAACCCGGTCCGGAGTTTTCCCTGAAAACATTTCAGAAATATGCTGATGAATTCAAGGCTCAGTACTTTAGTAAGAATGATAATATTGTGGACAATGAAGGTAACATGACAGACCTTCATAATAAATCTGAGCTTTCAGTAGAAAATATTGAGGGTGAATATTGGCGTATAGTAGAGAAAGCGACTGAAGAAATAGAGGTAATTACTATGGGTCTAAAAGGTTCATGTCTTTAGTTATGTTTCTCTTTGCAATTTTCTCTTTGTTCTATACCACTTTCTTTCCTTTCTTTCAAAGTCAGCTTCTAAATTGTGTTTTCTAGGTTCTGTATGGAGCTGATCTGGAAACCGGAGCTTTTGGCAGTGGGTTCCCAAAATTCCCCACTCAAAAGGGTTCTATAACAGATGAAAGATATCAAAGATCTGGCTGGAACTTGAATAACTTTCCAAGGCTTCCTGGATCAGTTCTTTCCTATGAAACTGGTGATATATCTGGTGTTTTGGTGCCATGGCTTTACATAGGAATGTGCTTTTCTTCGTTTTGTTGGGTAAGACCAATTCATATTTTTGTTTGTGAGTTGTAACTGAAGTTTTGGTTTGATACAAGCATGAATCATCAATCATAGCAAACAAATGAGCAGGATAGATGGAAAAACAATGTGGTTTGATGTTTCATGGACAATGTGTATCAACAATTTATATTTTGTGGCAAATAGTGTGTGTGTGTTATGGTGTTGTCAGTTTCACGTGTTTGCAAGTCATTTATGCTTAGATTAGGTGTAGGTAGCATGTCCATGTATATTATTAAAACAAAAACTAGAAGATGATAAGATGGTTCCCAGTTTGCAATTACACTGTTTAGTGAGCAGTGAATGAGTTCTTTTTTACTCTATGCTATATGTCCCAAGTTTCAGACTAAATAAATGTATCAGATATAATACTTTTGATTGTCTACAATCATGTATCGAGCTTAAATGGTTGCAGCTGTAATAAATGCTAATGCTCCTGCGTATTCCCTTTTGATTGAGAGCAGCACGTTGAAGATCATCACTTGTATTCGCTCAATTACATGCATTGGGGTGAGCCAAAATTGTGGTATGGTGTCCCTGGGAAGGATGCTATTAAACTGGAAAAGGCTATGAGAAAGAATTTGCCTGATCTGTTTGAAGAACAACCTGATTTGCTTCATAAGCTGGTAACTTGTCCATAAATTGTCCATCATCTTAGTTGTTTGTAACAGCAATTTGTACAGTGAAATTTTGTTTGGATATGTCATTTCTCAAGCAGCAAAAGTCAAAGTGAAAGCACTTCTGATCTGTGATAATTATTGGTAACTAATTGTTCTCGGGTGGTTTTGATTTACATTATTGAATTCTCTTTACAACTAATCTGCTTGCTTTAACGATTGATTAGTAGTTAAACTTTTGACCTTACATTAGTAGTTAAACTTTTGACCTTACATTAACCTGCCAGTCTTCCTCTAGGTTGAGTTATGATTGAAGCTATATAACTCAAAAATGTTTTAATGTCTTCTGGTTTACTTCCTATGACCTTGCCATCGTTGATTTCAAACATTGAAGCCCCAGTGGGAAGTTGAATCTAGCAACATGCCCTGTGATTTACAGGGTTTATGAGTTATGAAGTTTGGATGTTCCAAAAGAAGTATAAGAGAATAATAATTTCTTATTCTGAATTTGTTTGGTCTTAATAATTTCTTATCCTGAATTTGTTTGGTCTTAATAATTTCTTATCCTGAATTTGTTTGGTTGATTAGTTCTGCTGGACCTTTATTAGGTTTCTCTTTTCTTTTGACACTCGAGGGATTGTTTGTTTCTATTTTGGTTTTTGGTTCTCTGGTTTTCGTTTTCAAATTCAATAAAGAAAACCTGTTTTTTTAAAGTTTATGGATTATGTTTTTGGTTTAATTACTAATAAAAATTTTGATTAATATAACTTAATTATTTAATTTATTTAATTACTTTCAATTTTATTTTTTAAAAGAATATTTTTAATTTTAATAACTATCTAATAAAATATAAATTTGAAATATCTTAAAATATATAAATTTTAAATAAAATTAGTTTTAATAATTAAAAAATATATTAACAAATAAATAAAAATTTACTTATTAAACTTTATTTTAATAAAATATAATAAAATTTGGTAGTAATATTATTAATAAATATTATATAAGAGATTAAGTAAAATTATTTAATCAATTTGTAAAATTATTAAGTTTTATCTAATATTTAATTATTATCAGTAATAAGAATATAAGTACATTAACAATTACACAAGGTTTTGTTTTTGTTTTAACAAAATAAAGACAAAATAGGAAACGGAAACCAAAAATTAATAGAAAAACAAAAGTGAATTAAAACATTCCCTAAGTTTGCCAATTTTGTCAATATTGCTTCTTTGTGCTTTGCTTCCATCTTTGCTAGCTTCAGCGGCAATCTTTCTGGAGATTTTGAAATTTGTTGAGTTTACTTCTTGACTTCATTCTGTTTATATATTGTGTTTAAAAAGATTGAATAAAACCTTACTTACTTCCTTGTGGTGCTTGATGAAGGGGTAAATGGACCTTTAAGTTTCTCAATATTTTTATGATAGATGATCCTAAATTAATTAATGAAAAAATTGCTTTTCAGCTTAGGACTGTCCTCCTAGATTAATAGCCCTAAGCATGCTCTGAAATTTGTTACTTGCAGGTAACACAGCTTTCTCCTTCTGTACTAAAATCAGAAGAGGTATCTGTCTATCGATGCGTTCAGAATGCTGGAGAGTTTGTTCTAACTTTTCCTCGAGCTTATCATTCGGGGTTTAACTGCGGTTTCAATTGTGCGGAGGCAGTAAATGTAGCTCCTGTTGACTGGTTACCCCATGGACAAATTGCTATAGAGCTCTACCGTGAGCAGGGACGAAGGACTTCTATCTCCCATGATAAACTTTTACTTGGAGCAGCAAGGGAAGCAGTAAAAGCTCATTGGGAACTAAATTTAATGAAGAAGACTTCATTAGAAAACTTAAGATGGAAAGAGGTGTGTGGAAGGGATGGAATATTAGCAAATGCACTCAAGGTAAACCACCACCCTTGTTTGATTTCATTCCATAGTTCTTTGATTTGAAGTTCAATTGTCTCTAGAAAACCTGTCTTTTCATGTTTGAAGGTGATGTGGCTACCTATGACATGGAGCAACATATAAAGGGATTAAGTAAACATGCCAACTAGAGAAAATTTTGGAATTTTTTGACATTATCAGATTGGTTTGTGGGATAGCATTCACTTTCACGGTTCCACAATTGGTGAAATATGGCCTACAGTTGGACGTTTATAGCAGCACTGTGATTGGAAATTCATGCCCAAATGCATCAGTTTTAACTAACTGTATATAACTAAATTCACGTAATAAGTACTAAGCAAATGGAGTTGCCTTCACCTAGTTTATATGCTCAAAGGAGTTGGACCTTGGAAGTTTCCTATTATGCTGTATGAAAATATACAAATGTTTAACTTCATTCCTTTCTGTACTAACTGTTAATGTTGGTTTCTCATTTAGACTCGAGTGGAGATGGAGCGAGTGAGGAGAGATTTCCTCTGCAGTTCTAGCCTGGCCCTAAAGATGCATAGCAATTTTGATGCTACCAGGGAGAGGGAATGTTGCATATGCCTTTTTGATTTGCATTTGTCTGCAGCAGCATGCCGTTGTTCTCCAGATAAGTATGCATGCTTGAATCACGCAAAGCAATTGTGTCCATGTGCCTGGAATGCTAAATATTTCCTCTATCGCTATGATCTCGGTGAATTGAATATCCTTGTTGAGGCATTGGAGGGAAAGTTAAGTGCAGTTTACAGATGGGCAAAACTTGATCTTGGACTTGCTTTGACTTCTAATGTCTCTAGAGATTCTATGCAAAGTGATAAGTTATCTTATACCCTAGAAGGAACAACAAATAAGGAGATAAGACCTCAACTGCTAGCAAATTCCCCTAAAGATTTGCAGGGGACAGGATGCTCTGTGGATGTCACACTAACGTCATCTGGGATTGCTGGTGAGACTGTATCAGATGAAAAAAAGAAATTTGTTGAACCTGTTGCTTTGAAAGACTTAAAGTCCCAGAGTTCTCCACTTGTTAGCCCAAATGTAACGAATGAGGACTCCTCGCTTCTGACCTCTGACTTGAGAAAATCGCTTTGCAAGTTTTCTCTAAAAAATTTGTCCTCTGCTGAAAAAGTAATTTCACATAGAGGTTCTGTGAAAAGTCCTTTGACATTGGATGATCCTAATGTTATTCTGCTAAGTGATGATGAAGATGATGATTCAAAGAAGCCAAGTTTGGAAATGGAGAAGGGAAATTCTATAAGGCCTCCTGAGGTTTCTGCAAATTTGTCAAATTGTGTTGATACTCCATGTAATGACAACAAAGAATCAGTGCTAACTGAAACAGCAATAACAAAAATTGATTTCGATTCCTTACCCAATGCTGAAGCAAACTTAAGCTTATCTGATTCTCTAAAAGTGAAAGTTGAATGCCTAGAGAACAGTGGAACAGTTATGGAATCCCATCCATCAGACAGTTCTTACACCGGAAGAGGTCCCATCAAGGGAGGATTGGTTAGGAGTGTTATAGATTTATCAACTAGGAGAGCAATTGGTGATGATCATTGTGTGGCAAATGCTGATAATCGGCATTCACAGCCATTGGGCAGTAGGAAGCCTGATGATGAAGATAAGGTTGGAGCTAATTCCACTTCTCATTCAATTGACAACTCAAAAACTGTGATGGGTAGTCCATCTTGCTTGCAAAATAATTTGGATAGATATTACCGCCAGAAAGGCCCTCGCATTGCCAAGGTAATCAGAAGGATCAATTGCAATGTTGAGCCTTTGGAGTATGGTGTTGTGCTTTCTGGGAAATCATGGTGTAACAGTCATGCAATTTTCCCCAAAGGTATTATAGATATGCATTCTTAATGAGACCATAGACCAATTTCAGTAGGAGATATATGACTGTATGTAATCAAAATTGTCCCACTTAATGCAGGATTTAAGAGTCGAGTTAGGTACATAAATGTTTTGGATCCAACAAATACATGCTTCTATGTCTCAGAAATTCTGGATGCAGGGTGGAGCGGACCACTTTTTATGGTAATTTCAAGCTTTGAACTGTTATCATTTGTTTCTTGTAATTTTCCATTGTTTGTGGTAGATTGTGGAACTGTTATATTGCCAAATTGTTTTCTTTATGCATTTTTAATTTGCTGAATTGCTGTTTCATTGATGCATTTTTATATGCCAATTCTTCCTTGTAATGTCTTTAGAAATTTCTTTGATTTTTTATATGCATTTTTGAATATATGGAAATTAATTGTAACGTGTTTACTTGTAGTTGAAAAGATTGAGAATGAAGCTTAAGAAATGAATGATCTTTAAGAACAGCTTTCTAGTATTTGCTATGGCTTAGTGAGGCTAACAAATGCACTAGTACTCTGCAGTTCATGGCTAGCCATTCTTGATAACCTTCTACAAAATTCATTTTGATATATATGATTTTTTTGACATCTAAATTGCCTATGGAAAACACTCTTTTGGGAGTAATAGTTCTCTGAGAATGAAGATGAATATGAAAAGGCACTTGCTGATTCCTTTTGGAAGGCATTGTGGATTTCTGTTATATTAGTTGCAGTTTATTTTTTGAGCTATTAGTAGCCTGGATAGGATATTATTTTGTTAACATAAATTTGACAATCTTGAGGGAAATTGAAAAGCTTTTTTTGTTGTGGCCTTAAATGATCAACTTTATCCTGGAAGATTTTACCATTGATTGGATTAAATTGTGTACAGAAATTAATGTTTTTAGTAAATGAGAAACTAATATTTGACAAATCCTTTGCTCAACTAATCATTTCAGGTCTCTTTGGAGCATTGTCCATGTGAGCTATTCATTCATGTTTCAGCTGCCAGATGTTGGGAAATGGTAAGAGAGAGGGTAAATCAAGAGATCACTAAGCAACATAAATTTGGAAAGTCAAACCTTCCTCCTTTACAGCCTCCTGGGAGTCTAGATGGCCTTGAAATGTTTGGATTTTCTTCACCAGCTATCGTGCAGGTAAATTCAGTGATGGAGCTGATAGTGATAGCATGCACCTCATCTCTTTTCCATTTTTATATCATCCCTTTTTGGCCTAAGTCATATGTATGGAAGTGTATGTGTCCCTTAGGATTTCACTTTCCTTGAAAATAGGTTCAGCTGCAAAAAGCTTGACATTGCGGGTAAAATATCTCAGTGATTGAATTTCTGATGTGAGTTTGAACTTTCTGGATAAGGGTAGTGGGACCAGTTCTCTCGCTTTGGATGACCTCAAGCTGAATGTCCCTTGAAATCTGAATGAACTTCAAACGTTATTTTAACATGCAGATATCCTTTAATTTCTCCATGTTCTTTCCATCTTATTTGTTCTAAAGTAAGACTATATTCTTTATGAGTGCATTCTCAAAATTGTCCTGAAAACTTGAACCTTTTTTTATTGGAAAGTGAATTGTTTTGTTCTTTAAACAGGTGATAGAGGCATTAGATCAAAATCGAGTCTGTACAGATTATTGGGATTCCAGGCCCTATTCAAGGCCTCAAGGACAAATTCCACTGCAGTCCCAATTCAAAGGTAATGGTGGACTTTCCCAGGGGACTGCTAATGAGCAGAATAGAAGAGAAGCAGGATGCCAGATTTTACAAGGTGGACTTGATGTAACACTGAGAGGCTTACTTAAGAAGGCAAACCAAGAAGAATTGCTGTCCCTTTGTCATATTCTAAGTGATAATGGGTCAAAAACTGGCCGAGTCCTAATAACACAACTTCTTGATGAAGAGATTCACACTCGTCCCAGATGATTCACTACATTGGTGTCACAAGGGTTCGAGATGTATTTTGACTTTGTAAATTCCAAGTTCACACATCTCTCATACGCCTCAATCAATCTACCAATTCTTTTGTTCGGAGGGAATACTTAATGATGAAGAAGAGGGTATTTTGCCTACTCAATGAAGAAGCTGGGAATGTCTGGTGGATATCCTCATTTTTGTTACATGGTGTTGACGGCTCCTCTTGTGGGTGGGTAAGGTATAACAATCCGTATCTACCATTTTTTTGGTTCTTGTAACTACACATGGTTTTAATAATATCGGATGGATCAAAACATGAAGATGGAACCGAAATTATTCTGACTGTATAGTTAGCTTTTTCTTAACAGGGAAGGTTGTGACTTGCAACTCATAGAATGTCTACTTGAATTCTTTATCGTAATGATACTGAAAAGAGTCATTTTTTCTTCGTGAAGCCTCTATGATCTTAATCCCTGCATGTCCATGTTTACCTTTTCTGTTTAACCACACCTACGATGTTAGACATTCGTTTATGGCTCGCTGACGCTCATTCTTACCATAGAATCCAAAAGCTTCCATGAAAGTGGGGTTTAGTCCGCCATAAAATTGCTGGAGACGCTTAACCTATTTTCAGTGTTATTTTGTTTAGTAAATATTACTGCATATTGCATGCTAATGACTTGCCATCTTAGGTACTTGATCCATGGTGGAATTAAGATAACTGTCAACGGCTTCTAATTGTGCTTAGCACAAGGCCCAATGGTTCTATATTTGAGTCTTTATTGAGCTGGTAAAACAAGATAAGATGATAAATGTTGGCAGTCTTTGCACCGAAAAAATGTAAGATGGTAAGATTTATTCATTTGCTGACAATTGCATCCGAGTGGAAATTGTAGAGTAAATGTTAATATTGGCGTCATGAATGCTGCAAAAGAAGTTATACGAGCTACACCACTCATTCAATAAACCACAACCTTGTGGTTATTCTTTTTCTTCTTCTTTTTTTCAAGTCATTAGCGATGTTGAGTTAGCGTTGCAATCCAATCTGCAAAGTGTTTGCTTTGCTACATATGCATTATATGACCCTTTTCCTCCTCAATTCAATAGCGTTGGACATCTTTTGAAAGCTTAAAGGATATTTCCATGTTAAGATAGGAACTTGAACAGTAAGAAAGGGCAAAAGCCCAAGACCTTTTGAATTAGTTCATAAATTAGTACGTAACAAATCATGCAACGTTTGATTTTGTTGGATACTGCTATCAATTACATGTTTGACCTTTTCTTAATTTATGAATTACGTTAATAACTCTTTGAGGAAACTTTTCATCATACCATATAAAGAAATCACATTAACTAACATGCAAGGAAATGCACCTATTTTTATTAATGATAAATAAGTTCAATTCATATATATAATTTAATCACTAAATAATTACTCAACTAGATAATTGGGGGAATAAAAAATCTCCTTTCTAGGTTATGTTCATTCCATGAAATCCTTAGTTGAGCATTTAACTCGTAATAACAAATGAAACCTTGTCCATATTTTGTGTGGATGTGTTCTCAGATGAAGAGGTAGCATCTATATTTTACTGGGGTATAAGCCTAAACATTATATAAGCATAAATGTGAACAAAAATGAATTTTCGAATGTATTTTTTTGCATTTGACAAAAGACCTCATGGCACAAAGTTGTTTGTATCTAAAAAAGAAACCTCGTACCATTTTGTTTGTATACGATATGAAATTCATTTAAATGCCACATATTTCCAATTATATATATGATTACTTGATGTCCCTATTAAATGAACTAAAAAAATCAAATATTGAGTTACTACCTAGTTTCATTCTAGAATTTAGGTTTTCCTAGCAAATAAGATTAGTTAAAGTGGTTGGCAAAGTAGTGAGGAAACTAC
The DNA here is from genome assembly GCA_027563845.1 of Erythroxylum subrotundum. Taxonomy (NCBI): domain Eukaryota; kingdom Viridiplantae; phylum Streptophyta; class Magnoliopsida; order Malpighiales; family Erythroxylaceae; genus Erythroxylum; species Erythroxylum subrotundum. The sequence continues at coordinate 20,552,819 of JAOQMQ010000003.1, forward strand.
CGAAAACTGACAATTTAAAGACAAGAAATAAGTGATGGTAATTGTGATGAGAAAAAAGATGCATACTTGGTTTGTTTCTTGACATAAAAAGTTAGTATTGAAGATCAAAAAATAGGAACCATTAGCTGCTTTTTGTAGCCAATTTGAAACACAACTATGTTCCTTCTAATTAATATGCTTAAAGAATCAACAAAGACAATAACAACCAACTTCTCACTAAACACCATATAATCGATACGATGGCATAATATTCAACAACCATCCACTTCTATTAATCATTATTATCAATGTATAAGCTAAAAAGTGTCAAATGCATATACAAATCTAAAATTCATCAATATCTCTTTTTGGTAGTCAACTAGACAAAGTCTAATCAATGTTTAGGTTTCCATCTCTAAGTACCCCTTGATAAGCATTACACACAAGATTGACATTACTATATAGACTAATATATCTATGTTGTTACACATATATAGAATTATCATTACTTTCTTGAAATCAAACCTATCTAATTCTATGTATAGAAACGTGACAAAGAAAACAAAGAAAGGAGAAGTGAATTGAATTTGCAAGAAACAGAGAATAGGTGTGATGCTAGAGAATAGTGATGTAAGAAAAGAGAGTGAGAAGATGCACGACACTGGAGAAGAGTGTTACAAAAGAATAGAGCATGGTAAAGATAAGTTGAGGCAAAAAAAAAAAGAGGAGAACAAACAAAGAGATAGAGTCTCAAAAGATTAAGGATTTAAAATTTCTCCTCAAAGTAAAACTATGAGTTAATTTGTTTCCACTTCATCTGATGATATGGCAAACATGTGTCCCTAAAATAAAATAAAAATTATCCATATCAACATAATCCATGAAACCCTAATGGATTTAACAATCGGAGGGGTACTTTAAATGTTTTCATAAACTATAGTTTTTTTATATATAGAAAAATTTTAGGGTTTAACTTAAATTTGACTTAAATTTTAAGGGGTAAAATATATCTTCAAATTTAGTTACTAGCTTCTCTAGAAACCATAAGAACACTACACAATAATCAAAGAGAATATCAATATTAAGAAATAACTATATTAGATTTCCCTCAAACTTCATTTTATATGCTTAGTTAATTATAGGAATTCTATCATTTGGATTGGATAGGTTTCTTAGGGTGTTGAACTACCACCTTTTGATGTACAAGTACCTATCCCTAAATAGGCTAACTAATATATCTATATGATTAACTTCTCTTAGAATGCATTAAGATCTTTAAAGCCCCACAAAAGGTTACCCTCATAACAAAAAGGTTATGTAGATCTATCTTTAGATCCTCATTCAATCCTTAATATATGTGTCAAAAACAATTTGTACATAGGTTCTCTTATCTACTCAAATCAAACCTATGTTCTCACTTGTATATTGTTAATGTTAAGAACAATATAAATAAATCTTGATCATAAAAACCTTTACTAAAAATTGAATCAAGATATACAAAATTTTATTAAGTTTTCATTGAACCTAGAAATAAAAGATATTTATCCATAAATCATCCTTATAAATACAAAAAAACAAGAAAAAACTCATTTTAAAGTGTCCCTTGATGAAATTCTCTATCCTCCCCTAGTGATCCCTTCTTTAAAATGATTTCAAATATCTCTATTGAAAACAACCTTCTTATGTGTAGTTGATCTCTCTTTGGGTAGGTAGCAGCTAAAAATAATGAAAACTAAAGTCTAAAATGAAAGAAAAATGAAAAAACATACAGAACCTTAATTTATGACTTTTATAATTTTTTTCAACCGTAGACATGGTCATATATCTTTCTATTAAAATTATGCATGTGGAAATAGGCTCAGACACACCTATATCCTAGGCCATGTATCTTTCTATAAATTTTATACAAAGAGGAACTATGGATAGACCAAGTTATATCTTGGGCCATATATCTATAACTTTTTTTGAAATTAAACATTGATTGAGACACAGTCTTAGGCTATATATTTATTTTTCTCTGCTCTTCATCAAATGAGCTCCCTTTTATCCCATATTTTAGGTTGTATATCACTTCCAATCTTGTTCAAGATGAACATAGGTTGGCACATAACTGTGTGCTAAGTGGTGTTCAACCAAAGGTGTTATTTGCTTCATGTTTTATCTTGAAATATCTTTCATTATTGGCTATGTCTTTCCTTATGTAACTTCTTCCACAATTACCTAAAAAGAGAAATAAAATCAATTAAGTAAAAGTAATTTGGATATAGAATATAGTAAGATACTAAAGATATACACATTAAATACCCCACACTTAGAATTTTTCTTATTCTTAAACAAATAAATTTCAATCACTATCAACCTAATCAAGTCTCAATTTAAGGGAAATTTAACAATTCCATGAAAGTAACTAAAAGTACTAACAAGGGGCACAAGGAGTGAGATCCTCTTCCTTCTCTATACGTTGAGTGCCTTCAGCTTTGGTTCCAGTCTCCATGTGGTATTCCCCATAAGGGTTCTTTGGAAATTTCTTACCTTTCAGTCGACTTTGTTTCTCAAACTTTCACCTAATCCCCTCTCCTTGTTCTTCTGAAAAGTTGTTCTTTTCCTTTTCCTTGTTAACTAAGCCCAATGCAACCTAACTCCAACGATGATTTCCCCCCTTTACCCTCTCCAAAATCTTCCTCCCCTATCATCCCCACCGAAAAACAACCTTCTTCTCAACCTCTGATTCACACACAACAGATTCAGCAAACTCTGTTACCCTTTTCCTCCACCTCAAACCCTCCTCTTTCCTCCCTAAATAATACCCTGCAACCTAAGCAACCTCTCACTGATTCTTCTTCTCCTAATATTCCATGGAACAAAAGCTGAAAATAGGTTATGGGTGAGCCAACTGGTGTCACTTTTCAGTATAACCACCAAAAGTTATTGATGGCAAGCTATTAGTGCATTCAGATATTGAGACCTTGCAGAATAGTGCAAGAATATGGGAATCCTCCCTGGTAGGATTCTTTATAGAACGACAACCTGCTTTTCCTATCATTTAAAAATGAGCAATTAGTCATTGGAAAAATAGAGGACTCTCTGATGTTCTTCTTACTAAATACAATCTGGTCTTATTCACTTTTATCTCTCAAGATGAAGCAAATAAGATATTAGAGGAAGGCCCTTGGCAAGTAGCACAACTTCCTCTATTCCTAAAAAAATGGCAGTCAGGTATAAAGCTTGAAAACATTAAGGTGCATAACTTTCCATTGTGGATTAACTTACATGGTATTTCATTAGAGTATTGGACTACCCAAGGACTTAGTGTTAGTGCAAGTCGACTTGTACACTATGTAAGTCGACTTGTACACTCGTGTAAGTCGACTTGTACACTGCTGTAACTCGACTTAC
>JAOQMQ010000003.1:20571985-20591661 GCA_027563845.1 Erythroxylum subrotundum
AATTATTCATAATTTTTAGTAATAATTAAATAGTTAAATGATATATATTTAAATGATAGTAAATCAAATTATGAAAAAAAAAACAGGAAACAAAAACCACTTTTTATGGTTTTCATAATTTTTGAAAATTGAAAGAAACCAAAACCAAAAACAGAAACTAAAAACTCAACCAAACAGATTTTTTTACTGAATTTAAAAACAAAAACAAAAAATCAAAAACCACAATGAAAACAAACACCCCCTTAATTGTTAGAAAGAGGGTATCTATTTTCACAGCCCTAATTTGGGAGGAAGAGTATACCTTGCACTTTATCTCATTTGTTGCCTATAAAAAACCATCCATTCTTTGTACTTATTAACACGATCAAGCGAGTCTTACATCTATTACAAATAAATATGCACACGTGATTTGGAGAAGCAAAATTTCTTGGTTTTGTTACCTCAAAATTCCCTTTAAAATGGAATCCTAAAAAGTAAAAACGTTAAAATTTGAAACGACTGTCTTGCTCTTGCCGTCTTAAATGGCCACAAAGGGATCCAAGGGTGAGCAACAGCTCCACGTCCCCAAAGCTCGGGATGAGCAGCGCGGTGTAAGTGATTACCGACATGTAGTACATGTGTCCACGTGGGAGATGATGTTTGTGGGAACCACAGATGGAGGTGCGCACGTGTCGGCTGCATAATAAACCGTAGATCGCGGGGAACTTTTTGTGTACGGACTGTGAGCTGTGATTGGGTGTTGTGCCCACACAACAGCTTTTGTATGTCCGTGACAAGTGACAAAAAGGTTATCGGTGCTTGGACTCCTTTTATATATATATTTTTAATATTAATATCATGTTTTCAAAAACAAATATTAATATCATGTTGTTCGTAATAGAAGACTAGATTTTGCTTCAAATCTTCGGTAGACATCATCAATCTATTTATCTGCTTAGAGATCGGGACGAATTTTTTGTCTAATATTATGGTATCTTATTTTATCTCATAAATATTATCCATTTATTTAGATAACTTGCGTAAATAAATAACTTAAATTTATAAGATAAAATAAGATACTGTAATATTAACAGAGAACCTAAACTTCTAAAAACCGACGTCGAGTTCGGTGATGCGTCTAATTTTAAATAATATCGAATTAATTAACCTCTTCCGATGATTCTTTTTAATGCGCACAAGATCGAATACAAATCTGATTTTTGAGATTTGGCAGTGATGTAGACAAGTCAGAAGGAGTTGCATGTAAGGTGTCAAGCTATGGCATTTTATACTCAATTTTTTCTACAGTTGGATACTTACATGACTACGATTGAACCAAGATGCCGTCTCTCCTCTCGTTTCGCCAATATTAAATTAACAAGTCCACAAACTCCAATACGTGATCACCAACAACATTCACTTTTATTCATAGACTTCCATCGATACTAAATTAACAACTCAGGAACATATGATCTCCGACTAAATTAACAACTCCACAGCTCATGTGATCTCCAAAAATTGGAGGCGTTGGAGCGTGCATTTACTGCTATTTCTACATGGTTCACAACATTTAAGGAGTGCCCAGATAAAAGTACACAGTAGGAGAGGTCTCAATTATTCAGCATTTAATTACATTTAATAGGAACTAAATTGGAACTGACAAACGTAGGGACTAATGTTTCATCCAAGTATTTATTGCCTTGTTTTGTTTGGTGATGCTACATGAGCATTTTATTATATGTTTGACTCTCTCGAATTCCAATATTTCAAAGCTAACCACTATTTTGGACTCTTTTGCGTCTGGTTGGCCTGCCTTGTAGGGTATAGCATTGCAGTTTTATTGCACCATTTTGTCTCTCTCTATTACATCCTGGGATCCAAAGCCAGTTCTGGTCAACGGGAAATTTTGATGATTCTCCCAAAAATATTCAAGAGCCACTGAGATTGTGTCTGCCTCAGGTACTGCACCTTCAAAATTTCTAACAGATGCCCTCTGTTGATTTAGTGTCAATTTTTTTTATTTAAGTTATAAAAATTACTGAAATAAACACTTTAACCATTTTGTTAATGAGGTTAACTTAATTCAATTTATTGCATATATTGGTAATTAGTAGCTTATTCTATTGGATTTTGTGCTTTATTTTCGTTTCCTTCTTATATTAAGAAGGTGCCTTTTTTTAATGACAACTCATAATTCTAATCAAGCTTCCAAACAATGTAGAAACTCATTACGAATTTGAGTCAAGCGATAAATTTCTTATTAAATTCATTTACAAAGTGGTTATTTGTGTCTATTTTGCTCTAAAATTGAAGAATGATTGTTTTCTGAAATTTTTAATTTAATTGTAGTTGACATTATTTTTGCTTCGAATAAATTATTAACTGAATTTGTTTATTTATTTAGATCTTGTGTACTTTGATAAATTTCACATACATTCATGGGAGGGAAAAAAACACCCGTGAGAAAATAACTTAAATGACTTCTATCTTTTATTAATTTTTTAAGAATATTTTTAATAATTTGTTTAAGTCACAAAAACAGTTCAAGTCACAAAAATAGTCTCTTTGTAAAATATAAAAAAATCACGGGCTATATTGGATTTAGCCCTTTTAGTACCTCCTAAAATCAAACCTTTAGTCTCCCAAATATCTTGATTCGAAGTTGATAATTGATGAAATTCTAGAAGTCTTGCATTCCTATATACCGAAAGCCAACAATTAAAATCTCAAATCCTTCAAACTTAAAAAATATACAACTACTAGACCTAGAATGTCAATGGGAAGGGAGATTAAGAGACGTTTCTATTGGAACTCAAATCTTACTTGAGTTTTTATGCTTTCTATTGTAAAAAGAAAAAGTAAAATATATACTCTCTTGATGAGAAGAAAATAAAATTAAATAAGGTCATGCTTTTTCGATGGATTAAATAAAAATCTGTCTAGTCTTTTCCAATAAATGCAAAAGAAAACAAAGGACGTGTACATGCATGGTACGTGTACCCCACTATTTACTTCGGTTAAAACTAGTATATAATTATGTATGCACATCTTACTTATACCCCACTATTTACTTTGGTTATAACTAGTATATAATTATGTATGCACATCTTACTTATAGTTAAAAGTAATTATAATTCCAGGAGAATGATCCATATTGTAGCAGTGAAAATAAAAACAATGATCCATTTTTACAAGAGCTTATTGCAATATGTTAGTCAATATATAAAACCAATTAAGTTGACCTCACACAACAGCTTAAGCTATTGTGATGAAACGGTCATTTCACACAATGAAATTAGCTTGCGAATACAATCAATAAGACGCCAATATTTAGATAAGTCCCATCAAGTAGATAATCTTTAGTTTTCCATACTTTCAATGGAAGTTTTATGCATATTAATCTCATCAGAACGTGATTATCTAGAATTACCACATGCACATTCTTATAAAACATCTCTCCTTAGCTGAAAACTTCTAAACTAATATAGTAATGCTTGCTTACAATTTGTTTTCAAGTACTACAGTTTCTGGAGTTCTGAAAGCTCAGATCTCTCACAAACACTTGAACAAAACATCTGGCAGTACATAGCAATGTTTCCAATGAAGGAAAATAGCATATTTTCAATCATCTTTTGATTATTAGGAAAATAAATATTTTGAGAATGCATGTCTGCAACTAGTATACAATTTCTCTTATTAGCTAAATTATTTATTTTCCATGCACGACTAAGCCTACAAAATGATGCTTAGCCAAAATTAATTGCATGTAATAGGTAAAAAGAAAAAGATGCACTTTTGCATAAAAACTGCTTACAGAAACAACATTTTAACAGAATTTTCATTACAGTTTGTATGTCAGTAGCTATGGATCGATCACATCTACACATTAGTAGTGTAAGAGATACCACTATAACAGATAAATAGAGCATACAGCTCCTTACAGGATGCTTAGCGTAATAACTATGAAAAGCATATAGTCTACAAGAGTACATCAATTTATGCAGAAGTTGCATGAGAGTTCTTTAGCAAACTGCCAACTGCTATGACTTTCCTTTCTATGCAAGCATTTACATCATTGTAGGATTAAAGCCATTTCTTCTGAGATCCACTTTGAATTTTTTGTATTGATGCAAGAAACAGATAATAATCAAACCTATACTCAAAGTAGTCATCATGACTCGTACAATCAAATTTATTTAGCTGGTAATGATAATGATATGCAGGGTCAGATAAAATGGAAATAAATTTCAATAGGAAAATATAGCTAAGTACTCTAAGAACAAAGAAATATAGATAGAGAGAAAGAAAACAGCATAAGAAAAATTGGGATTTTCGGATATTGAAAATTCACCGGGGTATTTCAGAAATTTGAATATATAAACATTCATCATTTGATAGAATAGAATGTGAAGGTTATGTAGAAGAAATACTCCTTGTTTGTTAAATATTAGTAAATAGAAATGGAACTGATCAACAAGGAATGTTATAGAAAAGAAAATGAATCATAATGCAATGCATTGGACGAGTGAAGCTAGCTTATGATGAACCTAATCGGATGGGCCATAAATATCAAGTTTTATTCGCAATAGTATCGAACACAAGACGATTTTTAAGTAAGTTTTAAGAGCTTGTAAGAAACATGAAGTTAATATGAAGTATATGTGCTGCTACCACTATTGAAAATGGAGTTATGTATGGTTCAAAGTACGTGAGCAAACATAACAACAACATAATAGAGTGAGTTCTTCCCGAGCATATTAGTGTAATGTAAGGTTCTACTTCCAAAAGAACAACCACCAACGTCAAAACCAACCATTAACAAATCCTAATGTTAATCAGGATTTTAAAACCTTGTCGGTCCAAGTGGATTACGAAACAGCCACTCAAAGTCTACTTATTATATCCCATTCTTTCAGGTGGCCTCCAATGGTATATTAAATTAATATGCAGCATGTGTGTGTTTTTGAGCTGGCATCAATTAATTAATGAATCTAAAGATTTGTCCTTTTGCCTAAATTTAGATTTCATTACATTATCCTAATGAAATGGATATCTAACCTACCAACATAAGCACATCATCTCTATCTCACACCTCTGCAATCTTCTTCTATTCTTCACACAATAATATCTTCAAGGCACAAGCAAATGCCTCTCGTCACTTCTATTATTACTATTGTTGCATCATCAATATAAATAAGTTTGGATTTTCGGTTAAATTAATGGCTAAAATGTGTTGATCATCTGGAGCAAGCCATTGTATTACTCTAATTCTTTGTTGTGGGGAGCAAAAGTATCAATTTCTAATAGATGGAAGGGTAAAAACTGCAGAGTTAAGAAAAGGCTGAAAGCATATATATAGGACTTGCATGTTCAAGTACATACCAATTACAACCACAAGTATGGCATATAACTTTAGGTCCCATAGTTTCTGCTACTAGTCTACTGTGACTAGATCCACTATAGCAACTATTGTACCACTTTCTGGAACTGTGCGGAACAAGGTTATGCCATTTCTTTGTCTGCTAAAGAGCTGTTCCAATGGTACCCACAAAACTTAAACATTTTGCTTTGGCAAGCAAGAAACGAAGTTCATAATGTAATCATCTCTCTGTAGTAAAAGAAATGAAGAAAAGAAATATACCCATAAGTTCACATCGGCTTCAATGCAAGGTTCATAACTCCTTATTTTATTGATCTTTGCTTTTGGACTTAGCCCGCACTAGAATCAACATCAGGTGGTGGAATTTCAGACGATGGTGTAGCTGTTACCTTCGGTTTCGGCCTCTTCCTCTTCTTCTCATAGCTAACACCTCTTGCTTTGGCCTGAAAATCCCTCACCTCTCTCAAGTAAAGCCTCACAGCTCTTGCCGCAAAAGGGTTACCTTCAGGCCTACCCCCATGTTCTTCATAAGCTGCTCGCAGACGTCCGATGAGTGCATCCAGGCTTCCCCAAGCTTGACGGAGAGGGCAAGGGCAAGGTGCTGGTGGGTTAGGGAGACCAAAGAATGGGCAAGTTTGGTTGTGGACTTTGGTCTTGCCAAACTGGTCTAGATACCTGAGGAACTCAAGAACGTGAGCTCCACTACACATTGGAAGCGTAAGAGGAGGCCTGTGGTTTCTCAGATACTGACAGAAAGTGTTCCAGTCTCTGCGCTTTTGATTCTCATAGCGACTTGAAGATGGTGATGTCGTTGGCGTTGAAGAACCAGCAGTGGTTACGATGGCACTTGTGGGGGTTGTTGGTGTGGTGGGGCTGGTGATTGCAGTGTTTGTGAAAGTGGGATTTGATGAAGGAGATACTAAATCCATTAAACGAAGAGATCTAGTAGTTGAGATTAGGGTTTTTGTTATCAAACCTTAGCAGCTTCAAAAACCGGTTGCTGGAGAGACTGCAGAGATCATCGACTCTGCTACTTGCTTGATGAGAAATTGAGTTGTCTAGGTCTAGGGTTTGTGCTCCCTCACTGACTGTTTGCTTCAAGAAAAGTATACGAGTAATGAAGAGGCCAAAGGGTGAAAGCGACAGAGATTCTTTGTCAGGTGAACAGAATGATACTGTTCCGTCAGAAGAAGTATTGAGACCTTAGTCTTTTACTCTTTCCAGGCAGCTTCTAAGAATAAGAGTAATTTCTTGTGAAAATGGAAAAACTAGACTACCCAAAAATGGATCAGCTCCAGAATTTGCATGGCTTCCATGTAAGCGGGACGAGGGACAGAGAGAAAGGGAGGGAGGGAAGCGAGAAGGGGTGCTTTTTTTGGGTTTGTAAGAAAGGAGTGAAATTGTGGAGGGAAAACGAGGCTATGGCATGGAGATAGAGAGAGTAATTGGCAGGGGGTGGAAGCAATACTGAAAGACTGCACTAGTAGTGATTGAGTAGACTTTCTGAAATATGCTTAAAGAGAAGATCAGATCATCAGATTTTCTTTCCAGTAAAAGAGCGAGCAACTCAAGTTAGTAGTGTAGATAAAGTAGGAAAAAGTTTGAGAGAGAGAGAGAGAGGCAACACAGTCCCTGCCATTCCATTTCATCTTAGCTCAGAGAACACTACCTCAGATCATCAGATGGGATGTAATAAGCAAAGAGAAGCTAAAATGATAAGAGAAATAACTAAAGAAGGTGTTGTGCTTTTGCTATAATAGGACAGGTTTGGCAGCAAGCAAAGGGTCGATGGTGACCCAATGAGCCCAGGACACAAAAATATGCTGTCTCTAGTCACTGTACCAACTTTCAACTTTCAACTCTCAAGCGCGTGCATGTATGTTTTAATTTACACACCTCGCCTAAAGTAGAAGGCTCGATGACAAGACACAAAGACATCTCTGGAGGAACCTTCATGGTGGTTGAATTATATTGCATGTATACACATAACAAAAAGCCTTAAGGCGAAGGCAACATTCCCATTAGTTGTGGACAGCTTACATTTTTTTTTTGAATCTTTCCTGTAAACGAAGAAAAAAATCTCTCCCTCTGTTTGTCTGTCCTTGTGGGTTTGGAGAGTCTAGGTTCTTGGTGCAAGAATTGAAAGTGATTATGAAAGCTTTTGTGTCTCATTAATTGTACTGAAATTGTGATGGCTCATAGAGCTTTTGACAATTAGTTGGAATCTCACAGTCAGCAGCTAACTAGGTTAGCCTAGGTTTTTATTACAAGTTCTTGTAGGTCTTCTTTATTTTTGAAGATCCTCATAGTCATATATATATATATATATATATATATACACAAACGTTTAAATGATGAGTTATTTAGACAAAGAAGCGTAAAGACGAAGTACCTTTTCCATGAAGCTGTTCTTTACATTTTCACAATACGTAGGTTTGGTTAATAATTGTTTCTCACACCCAAAAGTAAACTATCTAAAAAGATTCTTAGCTAACCTAACCACACCACTGTGATCTAGTAACCTTAAAGATAAAATTTCATTTCTTTTACAGTTTGGTCGATGGGGATCAATCATTTGTTCCATTCACACACCTCGTGCTGTCCACGTTCAATACTGTTAAACTCGGTTATGTCAACAGGATCCATGTAGCTAGGAAGTAGCTAGGCGTGAAATATATATGTAGAGAGGAAGAATATATGAAATAACAGTCACATGCCTTGTTTTAATTAGCTATCTACTCTACAATTAGGCCTAGATTGATCCATAATTCACCTAAAATTGAACTGTGTTCTTTATATATATATATATATATTCCGTGAATAAGCAAGGTTTGCTTCATGTTTTGTCCAATACTGGCCAAGGGTCCACCACACCAACACTTGAAAATGGGCGTTGGTCCTATAACGCCAAAATATCATTCTCCTCCTTGAGTGAAAAAAATAAGTTAAAACACTCTCATTCTAAATTTTGGACCAAGTCAATCCAGAGAAGTTGAACAATTCAATCAATCCACATGTATCTCACCGTTCCATTCAACTCCAAATTTTCCTGAATTGCTTACGGTAAAAAACAAAGTTTTCACAAGTCAAAGTAGCATTTGAGTCTTGACTTCCATCCTACAGAAGAAAGAAATACGAAGAATATTTAAGCAGACATTGTTATATACATGAATATACTCCTTTTCCTCTTAGGCTCTACTCTAGTGCACTTTCCAAGGAAGAAATTAACTTGTCTTTTTTGGGCACAAACCAAAGCCGGACAAGCACTACTATTTTAAGTGGGTGGAAACTGGGAACTGGGAAGCCTACCTAAGCTATAACCTTCCACAAATAGTAAGGCAACAGAGTTCCTGCATTTGGGTCCTAAAGGCTACCAATAGGAGGGATGCAAGTGGGAGGGCTGTCCGATACATAGATGAAATTGATAGTTTCATTTATAGAATTTTTATTACTCCACATTTCTATTTGAAGTGCACTTCATTTTCCTTTCCAGGAGTATGCAAAAGGGTTGGATCGTTTTCCTGGGCTCATCTTGTTCATTCGCAGGGAACATAATGATTATTGTTTATTTTTGGCGTGGAACGGCTCCCTAGATTCCGAGCAAAATCTCTAACACAAGATGAAATTTATTTGAGTAAACTCATTTTAATCTCGATAATATATATGATTTTGTTTGCTTTACTGCTTCTAATTGTTCAAGATTATCCATCAAACATCTGCCCACGATGTTTGTTTGTAAGCACTTTGCTCTAACGAGTTATATATTTGCAAATCTTTTTCGATGTACCAAAAGAAAGGCACTGATTTTACAATATTGCTTTTAGATCACTCATTATTATAATGGGGATCATATTTTGTATCTAATATGAGTTTAAGTCCAATTACATTTGAAATTTTATATAACTAAAGAAGAAAATAATCAAAAATGAGTTATAAATGTATGATAGTATAACTATTGTTTTTTTTTTAATTATGTTCATCTTTAGTTTAGAAGGTCCATGTACATGCAAATTAGGGTATATTTGCTGTAGTAGTAGTGTATAATCGTGAAATAATACCTAATTTTAGGTGACTGAATTCGTAATCCAATTATATCATAATTGTAAGGTTAAGGAGGCAATTGGTCTGTATAGCATAATGATAATAGGAATAAGAATGAATATAGTGACGAATGAGAATAAACATATTATCATTACAATTATGATGGTTGGTTAAGAGAAATGAATTATTACCATTACCATTGATAGTGGTTGGTTTGTAAAAAATATTGAAAAATAAAAATTAATTAATTAAAATATAATTCATTAATTAATTAAAATATTGTAATTAATTAATTATACCATTTTAATTAATTAATTATATTAATTAATAATATTATTAGTTCAAGAATACCAAACTTTACTAAACCAGAAAAAACAAACGTTACTTTGGGTCATAGGGTAGGAATAAATAATGATGACAAAGCTACTATATTAAAGAACAAAAAATATTGGAGGAACAACTCACCATTCCTCTTATAATGGAGAGGAATGAAACAATGTTAAAAAATTAGGAATGAAAGTATAAGGCATCCAATCGTAACCTCTTATCAAGCTTTATTTTTCATTCCATACTCATCCCTCTCTCCTCGTATCCACCAAACAAGTAAACCCTAAATGTTTAATGAGACAAATAAGAAGGTTAAAGGGTTAAGGATAATAAAATCTTTATTTTTATCATTTAAGTCCATGCATTATGTTTTGAAACTTAATTGTTTCACGTGTAAGGAATTAAGTTCCTTAAATAAACCTAATATATTTTCATGTATCTATTAAATTAATTATCAAAATTCTATATAAAAAATCAGTTAAATTTTACATTAAATACAAACTTAAGTTAATTTAATTTTAAAGGAACTTTTAAGTTAATTTAATTTTAAAGGAACTTTTCTTAATTTGTAAACATTATAGTTTAATTGATCAAATTATTATAAAGTTTACTTGAAACTTTTTCCAATATAATTTCACTGGAAAGTATACGTAAGAAACACTATTCCACCAACAAAGGAGGGGACGTTACGACAAGTACAATGCTTCCTTTTTCTTTTTTCAAAATCCAATTAAGGTTTAGGATTGAAATCTCTCCCTCCATAACACCCACCTTGAAAGTTACGATAGTACATGTTGTTAATTAAGGCTACTCGTACTTGGGTCTCGAGTCTCGCACAACCATTCTCGAAATGAGTGTAGTAGTTTTTGAAACGAACTCTTTCTGCTTGTAGATACCTCAACCCCCTCTGCCCAAAGAGAAAGGAGCACTGGTCATTTCGGTTACAATCGTATATTTTTATAAACAAGTTTACGTAGTGCGAACAACTTGTAGTGATCTCAATTGCAACATGCATGCGTCGAATCTGAATCAAATTTAACTATAGTTTTTAAGCCAAAATTTCCATAATTTCACAAACATTTCAATGGGATGATTGTTGTCCACTAATACTCGACACGCTTTCTGATTGTGGATCATGTTAGTCTTGTCAATAATGATGTAATTTGCGGACAAGAGTGTGGTAGAAAATTATCATTTACTTGTACAAATTCTATTAGTTTGGATTGCTTCTGTGCCCTTTTCAGATAAACGTGACATGGACTAAGGATTAATTAATAAATTATTAAACAATTTTAAAAAACTACTACTAGTTTTAACCTGCCTAGACAAGGGAAGTATAGTGTATAGAGCACAAAAATGGCAATCCTAATTGCTTCCACATGGGGTAACAAACATAATTCCTGCATTTGGAGTCTAAAAAGCTGCATGACTTGAATGCAGGTGACATGTCCCTTTATCAAACATTTTTAGCTGTCGTAACCAATGCATAGGTCTCCTTTACGTGCCCAATGACGGTAGAAAAAGAAAAAAAAAAAGAGAAGTATTGGGTATTAAGAAAAACAAAAGTTCGATATTGTTTGTGGCAATCCAAGAAGACTCCTGGAGAGCTGCAAGAACCGTAGCAGATAACAAAACTTCATTAATTGACATCAAACTGATTTATTGATCCCCTGAAGACAAGTAATTAAGGTGTTTATGACAACACTAAGTTGGCGAGCTTCATTGTCCGCCGGGAGTACTCCAATCTGTTGGTTGAGGCGCCAACACAGTCCAGCCAGACTGGAGCTTGACCAAAACGTCCACTGAGATTGATGCTGATCTATCGTTTCCGCTCACTGTTCACACACTTTCATGTGTCAGGTCAATCACGGATTCTATATCTTTACAACCAACTGTTGGTTATTTGCAAGATCCAATAATTGCATTCACTGATTTTTAACAAAAATTCACTTATATATGACTGTTGTTTCTTACAGGCTAAAGGTAGCCTTTATGTCTGCCTAATTTGTTTTTCAATTTACTCTTGGTTAGTAATGTAACTTCAGCTGAAATCATCGCATCTTTTTTATGATCATTATACTTTTTAGGATTTTATGGAAGAAAAATATTTTGATAGAGATTTTTAAATTGTGCAGTATTCACCCGTTTAAAAGACTGAATTTATTGTATCTGGCATGATAATACTCTTCAGATGCTCTGTTGATAGTCTTGTTTTTAACAAAAATTTATCTGGTTCAGTCGACTCAACCGTAAAAATTTTGAAATGACTAACTTTTTGTTCAATTTATTTTAATAACTCTTGTTATTAAAAACGATCAGTTTATTAATTAATCGGTCAATTTTTGTAAATTAATAAGTTTTTATAAACTAAAATAAATCAGTTAGTTTTTATTTAACAATCTCTTTTTCAATTAAATTTTAAATTCTTAGATGGAAAAGAACAATATTTTTCAATCATATTTCAAATTCTTTAATTCTATTCAATTTTTAACATATTTTATAACAATCTAATATCGGTTGAACATTTTAAACCTTAAACTTTTTGTTATACCGGCTTAACTTCTGGTCTAATTTTTAAATCGTTGGTTTTTAATACCTGTATCATTATTAGGAATGACATCAATTTACTAAATGCTATTTTAATTTCTTGTTTATTTGGATTAGTAAATGATATATATATATATATCCCTTTTTAAATTTTTTATAATATAATGTCTGGAGAAAATTTTAGTTATATTTAATTTTGATTTTTAATATTTATTAAATTATTTCAATTTACATGATTATATTTTACTCTTTTTTATGTAGAGGTTCAAGCACAATTCACATAATTTTGTTTATGTGGCACAATGTATATAGTTATAATGCAAGAGTATTTTTTAGAATCTTTTACATAATTTTGTCAAATGGTCAATAATTGTCTAATTAAATCATATTAGTTTATATGTTTCTTAAGGTATTTAAAAAAATTAGTGCCACTCTACTACTTTGTATTATGATCCAGTTTCTACTAATTCACATTTTTGAAAGAAATTTTCAATTTTTTGTTCTTTTATTTATAATTTTAGGGAGGAAGAGAATATTTTGGCACATATAATATTTAAGTTAATTTTATTAGATTCACTAAACAAGTTGAGAAGTCTATGAAACGCTTACTCTTCGCCTCGTTTCATTGCTACCTTAGATCTCATTTCTATCCTTAAAAATGTCTAGTAGACTGTATCTCGCTTTGGATTATTACTTCAGATGAGGATGGCATTTAAGAACTAGAAGACTAGCTATTGAATTAGTGGACTATTGATTGTAAATAAATCTTTACCATAAAAGTTAGTTCTGACAGTTTTTGCAACGCGCCTCAAAACTCGCAGTAAAATAGTATGCTCAAATATACCGATTAGCTTATTCAAGTATTTTTTTTCCCGAATTTTTTTAAAAAATTTAGATTAATTTATATTTTAATTGTAAATTTTAGTTTTTATTTCATAATTAAAATTTTATTAAATAAAAAATATTTAATTGCTAATACCAGTATATTTTTATTACTGCTAATAATAAATAAACTAATAATATGTGAAGATAAATTAATTGTGATAATTAGTTGAGTAATTGATTTGTACTTGATATGAATATTAGTTATTATTCAATATTGTTTTTTTTATAATATTTGCTAAAAATTTAAAAATTTTATATCTCTTTCCTTTAGCACAATTAATACTTAGGGGTACTTGATTAAAGAGTATGAGAATATAATATAATTGAATGAATAGTATTTCTATATCCAAGTTTGGGACATTACTCCATACTTCCGATTACGAGAGAAATGAAAGTCATTCCACTAAAGAAAGAAGTGTGACGGGCTTGACAGGAGCTGTCACGAGCGTGATAGGATCTGTCACTTGGTGACAAGAAATGTCACACGTGTGACATGTTCTTTTTTTTTTCTTTTTTAGCGCAACAATATTTTGGATGATTAAATTGTATTTTGAGGACATCATGTGGCTAATGATATATTAATGCAAGCAAATGCTAGATCATATTTTTCTTCAAGAGTTATGGAAAGGAAATACAGCAGTATACTTGATTTTAAACTTTTTGTCATCATAAATGAGATGCATAAATTAAATATAATTAAATGTAATATATTAAAATTTGATGTAAAACAAAATTTTAATAATTTTTTTCTTAAGATTTTTAACAAACGAATCATTATCCATAGTAATGGTAATCACTCTTTTGTCTTAACTAACTATAATAATCATAATGATTATATACATTCCATTTCTCATATATTTATTATAAATTTTATTATCATTGACGAAGTGAGCCAAGTACCTTAGTATGATTAATATGTAAAAGGAAGCACACATAGAGGAGTCATCGCGACTAATAGGGAGTGTGGTAGGATTTATAGCCTTAAAAAATCTTCAAATGACCTAACAAAGAGCTCTAATATTTTATTTGAACATTTCAAAGAGCTAACTTAAGAGTTTTGAATGAAGGGGAAAAAATAATTGTGTTAATACTATAGCGGTTATAACTTTAAAGTCACATTTATAAACTGTGTAGGTATTTAAGGTATCTGACGTAAGAAAAATATCTTTTCAATTAGCCTTTAGGTTTATTATTATTTTTTTAATATTTTGGCATGTAATTTGTGCTAAATGATCTAGCAGACTGATGGCTACCAACATATAACTTACAATAGAAACAGGGAGCTGTTCTCAAATCCTGAGATTTTAAAAAATTATGTAAAGAGTATAATTTTCTCATATTGCAGATTTGGTTAGTTTAGTGAGTTGATTTATATCTCTTCATTCACATGTTATTCATTCCATAACAATAAGTTAGATTTTATGTAAATTAAGGTTTGTGTTACTTTGAAAAACTTACAAGACGTGATATATACCATATAACAATCATATAATCTCTTTCAAATTGAGTGTTTCTTACATTATAAAAAGACTTAAATTATACGATATTATGGTTTTGTTTGAGGTAATTGGTCTAAAAAAGCTAAGTCGAGTAATGTGATATCTTGATTAGTTAAATACATATATATAGAATTAGGTCACAATCACATTCACAAAAGCAAAGTTTTGTGAATATAAATAAGATTGACTTCATGGTATAATACCCAGAAGAACGAATACCATTTTATACCGGCCGAAAAAGGAACAGTATTTGTTCCTTTCATACCATCCATTAATACCGATCGATATCGGTGTTTTTCGTTGAGTATTGGCAGGTATCCAAAATACCGGCCACATATCGGCGTCCGATACCATACATTTGGAAAATGCCAAGGACCTTTTTGAAATTTTTTGAAACTTAACCCTAAACGTAAACGAGCCCCCTCCCCTGCGTCTCTGTTGTGCGTCTCCACTCTCCACTCTCCACTCTCCACTCTTATGAACCTTCTTCTACCTTCCTTCTCATTTTTCTCTCTCTCTTTCATTGACTCTCACTTCTTCACTCACTAGTCACCATCACCGCCGTTCTCTCTCTCTCATTCTCCTCTTCATCTCCGACGATGTTGTTCCCTCTCCGGTAGTGCTGCTCCTTCCCTCATCCTCCCCGATCCACGCCTGCATCAGAGGATAGAGATCCTCCCTCGGCTCCTCCCATCACGGCCCCTAAGACGCCACCGTCTTCAACCCTCCTCCACGAGGACCACCGCACTACGTTGTCACCGCTGAACGTCTGAAAGAGGAGAGAAGGTCGCTGCTCGCCCAGATCTACACCCGAAGCCTGTGACCCGTCACCTGACCCAAAGCTAGTGAATTGTTTTTGGGTATATTTGTTGAGTTTTCAAATTTTTTCCTGCTTAATTGCATTTTTGATTATGAATCGGTTGGAGCTTGGATGTTGAAGGTTGGAATTAAATTTTGTGATTCGATTGGATCTTGGATTTGTGAATTGGTTGAAACTTAATTTTGTGATTTGAGATTTGCGTGTATCTGGGTTGGATATTGGAGTTGAATGATCTCGGTTTTGTCATTTGTGATTTGAATATTGGAGTTGAATTGAATGAGTCACTCACGGTGTTGTCTTGGTTTTGTGACTTGCTTGGGTTGGATTGGATATTGGAGTTGAATTATTGTTTGGTTGATTTCTGGTTTGGTTATAAAGATTGGTTTAAGTTTATCTAATTAAGAGAAATTTATGATAAGTTTTTGGATGAATGAAATGCACGGCCTCATGTGAATATGTGGTGATGTTGATTAATTGAATTGATTCAATTGAAAGTTTGTAAGTTGAAACTTGAAAGTTGAAACAACTTGAATTAAAATTTTAAATTGAGAATATTAAAGTTGTAAACTTGCAAAGACTTAAATCATTAATTGACACGTTCTTAATATTTGTGAAATATTATTTCATTTTTGGTATTTGGGTATTGACTTTAGGCAAATAATTAGTTGAGTATAAAATTGTGCAATTGTAAATTAATAATAATTCGGTTGTATTTAATGATAGTATTTGCCTATTTGGGTATTAGTTTTAGGTAAATAATTAATTCAGTATAAAATATGTTGAAGTTGAATTATTTGGTAATATATAAGTGTGAGGTATCATAAATATTTATAATAGATAATGTGTGAAAGTAGTGATATAATTAATGTGTCCCAAAAAGAATTTTTTTTTTCAAATTGTGAACATATGGGTTCCAATCATTTATACTTAGACTTATTAATGTCAATTAAAAATTGTAAAAGCAACTTATATATTTAAGAACGAAATATAGAATGGTGTATATAATATTATGGTTTGTTAGAAATGAAAAGAAGATTCAAAGCTTTAAATAAGAAAAAAAACATTTCTAAAAAAGTTATATCTTTCAACTTGATCCTCGTGTTATGAATATATCCTTCAACTTGATCATTATGTTATGAATAGATGTGTATGAACAATTACATTAGATATGCCATTCATTATTTAGCAATTATGTAAATCATATCATATCCTTCAATTTGATTTTATGTTTGAAACTTTGAATTGAAATTATTGGAAATTGTTGGAAATGGAAATTGTTTATTTATGTTTTGTGGTTGTTGGAAATGGAAAGTGTTTTGTGATTATTGGAAATGAAAATTGTTGGAAATGAAAATTGTTTTATGAATGTTTTGTGATTGTTGGAAACATAAATTATTTTATGAATGATTTGTGATTATTGGAAATGGAAATTGTTTTATGAATGTTTTGTGATTATTGGAAATGGAAAACAATGTTTCGTGATTATTGGAAATGAAAATTGTTTTATGAATATTTTATGATTGATGGAAATGAAAATTATTTTATGAATGTTTTGTGATTATTAGAAATGGAATTTGTTTTATGAATGTTTTTGTGATTATTGGAAATGGAAATTATTTTATGAATGTTTTGTGATTATTGAAAATGGAAATTATTTTATGAATTTTTTTTGATTATTGGAAATGGAAATTGTTGAAAATTGTTGGAAATGAAAATTGTTTATGTATGTTTTGTGATTGCTAGAAATAGAAGTTATTTTATGAATGTTTTGTGATTATTGGAAATAGAAATTGTTTTATGAATGTTTTGTGATTATTGGAAATGAAAATTGCTTTATGAATGTTTTGTGATTGTTGGAAATGAAAATTATTTTATGAATGTTTTGTGATTATTGGAAATAAAAATTGTTTTATGAATATTTTGTGATTATTGGAAATAAAAATTGTTTTATGAATGTTCTGTGATTATTGGAAATGGAAATTGTTGGAAATAGAAATTGTTTATGTATGTTTTGTGATTGTTGGAAATAGAAATTGTTTTATGAATGTTTTGTGATTATTAGAAATGGAAATTATTTTATGAATGTTTTGTGATTATTGGAAATGGAAATTGTTGGAAATGGAAATTATTTTATGAATGTTTTGTGATTGTTGGAAATAGAAATTATTTTATGAATGCTTAGTGATTATTGGAAATAAAAATTGTTGAAATTGTTGGAAATGGAAATTGTTTTATGAATGTTTTGTGATTGTTGGAAATGGAAATTATTTTATGAATGTTTTGTGATTGTTGGAAATGAAAAGTGTTTATGTATGTTTTGTGTAATTATATATGTTGAATAATTGAATTGTTAGTTTTTAACTTATAGTGAATTGTGTTCCAAGACATTGAATTGTGTGTAATGTAATTATACAAAATGAGTTATATTTTTTTTGGTAAGTCAGAAAAATTAATAAATGAAGCAAAGATATGTACAAAAGGTGGATATTCATATTGTGTAATGAAATTATGTGTTATTTATTTTGATATGTGCATTTATTTATTTTTACAAATAAATGGAAGGAATTTTAAGTACTCCTGATCAATTCACTTTAAGAACATACAATGATCCAGCTTGGACTTATGTTGTATTAGTTCCCGATATGAGGAACCATACTATTTGCTTATTTTGTAACAAGCATTTAGAAGGTGGAGGAATCACCTGATTAAAAGAAGATTTAGCTGGAGTTAAAGGAGATATGGAACTCTGTAAAAAAGTTAGCCATGATGTGAAATGACAGATGAAAACATTACTTCATGAATACCATCATGAGAGAGATAGAAGGGAAATGTTGAATTTTGAAATTGGTAATGAAAATTCATTTTCTAGTTTCCGTGGTGATTATAGAAATGTTGAAGGTGATAGTAGTAGTGGTGGTAGTGGTACTGGTAGTGTTCCATCTTAGGCTCAAGAAGAAGTACCTGAACTTGATGTGAGGAAGAGAAGAAGGCAGGTGACTAGTTTCTTTACACCACGAACAACTCCTGGAGCCTAACCTTCAATTCGTAGTGCAATGCAATCAAGAGATGAGGCTCACAATGTCGATATGGCAGTAGCTAGATGATGGTATGATATAAGTTAGTCATTCAATGCTTCTAGGTCTTATTATTATCAACCTATAATGGATGTAATAGCCTCTTATGTTTTGAGATACAAAGGTCCTTCGATTGATGACTTAAGAGGTAAACTTTTGAGTTGTTCTGTTTCTGAAATTAGAAGTTATTTGCCTAAAAGAAGAGTGAATTGGGGTACTTATGGATGTTCAATCATGTGTGATAGTTGGACAAATAGGAGACAAGAGCCTATTATAAATTTTTTGGTTTATTCTACAAATGGCTCTATGTTTTTGAAATATATTGATGCAGCTGACCTTATTAGAAATACTGAGACTTTGTTTATGATATTTGATGAAGTTGTGAATGAAGTAGGGCCATAAAACATTGTTCAGTTTATTACTGACAATGATTCCGCTTATAAAGCGACAGGAAAAAGGTTGCAAAATATGTATAATTTAATTTTTTGGACTTCTTGTATTGCACATTGCATTGACTTAATGATGGAGAATATAAAGGATCCTAGGTATTTTCCTATTATTGATGAGACTACGCAGAAAGCTAAAAAGGTGACAATTTTCATTTAAAATCGTGGATAGGTATTAAATTTGATGAGAAAGGAATTTTCCAATGGTAGGAATCTGTGTCGTCCTACTGTGACAAGATTTGCAACAAATTTCTTACCACTTCAGTCTTTTATTTCGATGAAAAAAGAGTTAATACAAATGTTTACAAGTGATAAGCGGATTGCATCTCAGCATGCTAAGTCTAAAGCTAGAGTGGAGGTTTGTAATACTATATTGAAAGATAGAGAATTTTGGTCTCAATGCCAGTTTTGTATCCAAGTTTGTTAACTTTTGGTGAGGGTGAGTCGCTTGGCTGATAGTGAAGAAAAGCCAACAATGAGTTATATTTTTTATACATGGAGAGAGCGACAGAAGCAACCAAGACCAATATGAAACATAGGTCGTCTTTATATACACCATATCTTTCAATCATTATCGAGAGAAGAGAAAGACAATTTGTTAGACCCCGAACTTTTGGTGGAAATTAGAAATATTAAAATGAATTTAAATGAGTGTTTTTGTATATGAATTGTGTTATA
>JAOQMQ010000003.1:20591761-20604394 GCA_027563845.1 Erythroxylum subrotundum
AATCTTATACGAGCACTTGGAGTGATAACGAATCCGGAAGTGAAGAAGAAGTTGTGAAGAATGATGCTTTAGTTACTTTGTACAGCAAAAGTCCAGGTACTTTCTTAACAGTAACCGAGAAGGAAGTAACTGAAGACGAAAAAGTGAGTAAATCTGGAATTTTCGGAAAAAATGCAAACGATTCAGCTCAAAGCTCGATCTCAAATTATGACAGTGATGAAAGTGGGTCAAGTGATAAAATGGAGAACATTTACGAGGTTTACGAATTAATGTACGAAAAATGGGTGAAAATATGTAAAAAGAATGAAAGATTGAAGGAAGAGAATCTCTCCATGAAGAACACCATCCAAGAGTTAGAAAAGAATTTGATGTTGACGTCAAATGAGCTTAGTGAAGCTAGAATGAAATTAGTAAGTACCGAAAAGAGATTGAGAATGTTAAATGGAGGTACCGAAAAGCTAGAAAAGTTGTTAAAAATTGTTAAAGTTAAAGGAGATCTTCAAGGCATTGGCTATAAGGGTGAGTGCTCTAAAGTGAATAGAAGAAAGATGACATATCCAAATCTATCCGAGAAGAAGAAACATCGAGAAAGAATCGAAGATTTATACTCACATGTCACTTTTGTGGAGTCATTGGACATATAAGGCCAAGATGTTATCAGTTACTACAAATGATGTTTCAAATGGGTCAAAACTGAAAATCTAGACACTCTCCATTAAATTTCCAGCAGCATCCCATAGTATCGAAGCAAGCTTGGATTAGAAAGGGTCAAGTACAAGCACAAAAACATAGTGAAGGAAAAACAAGAAAGTGCCCAGATTTGCAGTTAGTTACTGCTGAGGAAGTAACTGCAGGAACTGATCTGCAGTTAGTTACTACTGAGGAAGTAACTGCACGAACTGAAGAATTTTCAGTTACTTCGGATGATGAATCACCCAAAACACTAGAAGCTTATTTGAATTGAGATTCTTCATCTCGAATCCAAAGAAATCATCCAGTAGAAAACGCCATTAGAGATGTCAGCGAAAGAAGAAAAACAAGAGAAAGAAAAATGGTTGATTATTGAGAACTTGCAGGCTACTTATGATACACATCTTTATTCAAGCCAAAGAAAAAGACCAGGTTTGAATTTCTTCGAGGGGCACAGGGATAGTGTGCTTTACATTTTTTAAGTTTTTTTTGTTGTAAAAAAAACAAATAAAGGGGAGGAAAGATTTTTTTTGTTCTTTTGTTTTATGTTGTTGTTGTCATTCCATGTTTTTAGTAGTTTACATTGTGATTTCTATTTGGCTCCACCGAAGACTCCTCAGCTCTCTCATCGGTATAGATCTCTGTCAGATATCTCTCTCTCTTTTGGGCATATCTCTTAGTATTTTGAATGGTGGTAATTTATCTTCTTGACGTGCTTATAACTCTTCTGTTGGTATGATTATACTTTTTGACATTGTCTTGTCCCGAGGTGATGACATCAGATTGTTTACAGTGAATGTTTCATTCAGGGAGAGATTTCAAGGTATATGTGAGACTATTCGTCTTGCTTTTTGGCATCTTTTGTCCCAAGAGGGAGAAATTTGGATGATTGGATAACTTTTGAAACTTGATGTTTGATTAAAGGGGAGTATTTATCGTATGGATTGTGCATTTTATACTTATATGTCCAATTATGTTATTTAGGAGGAGTTTCACATTTGTGATAAAAAAATGCCAAAAAGGGGAAGATTGTTAGGATATATTTTATATATACCTTATTTAGTTTTGACATTTTAAATTGGACATATAAGAAAATAAAAATTATTATATGGATTGATGAAAATGGGTGGAGATTGTGTTTTAATAGAAGTTCAAATTATACACGTAGATATGCAGTAGATGTGGAGATTATGTTTAAATTGAAGTCTATCCAAAACATGCATCTAGAGATTGGGTTTTAATTGAAGTCTATCAAAAAAGGAGGTCACTTGCCGTGTGTGTGTGTGTTACTGCTGTGGTGTGGAAGTCACGTATGAGAAAAGAAAATAGGCTGGCTGCGCACTCTGTGTTGATATAGTTGAATATTGTGTCTTATGTTTTTGGCATAAAGTTGAAGAAGCCCACGTGGATCTCTATAGGAGGTGTTCCCCACATACTTGATTTATGATAGAAGTTTATTAAAACATGCAAGTTGAGAAGAAACTGAGTGCAATGTGTGAAGCAAAAAAATACGTGCGTGAGTTTCTGAAGTAGGATGTTTCACGTGTCTTTGAAGGAAAATACTGGTTGTTGCATATGTTAATTAACATAGCTGATTAACGTGTTTCGGGGTGTGAGCCACAATGAAGTTGTTTTGTCAATAAGGTGAATATCATCTTTGGTGATGTGGGGACTGATTATTACTTGAAGCAACACCGTGACTTATTCTTGTGAAGAAAGAATCAACCATGGAGAAGGTTTTCAGCCGAGTTATTTTGAGGAGATAAATCCATAAGAAAGTCTTTTTTTTTGTCTCAAGTATTTTATTATTTAATTTTCAGTTGATTAAATACTTGAGCTACTTTTATTTATTATCGTTTTGAGTGAAAGTAGTTAGAAAAATCCTCTGACGAGGTTAACATGAGTCAGTCGTGTTATCGGGTGTGAAAATCTTTCACGAGAAGTGAGGTTAAGTGATAGTGTCAAGGATTGAGTGGTGTCGACTCAGTAAAGCCTTGAGTAAATTTATTGTACTTCGGTGAAAGCTATTAATCTGAGTGATGGCCCCGCAGACGTAAGCAACGTGTGACGAACTGCGTTACCAAATTTCTGGTGTTTTTATTATTTCGGTTTTGCTTGTTTTTATTTTGTTGGTGGTAAATAAGTTTGCGGAAAATTTGCGAAACAGTTAACACTTTTGGTTTTTCAATACTAATTTATTAACCATAATTAAGACGTTATTGCATAATGTACAAAGTGTTCTTTGTATATTTTTAATTAAGATTTTATTGATTATCACAATAAAGTCTTTTATATTTATATTTATTTATATACACACACATCACTCTCGTATAGGGTTATAATCAATCAAAAGTAAATTGAGTAGGAAAGGCGATTGGTTGTTTAGACCAATATAACTAAGGGGAAGGAAACCATTCACACACCGACATTAAGCATTTGTAACGAAGAACTGCGAGGAATTACAAGAAATGGTCTTGCATTAGTTGTCAAGCCGCAACCCACTTAAAGCTTTCTGCAATGTTCAGTGAAGGACTCCTAAGTTCCAATTCAAGATAAAATTGACGATATGAGGATGGAAAGTGATGTGAAATTAAATTACCTGAAAGCATGATAAAGTATACTGGACATCGCTGGTTGAAATTTGGTGATGAAGGACGAGTCTATTGCTGAAAGAAACAGAAAATGAAGATTATCAAGTTTTCTTGGAAGAACAATCTGTGTAATGCTAGGCTAGGCCCTCAAAATAGACATACTTGAAATCTTGGGATATAGGCAAGCACTAAAATGGCGGAGAATTTCTGTCTGAATCAATATAGGCAGGATTTGAGCAAATAATAGTAGAACTAGAGGATTGCTAAGAGCTGATAGCTAACCTGTGGGGACCCCATGCCATAAAATGGACGCCTTGTTGCTCTAGATTCTTTCTTAGTTTTTCTGCTGTAACATTGCAGCCCTCTACGATGTCCACAAATACCTGAACCCAACAGAAACAGAGAAGTGTCACCATCAATTCAATCAATGAAGCTCGAAACAAAGACAAATCAACAAAAGCAATTGTTCAGATGGATTAAACTTCTTTCAAAGGCTCACTATATTGGTTTCCATAGCTTCAACGTCCACTCTCAGCCCTTTAATTTGGTTCAGTCCCTCTGAAAACAAAATATGTAGTTGCTCCATGAATTTGGCAATTGTCAAGGAGGAGTAATGCAAGTGGAACATAGAGCTAAGCTGAAAGATAAACTGCATACCTGCTAGTATCTTAGCCTTCTTGTGATCTTCTGCTAGCTTTCCAACATTCTCTTGTATGGCGATTAAAGCAGCAGCACCCAGGACACCAGTTTGCCTCATCCCACCTCCTAAAGTTTTTCTGATGATCGTAGCCTAGAAAGACGCACAAAGAGTTCAATATTTGTTCAAGATCAAATGTGGTTGAATAATAAGGAGAAGCTGATTTTGCTTCTTAGGGAAGATATCTACCTTGGAAATAAAGCTTTCAGAACCAACAATAACAGATCCAACTGGTGCCCCCAGACCCTTTGACAAACATACCTGCTCAGAAAGTTTAATTTATGGAGACAGGTGAAGATATAAAGCACACCGATCAAGAGAACATAAGGAAAATGATTGATAGATTCTTCGCTAGCGTCATACCAAAACTGAATCGGCAGCTCGTACAAGTTGATGAACGGGCACTCCAAGTGCCTGAGAAACCAATCCTTCTAGATTAGATATTACATATAGTTCAAAACACCAAGAAAAAGAAGATTGATGGTGTAGGACACAGGACGGAAAAACCTGAACTAAGTACCAGATGCTTAAACAATTTTAAGGGAAATGAAATAAGAAAAATTCCAAGTCCTGGATTTTGTAAAAAAGAAAAAATGTAACTGATATCTAGTACATTGTCCGGAGGAAGTCTTCTGCACAAACATTTCAGAGTAAGCTCATGACTATTCCGGCATCCAATCACACGTGTTCTATATCTATACATCCCTACTATTTCTGTGCTTGTGGATGCGTTTTTCTGTTGGAATTGCCTTACTTGTATCTCTGATTTTGATTACCATAATATTATAACGTTCTGACAAATGAATATTCAAATGTACTATCTTCTGCATATGGCTGCAGAATGTAGGGGTAAAAAATGCGGAACTACGGCATATATTAGCCACAGGAAATGTTACTCACGACTGATGCATTGAAAATTCGAGCTCCATCAATGTGAAGTTTCAGACCATGCTTCCTAGCTAGTTCTCCAACTCTGTCAGTATATTCTACAGACAGACATCTGCCACCGCAGCTGGGAAAATTACACAAGCGCCAACATGACCAAACAACACATTACAGCAGGTTATTGTCTTTTCCGAAGATAAAAGTTAGTGAAAAAAGCAAATATTTTATAAGCTATTAAAAGAAAAAAGGCTTCAGGAAACTATATTGGAACAAAATGGGTGTATATATTATTCATAGAATTTAATTAAATTACAGGAGTTGGACACATACTGTGCTTGTGAGTTCTCCAGGCAGATAAGCCTAGTAGTTGGAAACAGAAGGGGGCAAGCAGGATCTCTAATTGCAGATTCAATTAAGTCAATATCCATAGTCCCATCCTTGTTATTCTTCACAGGCCTTGAATGAACACCCCCAAGAGTTGCGATTGCCCCATTCTCACAGACATGGATATGAGATTTGTCACCAAGAATAACCTCACTTCCCCTAATGTCACAGTGTGCTAGTACACTAATAAGGTTGCCCATAGTTCCTGTTGGAACAAAGAGAGCTGCTTCCTTGCCCATGATTCTCGCCATTTCATTTTCTAATACCAAAGTTGTTGGGTCATAACCCAAAACTTCATCATCAACCTCAGCTTTTGCCATAGCAATTCTCATTGCTTCAGTTGGTTTGGTCACCGTGTCAGATCGGAGATCAACCTTTCTAGTAACCATTTTCTCTGAAACTAGATCCCAAATGGAAAAAAGGAAACCAAGACTCAGATCAATTCTTATCAGATTCTTAAAAATTAAAAAGAACTAATATGAATCATCTACAATTACGTTTTTGTTCTTCTGCAACTATTTTCAGTGAATGTCCAGTAGACCAATGCTAGCCAACAAAAATAGGAAGCATTAGGACGATGGAGTAGTGCTAGAGTTTTAACAAAATTTTAACCACAAAGCCAAGTGGATCATTGCTGTTCATCTTGAAAGCAGCTAAAATTCAATACCAACTCATCTGATTAAGCTCAAGTCTTAATAGTACACGAAAATAGACTGAAATTGCTTCAAATATTCCGCGGAGTCGAGATTTGTAGAGTGTCAAACCAGAAGCTGCAGATAGCTTAATTAACAACTTTCCAGTTCCATGCCTATAGAGCTTAAACCAGTCTTTAACAAAATTGGCAGCAGACAACAGGCGTGAGCAAGTTGTGTTCTTTTACAACATAAAAGCATTATAAAAGATGAGTATTCTTCTCCCTGCTATGTATCTGAGAAATTCCCACCTTTAAAAAGTCGATTTAAGTTAAAACAAATTGAAGAACTAACTTTTGGGTAGCTTGAAAATAATTAACAGAAACAGAAAATCACTTACCAGTTAAAGCAAATCTGTATGAATTGGATTGTCAGACACTGATCCTTTCCTGGCAACAAAGATTCCAATAACCTTAGAATATAACATGATTTAAGAAAAGAAAAAACAAGACATCAGAAGTCCGATGTTGCACTCGAAACATGCTCCTCCATGCCACCTACCACTTGAAAAGATATGTGGCTCGAAGAAAGAAGAAACTTAAGAAAGTTGATATAACTCGGACATAAATTCGATCCTTAAAGTTCCTCGAGTACTTCCAAAACTCCTGAACAAGAATCCAAACAGGCAGCCTAATCACTGAAACGCATTGCAAACAACCATACATCTGGAACTTCTAACAATGTATGTGTACACAATAAAAATAGACAAGCTACTAGAAAACAAGCAGTAATATATACTGCCAAAAAAAAGATATTACAAACTTTGAGCTGCAGCTCTCTACATCACACTCTCTTATTCTCTTTTCACTTTGCTTTTTTTTTTTCACTACTTAAACACTACCCATATAACTCCTTTTTATAACCATTAAAGTCGGTTTTGTTCACTGTTTTTTTTTTTTTTTTTTGGTGAGAAGGAAATTTGTTCACTGAATTTAACACCCCAAAGTCAACCAAAAAGACTTAACACAATAAATGAACGTTGACAGGTAGCAAAGGCAAAGGAGAAGAGGTATACTCAACTATTGTACCGTCGGGTTGGACTAGGCATGCGATGGCCAAAACCCAGAAAAGCAAACGGAAAACGACTAAAGAGGAAAGGACCTCAACGTATACCTGGTTCCAAGAAACATGTGGCATAGACACTCTTTTGACTCACAATGCAATGAACTTCTCGTGCTCCTTTGCTTTGGAAAATGATAAGCCATCATTAGAGGCCTCGTTAATATGAATTATATTATTATTTTACAAATGTAGGATCTTGTATAATTGGTTATTGGTTATGGTATGCCATACATTTTGATGAGTTGAACAATAAGACCCAATGTTATTGATTGAGTAGTATATTTGGTTTATCAACCAATACTAGAATTATAAATTTCAAATATTTAAGGTAATTATTCAATAAAGTCAAAAGTTATGTCACTTTAGTACTATCGAGCAATAGTTAGAAGTTGACATAAATTAAATGAATATAAGGGTTTATGTTTGTTTTGATGACAAACTCCACGTTCATTTACATACTTTCTGACCCTTTTTGTGTGTGTTCCCTTTCTAATGAAAAATTGCTTGAAGTATCTTAAATGTGTCAAATACACTAAAATATCCAACCATTGAGTTATCATGAAAATAAAATACACCTTTTGGCCTTTAATTCTGGTTTATTGCGTACTGTCAATCTTCATTTCTATTTTATAAATCTTTGACCAAATATAAGGTGAAGAACTTAAACTACCATCTTTAATTATTTTTATCAACTTTTAAAGTGTAGTATCATTTATCAAACTCAAATTGATCTCTTTTAACAAAAAATTCTAAATTTTATATATGATCATATAATAAAGGACAATACTACATATTATGAAAAGTGCATCCATTATACTTTTTCATTTACCTTTTTTTTTTAATCCAATTTCAAAATCATAACCAAATAATCTATATAGTCATGGCTATTAACAAGGTAGATTATCTTCTTCTCTAAAAGAAACTTCAAACTCTTGTGATCAATGTGAAACATAAAGTTTCTTCCTACAAGATAATGATTTTAATGTCTAATAGTCGTTATTAATACTAATAATTGTCTTTCATAATAAGGTTATGTATTTTGGTGAAAAAGATTTACTCAAAAATGTTATAGAGTATCCTTGCATCAAAATTACTCCTATACCTTTTCCAATATCACTAACATCCACAATTGAAGTTTTAAAGAAGTTAGGTAAGGATAACACAAGAGTTATTGTTAAGAATGTTTTAGATTTTGAAAGGATTCCTCTGCCTCCACTTTCCTTCCAAAAGATCCTTCTTATCTAGGTTGTTAACGTTTTCTTAATTGTCCATAGACCTTAATAAACCTTTTATAAAAAAAATGCTAACCTAAAAATGATCCTCAACTGCTTGAGAGAGTTAGGTATAGGCCACTTCCTCATAGCTTCAATTTTCTTAGGGTCAGTAACTATATTTATGACGTTATTATATGGTTTAGGTACTCCATTTGGTCAACTCCAAATACACATTTACTTCTTTTAGCAAGAAAATAATTTATTCTTATAATGTGTAATATTTCTATTAAATGAGTCATATACTAGTCTAATGGTGAACTATACGCATTTATATCATTAAAAAATCAAAATAAATCCCAAAAAGTAGTTGAAACAAAGTTTTCATAAACTATGAAAGGTTGCAGTTACATTTATATGGTCAAATGACACTATCAATTATTTATAACAACCTTAATAAGTCTTGAAAGCTATTTTATAAGTATCATCTTCCCTCATTATGATTTTTTTGATAACCTAATCTCAAGTCCAACTTAGAGAAACATCTTTCCCAATGTAATTCATCTAATAATTTTCAACAAAAGGTATATAAAATTTGTCCTATATTATTTGCTTGTTGAGTACCTTGTAATCTACATACAATCTTTAAGTACCAACTTTCTTTTTAACCAACATTATAAGGGATGAAATATGACTCATAATATTCTTAATCATATCTAAAGTAAACATGTCTTGCATAATAACTCCTATGGATTTTATCGACTAATGTATCTATATGATCTTTCATCTATAGTTAAAGCTCCTTCTTTAAGTTTAATATAGTGATTATGTAACCTGATTAGAGGTAAGTGGGTTGATTCACTAAAAAACTTAAAAAATAATCCAATGATGTTATTAATAGTGCCTTCAGAAATATGAGTGGTGATTTGGGATAATAATGAGAATCAAGTGTCCATTCATGTTGTTGGTCATTCTGCCATAGAAAAAAGTTATGCATTAGATCCTTCTTTTGCATTAATCTAGTGAATTTCTTATATGAAGTTGATTATATCAGTTGGTCATTCTTAATTTTTAATCAAACCAATTAATCATTCTACTAAAAGAACTCATTGCCCTCTTCTAATAATTGAAAATGAAATCATTAGTGAACTGCATTCCCAATACTTATTATAGCCTCCAATTTTTATTACTAAAGTATTTATACAAAATTGTTGACTAGTCATAGTTTAACGAAAATTCTTACATATATATGAGAATTTCAATTACATTCTTCTTACCATTGTTGTCTTTTGTCATTCAGTACCCTTGGAAGCCCCTTTTTGCGTTACAAACTCAAACACAAAAGTTGTAAGTGTTTTCCCCATCAACCAAAATTTATAACATTCTATTTCTTAAGTGCTCCATTAACATTAGAAGTTGGAAATTCTAAGTTAGTACAACAACCATTGCGTTGAACAACCATTGCATACAATGAAATGGAAGGTTGATCAGTTTCATCTTCCTCAACTCTCTCTTTTATAACCTAATTACTTCTATATCCTTCAATCACCTTTCTACAATATATATTTGAAATTGTTTACATTTTCCTTTATGACTAGGTATATTACTTCAAAAACATAAACTCAGACTCTTTTCATCCAATTCTTTGCTATATTGGATGCTTAATAAACTTGTTAACCCTAGATTTTATCCTTTTTTACTCTAAACTTAATTAGATTTCCCAACAACCCACTAGTCTATTTTGCTCCTCTACCAACAATTGGAGGCCTATAATTATCCCAAAAACTAAAAACTAGTTTTGTTTAAATTTCTCATGTAACTTTTTGTCTTTCTAGTTAAATCATAATATTCTTGTGTGTTTTTTCAATTAAGTTACTTCATTGGGTATCCATCACTAGGTATCCAATCTCCTTCATAGGGCGTTTTAGGAACAAAATCACTATATAAGACTCAATATTCACCAAATTATGTGAAAAAGAAATAAAATTCCTTATAATACTGCTTTATTAATTCTTGCTATATCAATTCTTTTAATTCACCCATATGATCATTTGAAAGATTCACCAAAACATTGTTCTAACACCAAGATATATTTTCTCCAACTCAACACATACGAACTCAAACAATTCTTACATATAGTTGGTGTCCTTGTCATGCCTTATTATTCACGTGCATCGAAACAATTCTTATCTTTAAATTAGAAGGTCTACCGTTCAAAAAGACAAATTGCTCATATCGACTATCTATTACCTTAATCTTGAGCTATAAAAAAGAGGAAACTCAATTTTGTTGAACCGTTTAGGCACTAAGTAGCTCCCTCATGAATTGACCTTTTTGCGTTTCTCATCAGAGCTCCTCTACAAGATTCTTATTAAAATCATCTTATTGAGTTCTCCAATTGACGAGAATCAATTGCTTTGATACTAATGGTACGATCAAAATTGATTGTGTAGTTAATAAGAAAATTACTATGACACTAAAATAAACTAGAATTTGAAGATTAAGAGAAGATTAGAAAGAAGACAATCATCAATAGCTCAGCTGTCATTTAATAAATACATTGCTAGCCGGTACATAAATACTAATTGAATCATAAATATGTCAAAGCTTCCTAAATTACATGATATCATAGTAATAACATTATGTCCTAAAGTTACATGACATCACCACACTCATTATTACTGGCTCCTTAAACAGTGATGCTCTCCCTTCTCCTCCTCAACTATTTTTTAGCTAATTTATATTAAATAATAGTAACATATAGCATTAGATACTCCAAATACGTATATCTATACTCCTTTTTAGCTAATTTATATTTAAACAATGATACTCCAAAAACACATGCCTATGCTTCTTTTTTCATCCAATTCTGTTGCTTAATGAACCTATTAACCCTAGAATTGACTCCTTGTTTATTTACTCCAGCCAAATAACCCTAGAATTGACTCCTTGTTTATTTACTCCAGCCCTAATTGGATTTGCCATACAAGTACTTTCTGTCTCAATCAAAGTTGGCTATAATTGAAATGCAGCCTCACAAGACCTGCACAAAAGCCATAATTTTACTCTTTATAACATGATACCTACTGCATGATACAAGGAAAGGTCACCACATAGACCTCAATGGGCATGATTGCGTACCTGTACCGTATATACACCTTTGAGCAACTAGTTGCTGACAGATGCCACGTACCTTTTGGGAGAGACTACTTATTGAGCTTAATAATGGCTAAAGTCTATCGGGTTGTGTTTAGCTGATATGGAGCTGATAAATCTTGAAAGACAGCTTAAAGTTTGGGGCTGAGGACATTTACTTAAAATGTTCTTCTTTGGCATGTCAGCAAATTAAATTTAAGGTTTCTTTTTGACTCCTATCGTGTGAAGGAGTGGATGGATGAGTGTGTATAGGAAAGCATTAGATAAAGCGTACAGGCTGTTGGATAAGTGTCAATAATAAACCCAATTGGATATGACTCAGGTTGACTCATTTCTGATCTCATCTCAATTGGATATGGCTCAGGTTACAGGTTTTACGTGACAAACAATCTTTTGACGGCTGTGTACTTCCACAATGTACCAGTCTCTCAGCTTCCATGCACCTTCCTCCTAAGAAATGTACATTCAATTACAAGTAAAGAATTGTGGATCCATTTGCTTTTTAAAGCGACATGAGGGTTATATTAATGAAACTTAAACCACTCATATCAGCTTCAATATGGGTCCAACATAAAGTTATTAAAGAAATCGAGACCCCGTGATCCATTCTGACTCTGCAGTAAGCAATCAATTGTGTGAAGCAAATAAGCTGCTACTACACATGTTGGCTTATTGAAATTATTGACCTCGCAGCAATGCAACATACTCAAAAACTCCTGGCAGCATTAGGCTTTTGATAACAATCCTAAGCGTAGCCCCAGCTTAAGCTCAGTTCGGATTATCCGTAATCTAGTTTCCACCCATTTAAACTCTCAACGATAAACAACAATGACTAGATCCTCTACAAAGATATTTCAAAACAGTTCCTCAATACACCAACAGTTACATAATACCTCACGATGTAACAGACTAGGTCCCCCACCCGTAGTCCCTTCAGCCATCCAAACAAAATAATGTCCTGGGCAACAATGTCCAGTTCTTCTAATATCATGAAAAGAAAAATTATGGGAACTCTGGCAAAGGTCCCTGATTAATCATTACAGTAGCCAGTATCTGGCGTCTTCTGTTCCCAATAATTTGACCAGGAGGCTTGTAAAGATTTTGGTGCACCTCATTCTCAGGTTTTCAAGTTACTCTAGCAAGTTACTATCCTTTTTAATCTAGTCCTGAGGTCACACATCAACAGTTCCCCCATCAACAGCACTTCCATCCATGACATGTAAATTCTCCTCATCCTTAATTGCTTCAGCACTTTCATCCCCATT
>JAOQMQ010000003.1:20630087-20644472 GCA_027563845.1 Erythroxylum subrotundum
CACCACAACCTTTGTCACTACAGGCGTATAGTGACTCTGATTGGGCGGGAAATCCTGACGATAGGAAGTCCACAACCAGGGGTTGTGTCCTCCTAGGGGGCAATCTAGTATTTTGGAGCTCAAAGAAGCAAACTACCGTATCCCGCTCCAGTACTGAAGCCGAATATAGAGCCCTAGCTCAAAACTCTACAGAGATTCTATGGCTTCACTCACAACTCAAAGAACTAGGGTTTACGCTCCAACACACACAAATTCTTTGGTGCGACAATAATGAAGCTCGATTACTTGCCCAAAATCCAATCTTTCACGCCCGTACAAAGCACATCGAAGTCGATGTACATTTCATACGAGATAAAATAACCAGTGGACAACTAGATGTGAGATATGTAAATACTGAAGATCAATTAGCCGACTTACTCACAAAACCCCTCACGGCATCCAGAACATCGACATTAATCTCCAAACTCCATGTTTCAGCTCTTCCTCACTCTGGCCTGACAAGGAATACTCGAGAGAACAACGATGATGATAAAGATAAGCCAACCGCAAAAATGTTGTCAACAAATATCCAAGCCTCGTGTGTTAGATCTATCTCCAAGCTTCGTGTGTCAGATCTTCCTCACTCTCGCTTGACAGGGAATGTTCAAGAAGACAACAACATTTTGATGAAAGAAAGGCCACCGATGATGAGCCAAATTAAACATTCAAGTGGACTAAAAGCCAACAGTTTATTAAAGCCCAAGAAATGAGACCGACCCACATGCTGCAGCCTTGTACTCTTGACAAGTCTTCTAGAAGAGCTCCTCTATACCTGCACATCACCAGATTGATTCACTCATTCT
This sequence comes from Erythroxylum subrotundum, assembly GCA_027563845.1. Classification (NCBI taxonomy): domain Eukaryota; kingdom Viridiplantae; phylum Streptophyta; class Magnoliopsida; order Malpighiales; family Erythroxylaceae; genus Erythroxylum; species Erythroxylum subrotundum. The sequence goes on from JAOQMQ010000003.1 coordinate 20,630,930, forward strand.
TCACAACTATACAAATAACTGATATTGTTATTATGTTACAATTCACAACCATTAGATCAAAACAAATAAAAATCAATGGTCAATATCAACACTTGTACAATGTATAAATATACACATCTGTCAATGAAAAAGATAAGAAGCATTACTACAAATTTATTTTCTTTGTCTCAATCTTTACATACGCCATTCGGGATATTTATAAGCTTACTTATATGCGGTAGGTTGTGAATGAAAAATACTAAGATTTGGTAGAGGATATTTGGTGGATATAAGAGCTTTTGTTTTGAAATGATTGGTTTGCGCTCTAGTCAGCATAAGATCAGAGAGAATGTAGGTCGTAAATGGCTCATAGCTGAAGGAACTTACATCGAGGGAGCTTCGGGAAGAATTGGAATTAAATAAAGAAATATATGTGGCTGGTTTAAACAGAGAGGATGCATCTTGTAAGAGTTGAAGACTGATTTCAAAAGATGGAAATAAATTAAGGATATGAGAAGAATTCACAAAAGAGGAATAGGGAATTCACAAAAAAAGAATTCAAAGACCAATATACACCTTGTTGGTTATTTCATAAAGGCACATATGTCCTTTGTGCTTAGTATTGTACCCAAGAAATACACATAGTTTGGATCTATTTCCAGTTTGTGAGAAAAAAAGATGAATAGATAGGTAGCATAAGCAACCAAACGTTTTAAGAAGTGTGAGCTTAGATGATTGATTGTAAATGCATTCATAAGGTGATTTATAGGACAGGATTGGAGTAAGTGTACAATTGATAAGATACATTGTGGTGGAGAATGCATATTCCCAGTACTTAAGAGGAAGAGGGGTATGAGATAGAAGTGCTAGCCCTTTAGCTACAATGTCCTTATGTCTATTCTTTGAGGCTTTATTTCTCTCTTTAATTTTTTGGACAAGATACTCGTTGATGAACACTAAAATTATAGAGAAACTTGGTGATGGGTCTATACTCTCACCCATCCCAAATCAGTTTGCAATTGTTTGATTTTGTGAACAAATTTGAGTTTGCACAATGGTATGGAAATGTTTAAAGATATCATAGACTTTATTACGGGTACACATAAGAAAAATCCAAATATATTTGGTGCAATCATTAAGAAATTGAACAAATTTCTGAAATCCATTAATGAAAGTGACAGGAGAAGAACCCCATACATTACTATAAACAAGTTCAATAGGAATAGAAAAAGGTTGGCATGAAGAGGACAAATGCAACCTATGATTTTTTCCTAATTAACATAGACCGCATAAAGAGATATTCTTATTGTAGAAACAAGGCAAACAAAATTTAGAAATTGTAATCATAATAATCTTGTCATTAAGATGACCCAATCTATTATGCCAACTAGATAGGGTAGTTCATTCACTAATAAAAGTAGAAGAAATGAAACTATAAGAAATGATTTTGGAGAGGTAGTAGGAGCATTTGAGAGTTTAGAAGCTGCTAGAAGTTTATATAGTCCCTGATCAAGCTTCCCTTATAATAGGAACTTTCTCTGCATATCTTTAACAACATAAACATCATGATAAAATTCCATTGAAACTTTATTGTCATGAGTGAATTGCGAGACACTCAATAAATTTTTGGTTATAGAGGGAACATAAAGAATATTACGTAAAACAAACTTTCGATAGGGAGTTAAGAGCGTACCGGTTCCAATATTATGAATCACAAGAAGCTTGCTATTTACTACTTGAATATGTTCATCAGCATGATATTCATAGTGACCATTCAAGTTGTTTAGATTGACAGTAAGATGAGCTATCTACAAACCAGACAGATATATTCGTTGGAGAAGCAATCATGGAAGCAAGTAGTTAAGGAGTTTCAACTGAGAAAGAATGGTTGAACTCATGATAACACTCACTAGCACAATGTCCTTTCTTATCACATATTTGACATATGTTGATATATTTCCCTTTTCTATTGTTGTTGCCAGTGAACCTATTATTTGAGCTTTGGTATTGGTGATTCTTTCATTGCTACCCTTGATTATTAGAATTTCCATGGTTACGATTGAAATTCTTGTTCTAATTGTTTTCTCCTCCACAATTGACATTAGTCACGTATGCATCATGAATAATTTAAGGTTCTTCTACATTTAGACGCACCTCTTCATCAAGGAGGAGACCTAATAAAGTATCCACAAATGTAGGATCATCTAATGAGTGAACATTAAAGGTTGATTTGAATGTTTTATACCTTAGGTCCAACCCATCCATGATGTGTTGAACACGTTCTTGTTCTGAAACTATGGATCTAACAACAACCAATCCATTTGCACAATGGTTTTCTTTAGGACATAACTGATGATAGTCATGGTGCCTTATTGGAGAGTCGTCAACATTTTGCAGAGATGCATAACTCTTGCTTGATTTTGAGACTTAAAAGTGGCCTCAATCTTAGCCCATACTTGATGAAAAGTCTTTAGTCTTACCACCAAAGGAAGCACCTTCTCTATTACGACTCCTTTTAGCCATACACATGCTAAATTGTCTTTCTTCATCCATGTTGTGTAAACAGGATCAACATTAGGTTCATGAGTTTGTGTTGGCCTAGTAAGATACTTTGCAGGAGCAGTTGCTTCTTCTACAATAACATCACCTAAGTCATAGGCTGCAAGTGCTTGTTTTGCTACAAGAGCCCAAGTATCATAATTTTCCTTTGTGAGTTTAATGGAGATGATTGGGATTGTGTTTTGAGTGTTTGAGCTGGATAACATATTGAGGAGCTATTTCCAAAAATGATGATTAGTTTGAGATGGGCTCTGATACCATAACAAAACTCAGATTGTTTTAATATCTTCTATTGTTGCGTCTTAAGTTTATTTCCACTATAAATACATGAGTTAGTTATAAGTACATAAGATATTATAAAATTATGTTACATCCATAAAAAAGGGCTTCCTGGATACATGAAGCTACGAGATATAAATAAAGTTAGCAGGCTAATGATAAGAGTTTATCTCTTCTATTGAGAAAAGTCAAAAGATGTATTCAATGAGTTAACAAAAATTTCAACAAATATGTTAAATTTATTATTTTATTTATTAATAAATATTATATAAAAATAGAATAAAATTATTTTATTTCAACTTTTATGTAGCATTTTTATTCTTTTTAATAATAAATTATAACTATACTAATATTGATAATTAAATAAGTTTTTTAAAAATTAAAAATTAAAAACAATAATCCCAACATTTATCCGTATTCTTGTATGCTTTTGATATCGTTGATTAGTTATTGATCCTATGTAAGTCCTTATTTAATTCCATTTCTTGCCTTTTTGCCTTTTATTTGTTTTTTTTATCTTCACTCCCCCGTTTCTATTGAGTATAAAATCTACATCATCTAGCACACCAATTAAAAACAATCGAAGAAATATATTGTACTTTTGTGTGTTAGTTGCTTTTTTAAAGACTTTAAAGAGTGAATACAATTTATATTCAAGATTTTATGGACCAATGAATTAACTATAAGCATATTTGTTGTTACTAATTAATGTGGTATTTATCATAAAATATTACTAATTAGTTCAGTATACTAGTAGTAAAATGTAATAATAGGATTTGTTGTGATGTTTACGTCATTTATTATATATGTACTTGTGGGGGCTTTTAGATTCTTTTTTATTTAACATCTTATTCAATGATAATGGCAATAGTAACCTTAATGTATACCAAATATATATTACTTTTGTGTTAATGATAACCTTGTTGGCAATAATAACTTTCTTTGATATGGAAAGGATAACGCCTTAATTGGCAACCTTTTTTGAAATATAGAAATCAATGACAATAGTAAATGGTATAAATTAACTTACATTGAATGTGGAGTAGACATTGAAATAAAAAAGGCATGGTGTTTAATTGAATGATTTTTCATAAGGAACATTCACAAAAATACATTATAGAGCGACTTCTCAAACTAAGTTTTTGAGCTTTATGAATATTAAATATGTATAACCTATAACAAGTTCAAGTTTGGAATTAAAAAAATTGTTATCATATATAATCTTGTTGGAAAATGCTTAAATAGTACAAAAATGTAACACATGTTATATTTATTAACTTAAAAACATGTATAACACTATTATACTTGTGGTTTAATATTTTGGTTCACATTTTTAACTTGACGTTCAGTAGATTAAGATGGTTGGTCCTGTTATGATAGTCCACCTCTCTCCAATGTTTTCCCACTCTTATTTGATTGAACTAGTAGTTTTCTTAAAGTTATACTTGATTTAGTTTTGAACTTAAGATCTCTATGTTTAAAGGACAACTTCAAGGTTCTTAGGTTCATATCTCTAAATTTTCTTTTATGAATATGCAAACCTACCAACAGAGACGGATGCACATTGGGGGCAAGTGCTCCAAAAAATTTCATATAAAAATATATATATATTTATAATGGGAGTAAAATTTTATTTTTTTATAAGATCAAAACTTAAAATAATAATATTTTTATATGAAATTTTTTGGAGCACTTGCCCCCAATGTGCATTCGTCCCTGTTGGTACAGCCACAGTGAAAAGAGCTTTCTCCGCAATGCAAATTATCAAGAGTTCACTTTTTAATAAAATGAGAGATGACCTATTGAATGATTGTTTAATGTGTTACATTGAAAGAGATGTATTTGCAAATATTGACAATGATCTTATTATGAAAAGATTTTAATCTATGAAAAGTAGGCAAGGATCATTGTAATTTTAACTATTTTATATTCTTAATAAAACTTTATTTTTTATTTAGTTTTGATATGAAAATTTTTGTGAAATCTATATTTTATTTGGGCCCTCCTATCTTAAATTCCTGGCTCCATCACTGATCTCAACATCATAATATTAAAATTTTTATTATGCCATTATCGAATATAATATTCGTCTTGAAAATATGAAGTTGATTATTTCATATATTTATAAAAAAAAAGTAACAAATTTTCCTTCTAAGGACAAAAATTGGTGAATAATAAGCTTGAAAATTCCTAATCAAATCTTGATAGGGTAAAAAACATAAAAAATGGAAACTTACGCGAGAGTTAAAGCATAAAAAGAGGTCATTAGGACAAAAGGCTAATACGCTATGACCTAGGTAAAAGTATACGCGTGTTCAAAATTCAAAGTGGGCTATAAATTGGTCAACACATGCTCCTAAATAGAAATTTCACAAAATAAAGGGAGAGGAAGAAAGAGAAAGCTAACTAAACAATGACCTAAGAAAAATTAAAAAGTTAGAAACAAAAACAAAGGAATTTCTTATACTACCTTATTTAAGTATATGCTTTAGCATATTTTTGTTTATTTTCTCAATAAGTAAAAATCCTAAATACCTCTCTAGGTTTGTAGTTAATAACTAAATGCCTCTTTAGGCCTCTTACCTCAATTTTTAAACAAAAATTATACGTTTATAGGTTTATAGTTAAATAACTAGATAACTCTTTAGATATCTTATCTCACATTCATACCAAAACCTAGGTAGGACTCCAGGTTCACAATTAAATACCAGGGTACCTTTCTACATCTCTTACCTCAATTTCATTTCCAAACTCTCTTGTCCAAATTTACTTTTCAAGCCCTAAACATCTCTTTAGGTTTGTCATGGTTTTAAAAACCGGACCGGACCGGCCGGTTCGGTCGGTAACCGGTCGGCTATTCGGTTCGGTTCACCCTAAAAAACCAGTTTTTAATTGACCCAGTCTGAACCGGTTAAAACCGGTCAATTGACCTGTCGGACCGGTCTGACCACTGGTTCAACAATTTCTTTTTGATATATTTTGTATTTTTTAAATATTATTAATATTATATATAATTAAATATAATTATTGCATAATTATGACATCACACTGGTTCGACCACTGTCGAACCGGTCAAACCGGTGACCAGTAAGGCCTCCGGTTCGATGACCGGTTCGGGTTTCAAAACACTGAGGTTTGTAGTATGAATACTTGAATACTTTTGTGGATCTTTGATCGTGTCGTTTGAGCTTTAAAATTTATAGGTCCTCAAATACCTCAAGCGCACAAGTTGCGATTGAAGTATAAGAGGTGTCGATCCCACAAGGAGGGAGACTAATCTAATCCTAAAATCTAAGGCCAACAATATATGAAACTCAAATAAACAATGCAATAGAAAGTAATCATGAGAATTGAATTCAACCATTTAAATCAGAAATTAATCACGAAGGAATTAACAATTGAGCAATATGCAATCACAATAGAAATCAACCTAATGAATTTACCAAGTTATGAGAAATGAGATTTTACTTATCATTAATGCTAACCTAGTCGATTATGCGTTAATAGAGTTTCAGTTCTAGACTGTCCTAGGGCTGATTACTCTCTCTCGAGTTATAACCATTAAACCCTAAATTATAAACCCTAATAAAATTATGGAATTTGCAATCTCTCAATTCACAAATAATCCAAAACCTAATTAGATCTAAAGCACTCTAATAAATTATTAGAACATCACACGGGATCTCTCTCTGGACAATTACCAATATGATTTATTACGATTTCTATTAAATCGCCTAACTCTCATTAATCCGATTTAATCGTATTTCATTCAGTTTACCCTCTCAGTTTATTACCGAATTATGCAAGAATATAATTAAATCATGACATTGCAAATAAACACAATCGAATAAATTATCATTAAAGAAAAATAAAATCCGAAGGAAAGTTTAGAACATTATCAATATTTCAAATCCTATCATCATACTATCCATCTCAATTGTATACATCAATAAAGTTGAAAAGAAAAGGAAATACAACTTGGAATAGACGATGGAAGGCAGTGATGTCGAAAAACCTCCTGATTCGGGAAGCACGTCATGTCAGCTTCGTCTTTCTCTTCCTTCTTCTCTTTTCTCTCTCTTGGTATTCTCACTTTAGGGTTTCAACAGTGCCTGTCGGAAGCTCCTCTTACTTCTCTTGTTGTTCTTTAAATAATCTTTTATGTTTTGGTTAACCCTAGGGATTCTTCGAGGTCCGAAAAATCCAAAAAGTGCCTCGAAATGTGAAGTTCGTAAGTATTTGCATGTCTGCTCGACGCAGGCCATGACCGTGGCCCTATAGGCCACGATCGTGGAGCATATCTGAGTCTTTTGTCATGATCGGGGCATGCAAGCCACGATCATGGGCCATTCCTGGAGCTTCTATCATGATCGTGGTCAGATCGTTGTTTCGGCCTGAATGTCTTCCAAAACTCCTCCGTTCTTCGATATTGACCCTGAAACACTAACAAACACATCAAGGTACCTCAAAAATATAATATTTAAGCTTAAAAGCTTGTACTAACCCTTAAACCACTTAAAGCACAAATAATTAACAAACTTACACAATTCTAACCTAAAAACATACTAAATGATCGAATTAATGGTTAAACACATATCAAACTATGCCCTAAAACACGATGCCATTTACACTTATCAATCTTTTATCTAAATTTATGTTTCAAACCCAATATATCTCTTTAGGTTTGTAGTTAAGTATACAAATATTACTCTAAGTCTCTTATCTCTCAATTCTTAATAAAATGCATAGATACCTCTCTTGGTCTCTCATTTAAATTTCATTTTTAAAACTTAAATATATCTAGTTTTATATTTAAGTACTTGAATACCCCTCTATGTTTTTAATTGAATACATGGATACATATCTAGGTCTCTTTTTCCAGTTTTTAGTATAAACCCTAGTTAACCTTATAGGTTTGTAATTTAATACCTAGATACCTATATAGGTATCTTATCTCAAAATTTAGTATAAACCAGAGATACCCCTTTAGGTTTTTACAGCTCTTCTGTTTAAAAAAGGACACAAGTTGCAATATGCATGTGTTTGAGACCATGTTTAACCAAAGATGAATCTTTTTCTTGTTTTAACTTGTAAACCTCTTCAATCCTTAAAGAAAATCATTCCTAAAGTTAAAAGGAATTCAACATCTCTTTGAGAAGGATTTGTCTTATTATGAACACATATATTATTTTAGGACTTATAGGCTAATATTATAAGGTAATAAAGTAAAATGACAAAAAAACCATAATATAGTGTGAAGTAGCTAAATTTATAACTATAGGTTAGGCAAGAAAAACAAACAAGCTTGAATTATTAAACAAAGATGTGTTTGATTGATTAAAGAAACTACCAGAAAAGAGGTGGTGAAAACTTACATTTGATATGAGTTTTAAATCTTATATTCTACCAAACAACATAACTAAAATCTTCTGTATGTACTTAAAGAGAGCTAGAGACAAACACATTGTCGCTTGCTTGGAGGTAATACAAACCTATTCTCACTTGATTAGAGATGATGAGGAGGCATCAAGGAAATATTTCATAATAGGAAAGAAAGAATGGCTAGTTATTCTAGAGATATATGTTCAAATTCAAAAAGAAGTTTAGAAATCAACAAGAGAGAAGATTCAAATTACCTAGAACATTATGATGGAGAAAAGATATTTGAAGTTAAGCATTATACTAAAGACCGTCATGTGGTTAACTTGAGAAATTAGGTAAGATCTAATGTGATTCCCTTATTGACAAGAATTGCAACTATACCACTTAATAGAGGAATATCAGAAGAATATATGGACAAATGTTACAGTAAAGAGGCCTACTTGAATGCATATTAGAAGAAGATCAACCATATACTTGATGAACAATTTTAAAGTAGGTAAATAATATAGGAAATTTGTCAAACCAACAATCTTCAAAGTAAAGTAGGAAGGCCAAAAGGGAGTAGAATTAGGGAAGTTGTGGAGAAAGTCAAACAACTTATATCTATAAGACTTAGATGTCGTGTCATATATGGAAGATACAAAAAAATTGACAATAATGCTAGAAATTATAGATCACCTACATTTAGAAGAAGAAGAGAAATGATAAAGCTAACTAGACTGTTTTTAGGTCACTTCCTTTTACTACATTTGACACACTTCATTTTGCAATAGTTAGGGGGTGCTTGGTTAAGGGGTATGGGAATAAATCAATGGGAATAGAATGAATGGTAATGGTTGGTTATTTATTATAATCGAATGAATAGTTTTTTTATACCCAAGTTTTAGGTAATAGTCCATACCCTCCATGTGTGGGAGGAATGGTTTTGATTCATACCAACACTAATAATTTTAATTTTTTAATTAAAAATAATTAAAATGTAATTAATTAAATATATTTAATTAAAATATATAATGTAATTAATTAAGATAAAATCGAATTAATTAATTAAAATATAATTAATTAATTAAAATAATTAATCAAGATAAAATCTAATTAATTAATTAAAATATAGCTAATTAATTAATTAAAATATAATTAAGATGTAATTAATTAATTAGTTAATTATAATTTAATCACTTAAAATATAACATCATTTGCATTATCAGAGAGGAATGTAAATTGTATTAAACTGTTGGACCTCACTTCTGGCACACAACATTCGGAGTCATAAGACGTGAGCAAACTCATTACTTCAACTCATATCCTTACTTTGATTCAATCAATATTTTTCAAATGAATACCCAAAGCTATAAATTCTTATGGAGAGATAGAGGAATGTGTTAGGAAACTATTGCTTCAAAAATCAAGTCATTTGGAGGTAGGACGGAGAAGTTATAGCCAAAAGAATCAACCATGATTTTGCCCTCAATCACATTATACCTGTTTCGGGAAAATTGGCATCACTTTCACTAGAGATATCAGATTAAGGTTGTCTTTGGACGGTTTTGAAGAGAACTTCAAGATCTACAACTTTCATGAAGACCTTGAAGAGATATTTTTCCATCTAGAGGGTCAAAATCTCGAATTTCCAAAAGTGTAGATAGATCAGACGAAGGGATTCAGTCAAAGTTGAATCAGACAAAGGGATTCTACGGGGTCTTCCTCATATCACCAAAAGTTCTAAATCACTTCATTTACTACAGTTGTTCATATATACAATCCTATGCGATATCCTAACTTGTAATGGTCATAACTTTCGACTCCGATATCCAAAAATTGCATATTTTATACCGTTAGAAAGCTAAAACGATAAATTACAACTTTCTAGAAGACAACTTTGTCTAATTCAGCCTAGAATATTCCATATTTTCCTTGGAAGTCAAAACACAATTTCTACACCTATGAAAAGATTGAAAATGCAATGTAAAGACTTAGAAAGTCATATGCAAAAAGCAATCATATTTCATTAACAAATCCAAACACAATTTGAGCCTAGCTTTAATTACATATCAACATACACATCAATAACTTAATACAAATACAAATGGATGCTCAATGTTTGATATGCTTATAAAGATATCCAACAGTGATCGACTAACTTAATACAAAAGTCTCTAATTATTTTGGAGTTTCCGAATGCCTTGTAAGGATTGCTAGCTTTCTCGTTCTGCACCTAAGGAGTGGAAAAAATATTGGGTTGAGCTACAATGCTCAGTGGCTAATATATTTATAACCATCGACAATTTACCACAAATTCAAGTATATATATATATATATATATATATCTAGCAATTCAATCATTCACCAATTTAGCTCAAAAACTCATAATTAAACAGTTAACGCATAACACATAACATAGACTTTAGCCATTAAGCAAATCACTCAAATGCATCATACTTGACAATTCAAAGATGCAATGCACAAACAAATGGCTCGAAGTGTCCCATAGGTATGAAATGAAGAAACCGAAGTTTACACCGTGAACAAAATAAGTCCATTTTTGGAGCTCAATGCCACAAGCGGGCAGCCGAGAGAAGGCTCTTGTCTACATGCACGTGACGAACAAAATGGTTCCTCTCTCACCTAAACAAAAGCACATATTCATTTTATCATATGATCATACTTTTATGCGTTTTCCTTCTTGTCATTTAATTCAAAATGTTATAACCTCTTTCAAGGTATAACATAATCACAATGCATCATGCATTTCCAATCAAGTCACAACAATTCAATTTCAAGCAATCAACATACACACACATAAGCAAGAGTTTACCTAATCACACAATAACTATAAATAAATTACCCACCTAATTTGCTTGCAAAAATCCAACTCAAGGTTGTCTTCCCTCTTACTCTTGAGTATGATTATATTATAATAAAATTCATAAACTTTAATAATGACAAAAAATGAAATAAGTACAATTTAAGCTTAAACCTAACCTACCCATAGTCCATCTAAGTTAGAAAAGTCAAAACCTAGTTTAGAAACCCTAAAAATCAAACGAGTTTCTTAAATCACCTTCTTCCTTCCTTCATTCCCAACACAACCATAGTCTCTATTTAATCCCTTTTTTACCCTAGCAAGAAGAAAGATGAAGACTTACCTCTAACAAGTTGATTTCCTCTTCTTTTTCTTCTTCTTTCTTCTTCCTTCCAAGCTTCCCACAATTTTCCTTCTTTTCTTCTCTTCTTTACGTTTTTCTCTTCACTTTTGCTTCTCACGACACTTCTCTCTTCTTCTTCTAAATTCAAGTCTACATTCTATTCTAATCTTCCAAAAATACCCCCCACTTGTCTAGTTCTCTCAATTTTGCCCTAAAATAATGGGTTAAATTTAAAAAATAATGAAACAAATAAATCAATAATAATATAAAAATTTGGGGTCCAACATAAACTATGTTACTTGATTTTAATATAGCAATGGAATGGTGGATATTACGGTTGTGTCGATGAATTGCACAATATTTTGGATGATTAAACTATATTTTGAGGATATTATGTAACTAATGATACGTTGAAACAAATAAATCAATAATAATAATAAAAAATTTGGGGTCCAACATAAACTATGTTACTTGATTTTACTATAGCAATGGAATGGTGGATATTATGGTTGTGTCAATGAATTGCATAATATTTTGGATGATTAAACTATATTTTGAGGATATTATGTAACTAATGATATTTTGAGAACTATGGCAAAACTTGATAGGGCTGGGTCTGGATTCCTTGATGCCTTGAATTATAATGGGTGACTTTAACGTGTGTGTGCGGCTAGGGAAAGGCTCGGATGTCAACCTCCTTCGGCATGTCTGCTTAAAGATTTGCTAGACTTCCGAATGAATCTTGGCCTAAAAGATACTCTATTTAGGGGGAGTTTTTTACTTGGCATAAATATCATATATGGGCTAAATTGGATGAGGTCCTCCTCAATTAAGCATGGGGATCTTTGGGTTATGCTTGTTCAGCTCATTTATTAGATATGCTGGTAGATTCTGACCATTGTCCTGTAATAGTGGCCTTCAATCAATTAGACTCTCGAGGTAACAAATCCTTTAAGTTCTTTAATATGTGGCTTAACTACCCTCAATTTTAGGACATAGTATCCAATAACTGGGAGATGGTAGTAGTTGGGACAGCTCAATACGCTCTTTGTATGAAGTTGAAGGCGTTAAAGTACCCTCTGAAAGCTCTAAATTATGAAGCATATGGTCACATATCTAGCAAGGTTAAAAAGGCACAAGAGAATTTTCAACTCGCATATAAAGCCTCTCTCAATAGGCCTGATGATGTAGCGCTGAAACATGAGGCTAACATCAAGAGGAAGCAAGCTGAATTTTTGCTAGATGTAGAGGGACAATTCTTTCAGCAAAAGGCTAAATGTAGCATTTTATAGAAGCTGATAGAAGTACGAGATATTTCCATGCAGTAGCTCGAAAGAGAGGAAGGCAGAATGCTATTTCTCATCTCGTCAAGGAGGATGGATCTATGAGACTATGACTACATCATTGGAAGAAGTGGTAGATTGTGTTGTAAGTTATTATAAAGGGCTCCTTGGCACTTTAACCCCTCTGAACAAATTAGACTTAAATGTGGTAATAAATGGTTTGGTTTTGGATGTGGAGACACATGAAACACTGATTGCCCTGATTATGGATGAGGAGATCAAACGGGCTATGTTTGATATAGGCAATGACAAAGCTCCGGGGTCAGATGGATATACGTCTGCCTTCCTCAAGAAACACTGGGATAGGGTTGGATTAGATGTGACTTTAGCTGTGAAGGAATTTTTCACTACTGATCAGAAGCTTAAACAGTTAAATCATATCATCATCACACTCATCCTAAAGACGAAGGCAGTACCGAGAATAATAGATTTCAGACTGATAGCTTGTATGAATGTTGTGTATAAGGTGATCACAAAAATATTGACAGAGCGTATGGCTTTGGTTGTAGGAAAAATTTTAGACCCAACTCAAGCTGCATTTGTGTCAGGTAGAAGTATGCTAGATAATATTTTTCTAGCACAGGAACTTGTTCGGGATTACACTAGAAAATGTATTTCCCCACAATGTATGATAAAAATTGACATAACAAAAGATTATTGTAACGCCCCATATTAGGGGTTAGAATATTAAGACAATTTAGTTCGTTTTATGTTTTGTATATTTGAATATTTGCATATTTGTGCATAAGCATTTTGACATGCATTCATGACATTTTCTGGGCAAATTGGTTTAATGAGATTTCTGATTTATTCGGACTGTATTAATATAATTTTGGCAATTTTCGTATACTTTGA
>JAOQMQ010000003.1:20657239-20667891 GCA_027563845.1 Erythroxylum subrotundum
TTTAATTAATGAATGAATTATATTTTAATTAATTATATTGTTGTTAATTAATTATTAATAATATTTTAATTAATAATTTTTAGAATATAATCAAGTAAAGTATAAGAGAATGAGAAGTGAAGTAGTCCAAAGAATAAAAAAGCAAAATAGCCAGAAATAACCTCAAGCTTCAATGTAATTGAATTCCAGCGGAAGAGTGAATTAGATAAATTTCAATTACAAACATAAATTGAATTCGTTAATGTTTCAAACAGCTGAATTTAATTACATAATTGAATTCAATTCAGCACGGCTGTTAGTTTTTCAAACTTCACTGGGAAATCTAAGCAAGGTCTTGTCGGATTCCGAACGCCGCGAACACCGGGAGAAACCAGAAGACACCCACTTGGAACATGAGAAGAGGAGGAGGAGGAGGAAGGAGCCATGGAAACTACACGAACCCTTGCCTAACTATGCATCAGCCATGGGCTTCTCTGCTTGTCTGTGGGATCAAGCGCATCGAAGGCAGGTCCTGGCCTGCTCCAATTCGAGGTATTTTTTAGTTTCCCACTTTTAATTCTTACGTTTGGTGCGAATAATCGATCCCCAGTTGCGTTTTGTGTCATCAAACGTACCAAGTTGGAATCTTTATTGGGTAATATTGATAAACAGTTGGTATTTTTCTTTGTTCTGGCTGTGGGGTTTGGCTTTTAGGATTTGGGAGTTTTAAGTGATCGATCGGTTGAGTGCTGTTAATGGGAGTCTTGCATTTCACATATGTTTTCCTGTTGTTAGGATTTCAGATGGATTCTTATGTATTCTTAACGTTAACTCAAAACATAGTAAGATGGTCTGTTGTCTTATCCGTTGTGGTTGCGTGGTGTGCTTTGTTTTCTAACACTGGGAGCTTTAAGTGTCGTCGATGGAGTCCTAGTTAAGCCCAGAACCGTGGACGATAGAGAGACATTTGTTTTTTCTTCTTTTTTTTTTTTGGTGAACAAATTTGGTTTCTGCTGGACGTGAGGACCTTATTTACGGTAAAATTTTGAAAGCGTATACGGTAAGCTGGTCCTATAAGCTATATTGAATCAATATTTCATATTTTGCTATTCTAGAATGTCCAATTATAATTGATCCATGAAAATGGGGAAAAAGACAGAAAAGTGCACGAGACTATTACAGTCCAACATGTACGTATTATCACTGATATTAGGCGACAATAATGTTTCTAATGTTTTAAATTCACTAATGCCTAGAGTACATAGACTGCCATTTACCAGTCATTTGTGAGTGATTCGGGGGCTGAATGATAAAACTGACTTACCAAGGAAGCTAATTTTACTCATTCTTCTGCTAAAACTCCAAAAATAATTCAATGCAACTCGTTGTGGAGAAGCAATTCTTTCATCTGTTGTTGTGTCTTCTGATTGTTGCAACTTTCTTTCCATTATTATTAAAGATCTTATTACGTAATTTTGTTTTGAAGGTCGACTTTGGATCCATGCTGCTGGAAAAATTCCAGAGGAAGGTACAATCAAAGCAATGGAAGACTTCTACAGGGAAATTTATGCGGTGAATGGAATAAGTGATATTGCATTTCCCGAGCATTATCCTGTTTCAAGACTTTTAGGTATTTAGCATGTATTACCTTGATCTTAAATGGTTACTTGAGCTGCTAACTTATCCTTTTAGTTTTTTTCCCCTTGTACTCTTGGTAAATTTTCACCCTTGCAACTTAAGGAGACTTTGAATTTTTATTGGATTATTCTTCAAGTAGTATTTCTTATTTTTCTTTGTCATTCCAATGTCTGATGATGTGTGATGTCCACTTGTAACCTAGGCTGCGTTGAAGTGGTTGGTTGTGTCAAATGTGAAGAACTGGCTAGCTGGGAGGCAGTATCCGAAGGGGTGGGTAACCTAGATTTTTGGACCTTGTTTACACAACATACAGTACAAGGTTTATTTTGTACATGTCGTTGAGTAATATAGACCAGATTTTTTGCCCCAGGTGAGGTTAGAAGGGCAAACAGACTATTGCTGGCTTTGTGAACAGCCTCAGGTGCACATGCTCATAGTTGATCTTCGTATAGAAGTTTAATCTATATGTTGATCATGTGTTTCTGGCCTTGAATGCAGAAATTGCTTATTCCATTTGAGATGCGGGGCTATCAAGGTGTTTATAACTTGGAAAAAAAGGTACATTGTTATGCAAAACTTTGGTACCCCTCTCTCTGCATCTCTGAAGTCTTGTTTGTTTGACATAGTTCATGCAACATATTTCTTAGATATATGAAGCTGCATTTAGAGGTCTTGTTCCTGTTCAAGGGCCAATGCCGATAACATTTCCTCTTCCAAATCCTCGAGATCCTTTTTCTTTAAAACCTGGGTCCCTTTTGACACATTCTCCTGAGATTAAAGAATTGAATTTGGAGAAATCTTCAAGTCTAACCGTTGCCATTGCTGGTGCACGTGCAGCAGCAACACAGTTTAATAAGAAAGAGAAAAATTACATACCAGATAAACAGAGCGGCTATTCCACTTTAAAGAGTGGCAATCAGCGAACAACATCTTTGGGAGATGATCAAAGTTCACCTAGTATCTCTTGTGAAGGTGCTATCCAGGAGCCTTCAGTGTCAAATGATCCAGAACAACAGATTAACAATGGTTCTGATGTGAGCACTGCCAGTGGCAACAGAAGAACTAGGGAAGATCTGAAACAGCTTCCTGCATCTCATGCTAAGGTATAGGGGTATAAAATTTCCTTGACCTATAAATTTCGTTGAGAGTTTATTACTGTAGTAACTTGGTTTGGAGTAATCATTAAAATATGTCATTTGTAATTTAACGGATGGATGGGCCATACATTGAAAATATAGCAATTTCAAGTATAATCCCGACGTTTGTTTACTCGTTGCATTTAAAAATATTTTGGAATGGCTGTGAAAGGATCTGGTAGAGGCAAAAAGCAACTGCTGTTGAATTATAGCTCCTCATATATAACTTCACTTGAAGCGTTTACATATGTCCACATATGAAATTTAACGATGCTCTTTTAACTTCATTGAGATAAACATTTAAAGTTGCTTAAGACTTCAAACAGATAATGGTAGTCAAATGCATATATATATATATATGATCATGATGGGATAATTTAGTCAGATTTTCAGATTGGTTAGTTTCTAATCATGTGGTTTCCATTGTGTGCAACGTGAATGTAGTTGCAGGTGATTGATTCTCATTTTCTTGTATTTGAAGGAATATAATTTACTTGGTAACACATGAAATCTAGTTGAAGGAAATTAAGGTTGCATTGGATTGTGAAATTGGAATTATGAGTACTGGATCTAGATTTTCAGTGGTTTAACCAAATTTATGTCATTTGGAATAAGTAGATAAAGATGGAGTATTTCTATCTTCAATTGATGAGCAAATGTTTAAGTTGGGCGGGCTATTACTTCTAGTTCCGAATGCAGCACGAGGAAACTAGAAAAAAGAAAAGGCTAGTTTATGTCAACAACAGTTGCTTTCTTGTTTCTTTGATGTGATTTCAGTTGTTTTCTGAATGTGTAGATTTTTGCAGCGGCGGTTAAAGGGTTGAAGCCATCATGAATTATTCACGGTTCTGATTATAAAGCATTTTGGAAAATCTGGAGATTCAAGTCAGCTAGCAAGCAGTTGTTCCCCGACCCCGAACTCTAGCTTTACTTTGATTTCTAGTCCCTGGAGCCGCCATTGTATATCTGTTTTCATGGTTCAGAAACAATTTGTTTTGAGTTGAAGTTACCCCTGCTGTTTTGTTTACTATAGGATTAACCATCGTCGGTGACCCTCAATCAATTTAAAGAATTAGATGCAATGTGAAATTCCTTCTCGTTAGCCTTTGATTCATATGAAAAAGATTAACCAAAGTTCATTAAACGAGCCCTTTATCTGTATATAATATACTATACTATACACCACTAGGCTAAAAGAAAGAAGGAAAATTTGGCGTTTGCTTTATAAAAATGCTTTAGTAAATTTAATTATCTCTAATTGTCAAATCCAGTTACAGTAACCATGCGCTCCACTCCACGTCCGTTCAACTAATTAATGATTATTAGCACTGTAAAGAAGATTACAAGTTGTTAATATTATAGTTAAGCTGGTATTAACAATTTCTTTTTCAGTTTGTCATAAATAAAAACAAGAAGCTGTGTTTTGTTGTTATAAATGACAAAATGAATCATAAAAAATTTGAGGATTTGGTGTTTCAGATATGGCTAGAAGTTCCTCCAAGTACTCAGCCCCTAAGTCCTCTAACACCACCATATCGCTATCCATTTCTTTCTTCTTTTTGCTCTCCGCTTTCCTCTTCATTGAATGCCTCTTCTTAAGCGCTAAAACTGGCGAACATCCCTCCTTGAAGCTGCACTTCATTTCTTGAAGGGACTCGTCAACTTTCTGTGCAGGAAAATTCAGCACTGCCATGGATCCTCTCATGGCAAATGCTGCTTGATCATACGCTAAAGCTGCAGCTTCAGCTGTATCAAATGTTCCAAGCCAAACCCTCACGCCGTTTCTCGTCGAATCTCTTATCTCCGCCGCATACTTGCCCCATGGTCGCTTTCTAACACCTCTGTAAACAATTTCCTGAGTGGGTTCTACTTCGTCTTGAGGGCCATTTTCATTTTCTTGTGAGCTCACCTCTTCATAATTATTAGGACTAGTTGCCGTAGCAAATGAGCTGATCGGAGCTTCGTTAAGGACTCCAAGGAGAATCATTTCTTCAGAGTCATTTTCGTTGAAGGGAAGTGGTTGTTGTGAGTTGTAAAAGAAAGAACCAGAAGAGGATAAGGATGAAGAAGATTCGGGAGAGAACTGGGAGTAATTGTAATGGAAAAAAGAAGAATAATCCATTGAAATGGTGTTCGAACTTTGAATTGATTTTTCTTTTCCAAAGATTACTGACGGAGATGATCTTTATTTCATAGAAGCCAAAGAGTACATGTATTTATATAGACGCTGAGGAGAGGAGGGAACATTCTAAGATTAAAAATGGAGAAGGAAAAGACAGATTACATGAATATGGCCATTCAGGGACCTCGAAAAGATATTTCGGTCGTTAAAGGAGTTGATGACACGCACGTGGGTCAAAGGGCCTAATTGAGCATGCGATGGCGGCTAATGCCGAATGTTATCAGTAGTGACTTCATCTGGAGGATGGTGGCTCCAAGCCCTGCTCTATCCACTTTTCAAACAAGCTAGGTGTGGTCTATTTGGGACATTCTTTTTTGCAACCACGAATTACTTTTTTTTCTTTCTTTCTGAAGAACTATAGGATTCTTTTTGAGGTATTAACAATTTTACTAATATATATTTTATGTTAAAAATTTGGGAAAAACTGATTTAGTGAAATAATAATAATTTAATTTAATTTTCATAAAATTAAGACAATTTTAAATTCTATAATATAATTAATACATAAACGTAAATCAAATTTTATTATGTAAATTGATCTTTTTTCTTGTCAAATTCTCTGAATCATTTATGAAATTGATTTCTCACTATACACATAAATGTTCGAATAAGTATTCAAATAAATTAAGATAACTCCATAAGTGATATAAAGAGGGTAACAGTGATAACTCCTTTCAAACCTAAATTTATTTATAATAAAATTTGGATGCTTTAATAATTTAATTGAAATATAATTCTAATATCAATATAAACTTTAATTAAAATTATAATTAATTCTAATTAAATAACAATTAAATTTAAAACATATTTCATATCTTATATTGGTCGTTATATATTAAATATCTCATATTTAATTTTAAAATTTCTCAAACTTTATAATCAAGTTCAATTTGATTAAATTACTTTTTTCTCTCATCATCCATTCTTTGTGTATCACCGTTTATATCCCTAAATATGTTGACAATAGATATAAATTAGAACCATAAATTATTTTTTAGATTAGATAAATTAAACTTCTTTAATTATTTTTAATTGTCTAATTAAATAATTTATATTCATAAATCAAGATTAACGTTTAGTAACGCATTATAACTACTTAAATATTAAGAATGTCAATGTGATTTTAACTAATCTTTTCATATATAACTTTTTTTTTATCTAATTCAATTGTTTTATCACACAATATTTTGATTAGATGTAGAACATGCAAATGATATCTACTCTTTTTTATTCAATCATTTTAATTCTTTATTATTAATAATGGATTCTATAAACATTCGAAAGCTATATTTAAAGTTTCATTCCACCTCGAAGGGATTTTCCAAACTAATACTCCTAAATAAGAATAATAGAAATTTTTTTAATTACTTTAGGATAATCAATTATATATTGATCTCTCAATTACTTCTATATCTAATCGCTACCGTTGACAAATATATTTTATCAGTAATACCAAAATTTAACAATTCTTATATGATCTAATCAGTAATACCAAAATGTAACAATTCTTATAAGATATACTTTGATGATTTCAAGTAAAAAAATTTACTTATACAATCATCATATTGAAAATTTTCATCGACATATAAGTAATATTTAAAATGAAATTCTCATATAGAATTAATTTAGTGAACTTGTTCTCTAACATATGCCAATACATTTTTTTAAGCATTAGTCTACGAGATTTGATTATTTCATTTATAAGGAAGAAATATAACGTGTAATAATATTTTTAGCTCTATTAATGTCTAGTATTAATAGAATAATGAATAGGAACAATTTATAGATAACACATAAATGCAATATAAATCTCATAATCATGATTTCATTATTTTTTGTTTGTAATGTACACTTATCTCATGAACTTTACTTTATATATCAATTGATCAAACAAATATACATAAAAATATTTTTAAATAATCATGCCACTAAATTACAATTAACTGATTGGTTGTAAGACATAAATCAACATTTTCTTAAATGTATTGTATTACAAGATTCAACAAATTGCCTCTTTAATTTCGTTGTTGCTAGACCAAATCGATATTTAACATTCTAAGTTGTGCAGACACCACATTTGATTAACGAATTAACACCCCATTTGTGCCAGCCATATAGATATATCTTTGTGCGATAATTAAGACATATGCTTCTTTATAATTGTTGATCTAATGACATGAAGTACTGTTAATAACTAGAAGCCCTTGTTCGATATTGCCGTGAGGATTGGACTTTGGCCGCCACTATTAAAGAATACTGATTTTTGGCTGTTATCGATTAGAGGCGTTTAATTCTAATTACCTGATCAATTTTGGTAAGGATTCACCTCAGGTCTAGGGAATTAAAGAGTACTTTACTTGCTTTTTGTTTCCCAATGAAGTTGTTTAAACCATTTGTAGGGAAAACATGCTTACTCAACCATTAGAACCAATCGTTGGCGGTGAGTTAATTATCTAACTTGTGTACGTATTGCTGATTGATTATTGAATTAGTTAAAGGAAAGAGTTCAAACAAGGTTTACAGATTTAATTCACTTGATAAAATCTACATTTATTATGTTAAGTTTTTGTGTTGAATTAAAGAAGGTTACAATACATTTATTATTGATGAAAAAATTTAAATTAAGAATAATTTGATTATAGTTATGATTAGAAGTCCAATTGAACATTTATTTCCAGAAATTAATAATATAGAAACAATTCTAATAAGAGATAAAAAGAATGCATAAAATACAAGAATTTGAACAAGATGAAGTTAAGGAAATTAAGTAAAGTCAAGATCAGGATTTGAAAATTCGCAATGTAATATCTAAAGCTAAAGATTAGTTTTAGTGGCACAATTAAACATAAAAATTTTACAAATAAGAAGAAAAATTTTATAAAAGGTGATAAAACTTGATCTATCATGATTAAGACAACATTTAAACTAAATTAAATTGAATTAGATATATTGACACTTACATGATGTTTCTTGATAAAATATCGACTCCAACAACTCTTATATTGATAATACAAGAACAATTAATTTTATGGCTATTATCTTCACCTTTTCTACTCCAACTTAATTATAAAAGTAGATACCATTTGCAAGGTCTTAAATATAAATGCCTTGACACCTTTTGTTGAATGAAAGTATCATATCATTTCACAACTAAAAGAAGGCATAAAATTAGTAAACTAAACGTGTTAGAAGAATCAAATCATGCAAATAAATCTTGAAAGTAGTGTTTTGAAACCCGGATCGGTCATCAAACCGGAGGTCTTACTGGTCACCGGTTTGACCGGTTCAACCGTGTAACGTCATAATTATGCAATAATTATATTTAATTATATATAATATTAATAATATTTAAAAAAATACCAAAAAAATAAAAAAATTGTTGAACCAATGGTCGGACCGGTCAATTGACCGGTTTTGACCGGTTCTCACTAGTTCAATAGAGAACCAGTTTTTAAGGATAAACCGGTCCGGATAGCCGACCGGTCACCGGTCGAACCGATCAGACCGACCGGTTCGATCCGATTTTTAAAGCAGAGCTTGAAAGCAAAAGGAATACGGGGCAGCCTTGGTAACTTCGCCCTTACTTTCAATTTTAATTATGAAAATTCAAGAAATAAGTAAACAAATATAAAACTAAAATTTAATTATTCCACCGAAAGGGGCTATAATTTTGTTAGAGATTTAATGATGCTTTTAAAAACATATATCCCCTATTTTCATGTCATTGACTGATGAATGAAATGGAATTTCTATACCAAAAAGACTAGGACTAGGTTAAGAAAAATTAAAAAAAAAAATTATGTTACCTATACCAAAAACCATGACATTAGTTGTACATTAATGTGACATGTAAATCGAAAAAGATGGAATGCTCTTTGAATCAAGGTTCCTTCTGAGAGTGCAAAGTGCAACAATAATAACAGTATTCGGTGAGAGTCTGGTTGAAATGTCAATAGTAGACTTACTGCAACCTTTTGTCAACTCAGAATACATAATAAAAACGTTGTATGTTTTTAGACTTTAATTGTTACTCTTAGGGTTTTATAATTTGATTGAAGGAGGTAGGTGGTAAGATATAAGAATCTCATGCTACAACATTTTTGCGTACTTCTTTGAAAATTAGAACTTCAGTTTTTCTTCATCTTATCTTTAAGATTGAATGATTTATAATCAATCTTAAGACAACCAAGCATATAAAAGATAAAATGCCAACCTTGAAACACCATACTTAAATGTATGATAGACAAATGGAACGAAAGTTCCTTTTTTTTTTTTTTTGGAAAAATGGATTTAGTACTCAAAAGTCGTTGGCCAGAAATTCAGCATGCCCAATAGAACATGTGAATTGAAATTAAAAGCTAAATAGTTTATATGGTTAATTGCAATTTGCAGTTATATATCGAAATGAAGCCAAAAGCAAGCAAGATAGATTCATATTCCATTACCCTTTATCTGCTTCAAGAGTGGCATGTGCATGAACCTACTAGAATGCTCGTTGAAAAACAGGCTTGGACACCTCTTCGCATTTACATCAATCAAGTATATGCTTAATCTAGTTCTCGCACGTTGAGTTTGTGTGTAGATAGGAAAGTAATTAATTGGGATTACAATTCAGATAATGACAAATTAATTTCTATCCTTGACTTGCTCAATAATGATTGCACAGTTTGGCAAGGGGGACCTTAAGTTAAGAGAAGTGCTTCGATACACTTGTTAAATTTTGATCGTAGATCAAATAAGTGACTATTACTATATTTATGAAGTTTCATACAACCAGGACGGAGCCACAACGGGGGCAAGTGACTCCAAAAAATTTTACATAAAAAAATTATTATTTTAAATTTTGAACTCATAAAAAATTTAAAATTTTGCTCTCATTAATTTTTTTTTATTTTTACCTTCAGTAAAATTTTGTCCTCACTCAAAAAAATTCCTAGATCCATCCCAGTTTACAACCATGCAATATGTTTCGCCGTAACAATATTATCTCGACTAGCAATTTCGTCAAGTGTGTACAGCATGTCACAACAATGAAAAAGTAAAATTTCAATTCACTGAGGCATAAACTTCCTAAAATTCTTTTTACCTCATAAAACGACAGCTACTAATATCACATCTATGAAGTGGATTTAGGAAACATCCAATTCGACCAGATGTTTGAGCCGCCATCACGCCACTTCTAGTGACGTTTCACCAACAAATTGAAGTTATTATGATACTAAATCACATGCACGTGCAATTTGTTTTAAAAATGTGACTCATTTGTAGTAAAACACTCAAAACAATAGGTACCGTGTTTTTTAGTTTATTTTGACCCAATCGCCAACCTGCCTAACAAAGGGAAGTATTCAGCCACCTTTTGCAGGAAAGACCAAATCTAATACAAGTTGAGATATCGATTTTTATCTTTTGAAGCCATTAATACTTGATCAAGGCAATATTTGACAATTCCCAACATTAAGGGGTGTTTGTTTCCACTTTTATTTTTGGTTTTCTTTTTTTTTTTGTAAATTCAGTAAAAAAAATCATGTTTGTTTGAGTTTTTAGTTTCTGTTTTTCGTTTCAATTTCTTCCGGTTTTAAAAAATTATGAAAACCATAAAAAGTGATTTTTGTTTCCTGTTTTTGTTTTTTTCTTCATAATTTGATTTACTAACATTTAAATATATATTATTTAATTATTACTAAAAATTATGAATAATTTAATTCAACATTATA
>JAOQMQ010000003.1:20682050-20693502 GCA_027563845.1 Erythroxylum subrotundum
CAATCATAATAATGTGCAAAAATGTGCATGTCATATTTAGCACAAGCATGAATTGAACTTTCTAATTTTTCAATAATACACAATTCATGCCTTATCATAGGTAACGGGATGTTACATGAAGACTTTATACTAAATGAGAATTGAGGTCAATGCAGTTATAGCGGGTTTTCAGTTAAATGAAGTTTTAGGTTTTTGTTTCTTTTCTTCTTTGTCTCACTTATATTCGATGTATATGTTATATTCTATATATACAATGTAATTGTAAATATTTATATTTCAGGTTTTACTTTTTGTTAGTTCTTCGGACAAGCCCTTGTTGTAAATTATAATTGCTAGAGAGTAATGAATATTTATTATTCTTTTCATTTGATGTTTTGATGTAATTATTATTTATTATATGAAATTGTAATATTTTAAATACTTTGTATTGTTCTTAATTATATATATATATGATGATTAAATGATCATTTTCATATTAATTGTGGTTACTATTTATATGTTAAATATGTGAAAAATATTGTTAATAAAAATAAATAAATTATTATTATTTTAAATTTATATTATTATGATTTTTAGAGACATGGTTGATATAAAATTACAAAGTATACAGTATAATACATTAAATGACTATTTTGCAATTTCAAAAAAATTCAGGAACTATTTCATAAATTTAAAAAATTACTCGAAATGGTATCCATTATTGATCGGTACCGGTATAGTATCAAACCAAATCCCAACTAGGTATCGATATTGGTACCGGTACGGTATTCATAACATTGGGTATAAATTATAAAAAGCCACTTATATATTGAAACTAATTGTAGAATGCAATAGAACTAGAAAGATTTTCTAAAACATGTAAATAGATTTAAATATTGTAGTTTATAAATTTGGGAATATATAAGCTTCTGTATCATATAGTATGTCATATATGTTATAATTTTTTTAAATCTGAGTTACAAATTAAGAACTTTTGTGCTTTAAAACATAATTAAAAATGGGCAAGTACTAAACTACTGTATTGTATGTAGTATTTGGAGCGGTAAGTACCAAACTTGCACTGCCGAAAATATCAGAGTTTCTTTCGCTTGTTGAATCAAATTCTCGACCAGATATCAGGTGGGTCTGAAATTAACAGTTGCTCTTGGTTTCATACTTATACGTATAATTTGGTAAGCGTTAGAATAATTACATCAACTGCCAGCATTGTTTAATTTGGCAAGTCGTAGCCATGAATAATTTTCCCTCCAGAAAACCTATGAATTGACCCCAGTTGAAATGGATTGTATCGAAGTCAATTCGTTGCAGGGAGGCATTCAAAAACTACGACTTACCAAATAAAAAGAATGCTGGTAGTTGATGTAATTATTCTACCACTTAAAAGATTTTTACCGAAACATTATGGATGTAAAGTTAGGGTGATAATAAGGAAAATCACGAAAAGCTCTTTAATTGCTTTGTAATGTCGTCATGTCCGCAATGTTTTAGTGAGTGAGAGAGAAAAAGTGATAAAATTCGGATTCGGCCTAATCGAGTTTAAAGTCTGATCAGACTCGAATCAAGTTTCATTAAATATATTTTTAAAAATAAAAATGACCATTTTTTATTTTAAAATTTTGGGCCCAATTGGATTTGGATAACCTAAAACCAAAGTTGCGAATATTGTATCAGACTTGGTACCGAATTGAGTTCTGGTACGGTACTGTATCGGTATCGGTCAATATTAGGTACTGTTTCGAGTAATTTTTTAAATTTATAAAATAGTTCTTGAATTTTTTAAAAATTTATAAAGTTGTACTATATACTTTATAAGTTTAAATCAATTGTCTCTAAAAATTATAATAATAAATAATAATCATAATTAATATGAAATAAAAATAATTTTTAAATATTTCACATATAAATAATAACCACAATTAATATGAAAAACAGACAATCATCATCATAAAAATATAAAATTAAGAATAATACAAAGTATTTAAAATATTACAATAATACAATTTCATCATATAATAAATAATAATTACGTCAAAATGTCCAATAAAAAATAATAAATATCTCTAACTCTCAAACTATTACAATTTACAACAATAGTTCGTAACGAGGAAACAATCAAGTAGAAGTTAAACTTGAAACAAAAACATTTACAGTTACTTTATATATATAGAATTTAATATATACATCAATATAAGTAAAATTAAAAGAAGAGGAAAAATAAAAATCTGGAATGAAATTCAATCGTCTATGGGAGGATACCTGTTATAACTACACTGACTCTTGTTATCATTTGCTACAAAATTCTCATCATTGAGAGGAGTTTCATCATTATTATCATTCAAATTTAATGTATGAAATAACATATCAATGATTTCCTGTCCAAAATTATCTTCCAAGCCATTGACATCTATCGAATTTGATTCTTCAAAAATCCAATTCACCAAAAGATCAATATTATCAATAAAAATTTGATCAGTTAAACTATTTGTGTTATTAAGAGTCTAAAACTCAAATTTTTAATATAAGTTTTTGTTTAATATTTATATGTGTTTTGTCTTTTATTTATTTATTGTCTTTTGATAATAGATACCCTTTTATGTACCTTTTTTAAACCAAAGTTAGAATTTAATTTTACTAAATAAAAATATCATATTTAGTTTCTAAAGTTTTTAAATTGAAAAATTAAGTTTAACTTATTTTAAGTTCATTTCTCTCTTTAATTGTTGTATATGTATGATCTATTAGATTCTAAATATATTAGTGATACATGTAAATTATAACCAATATATAAAATAATTTGTTAGTTTTATCACGAATTTCAATTGAATAATTTACAATTAAAAAACAAAATTGACATTTAATAATATATTATAATCACTCAATTATTAAGAATACTAAAGTGATTTGACTAATATATAATTATGCATGATTATAATGCATAATTTAATATTTTCTTTATTATTGTTCCAAGTAAAAGTAGAGCACATAATTAATGTTTAAGTTATATAAAATTCAATCATGTTTGCTCTTAAAAATTAATAATTAAAGTATGATTGATATTTCAAAAACTACTTTGTCAATTCTCAATCTAATCTCACTAGAAATTCCCTAATTAAATACCAATTGGAAATGATAAAATATTCTTTTTAATTACTTTGGTGTAACTAATTAATTATTAATGTACTCAACTATTTTCATATATGTCAAATCATATTTATTTACTTTAGATAAGAAACAAACAAACCCTAAAAAATAAAAGAAAATTAGAGAACGATTAGAGAGATAAGAGTTCCGTGTGAGAGAATGAAGAAGGGGTTGATATATTTTAAACAAAATCATGTGAGTTTGTATATATTATATAGTCCAATCCAAAGCCTAATTTTTCAATTAATTTAAGCTGAACCCATAACCTTTTGACATTCCTAATTAATTGTCACTTTTTTGTTACCAATTTGACATCGCAATTTAGGAAAAAATTAAACAAAAATGAAGAGGATAAAAATAAAACAAAAGAGCTACTAAATCAAAGATGAAAAAGAAGAGTATTGCATTAGGCCTCGATTTGTACCTAAGCGTATCAAGTCCATACTAAAATTTTCCTGAAATAACAATAAGTATGTTTTTGAGTTTTTTTTTTAATAATTACTATTAATCGTAGGATCTGTGAACATAAGGTAATAAAAAGCTTCAGCACAGATAACTATATGTAAAGCCAAGTGGACTCCATTGACCCGGTGTGATTCTAGCCAATGTGAAAATTTTCACATCTTTATCCTCGGTATTTGGATCTATGTCCCAAAGGACTTGCACCAATAAGATAAACCATTTCCTCGAAACTTTTAAGGAGAGCATCATATATCTATCGCCTGTAAAACAAGGGGGCGACTGAAGCGTAATATTGAGCAATAGAGCTGCCAAAAAGATCCCATTTGGTTAAAGTTCAATGTGATGTTCTATTTCTGTGTACCCAACCCAAGTTGCAACATCCTACACGTTAACTTGGGTTCTGTCCGGATTTGAGAAATCTAATAAGCCAAAAATTTCACATATCCAAAATTTCAAAAGCTAAAGAACTGCATAGACTCAGTCTCCAATTATGAAGTCAATGCCTCCTACAGCTCATCAGGAAATCAACTAGAGAGCTCTTTGCCAGCGCTTACCTCCAAAGCCTACTTATGAAGCCTTTCTTGTCTTTTTTCATCCTATTCTCCAGAGATGGGAAATCAATATAGTTATAGGCAAGGTCGAGAACAATAGGGTTTCTAGTTATAGCTTGACAGGCAGGAGGGAAGCCTTCAATACGTGGAAGAACCTTGGCATTTGAAATGCTAACAGCAGGCTCATACACATCGAGTTTCTCAAGAAGGAATTTCTCCACCTTACAATTTCAAAACAATATTTCAATCAGGGTTAGTGATAAATGCTCAGGATTTTTCAACATTGAGAAAAATAAGCTGCTTGGTGGATATGCCAAAGAAAAGAATAATTGATAAATCAGATATATATCCTGAGATTTACCCATGGAAATTACTCTATTTTTACAGAGGCGCAAATCATTATATGTGGTCAGTTTTTTATTTGCATTGTAGGTTTAGTATGTCAATGTATTCATGGTGATTGTTAGTATAACTAGGAAGATATAATTAGGAACAGAACTTCTATCCTATGGTCCCATCCTTTGCCGTCATTATTACAGTTGTCACCAGTTTGACATCTTCTTCTTAAGGAGAACAAGAGGAAAAAAACAACACAAGAATGACATACCTTCTTCTCACTTCCACTCAATGAAATTGCAGAAACTTTCTTAGAGAGGGTCTCCGGAGCTTTCACCTCCTCCATAATCCCAATGGCATGCTCTATGCAACTGTTAGATCTGCACTCGTTGTATAAGGTCTTCAACTCTTGGATGATCAACTGTTCAAGAAGCATAAAAAATATAAAACAATTAATCCAATCGAAAACATAACATCCTTAATTTATAACTCGCCATAAAGCATCAACAGGTAAATTTCCTCCATGATTTCATCAGATAAATCCTAAACGAGTGACTTTCATAAAATGTAACTTGTAAACAGTTATTGGTCTTCTCCAGCCTAAATCACCTCGTCAGAGACATTCACACTCTGAAATTTCTGCAAGGCATTTTCAGCAAGAGATCGTGCTCGGCAGTACAATGCATATGCTTCTGTTCTCTTTCCAGCTAAGCTATATGACTTCGCCAAGTAGAAAGACCTGCCACATTGGTACTTGTGTTACATTAAGATACAAATTAACATTTTAGAGAAATTAGGTTAGTCTTGCAAAACAAGCCTCCAGTGAAAATCCCAACTCTAAATGAAAAATGTTGCAGAACTAGATGATGGTGAAGGCTTAAGCCCAGAGGAAAGATAAAATGGCCAGTCACTGTTGAACCATGGATATGCAAGTTGTAGCCAACTTCAAAATAGGAGGCCTTTTATGCTTAAATCAGAGGCAATGAATTAAAAAAAAAAAAAAAACTTCAAACCAGAGACAGAAATGACTTAGTTGCAAGTAACTTGTTAAAACAAGCAGAGGATCATACCTTTGGGCTCGGAATGTCAAACTTCGTCGTGTACAGTCTTCAGCTAATGCCAGTTCTTCTGGTTTTGTATCTCGCCCAGAACTCAATAAATCAGAAAGATCGGCAGTATTCTGTGAAATATATCATGCGAATAAAGTTTTCAGTAAAAAGTTGAGTCAATCTTAATACAGGAAGTGCATGTTAAAATTGCAGTTTCAAGAATACATCATTGACCTGTAATAATAGATCGTATAAGCGAACAAGTTCTTCAGGTTTGGTAGCTTTCTCCATTTTGTCCTCACGGCGCCTAGCAAATTTACTTTTTGCAATGCTAACCAACAATTGATTACGTTCCATGGTTCGCTGTACTAATACGGTACTGACAGCTTTATCAAGGCCATACAATTCATCTTTGACATCATCAGCATTACCTGCACTAACCTACAAAGTTTGATATGTCAAGAATCTGTTTGAAAAACAATAAAAGAAATAGCAAACACAAAGGCTATAAAAGGATAATTGGATAACCTAATAAATGCTACCAAAGGAACAAATCTACAAAGCATTAGAGAAAAAGTTGAAAAGAAATAAAGTGAACTGTATGAAGAAAAAACAGTATGAAATCACTAGGCAGCATTCCATACCATGTCACTGCGGATGCAGCTCCTCGCTTCATGATAAGCAGCAAAAACTTTGTCAAAGATGGTTAATTTTTTCTCAGCTTGTAGTGTATCTGATGCAGGGCCATGCAAATCCTTCTCCAAGTCTTGCGCTGAAGATGAACCACAAGAGAACCAAGATATGACTCCAATTGCATCAGACAATAATTTAGTGTATACATCAGTAAATAGTATTTGTACAACTGATAATTTGGCCATGAAAAGAAATTCAAACAACCTCATATCTTGTTAACAGAAGAAAATGTTAAATCTAAAGTTGCAGAAAAATGTCAGCACATGATCTTTTAAGTAAAACGTGAATTAACAAATTGATCAGTGAACTTCATTAAAATTTACCTTTTACCTTAAGTAAAGAATATGTTATGGAAATTCAATTAATCACACAGGAAAGGTTCATGGATAGAGATTCTGTTTGGTAGTACTTTATCTTCATATCTATTTAGAGATTGAAATTAGCAACAGACCTTTTAAAATGGCCACTCTAGTTTTTGCATTGGATATTGGAAATCTATGTCCAAGCCAGTGAAACTCTGTCAAGGATGCAGCCTGTTGAGATCTTGCCTCAGCCATAGCAGCCTGTAAACCAACATAATGATGAGAATCAGAAGTTGGATCGAAGATTTTGGCTTCAGTGAAAATTATAACAAGTATTTTCACAATCAGTGGTCACTTCAATTTACAGAATCCATCGTTGTAAAGTTGCAATAGGACACAAAGCTCAATCATTTATGAGCTACAGTTCAGTCAGAAATATATAAGCTTTGTCAAATCGATGGTGGCACTCCAAGATCAAAGGAACGTAATTTATTTAAAGAAATCAAAGGCAGAAAAGGAGTATAACCAAAGACACTGCACCACGTTACAAGAGACACAATGCAACATGTACAATTTCAAGTTGAAACTAAGCAATCTCACCTCAAACTTAACTTTGAATAGGTCCGACGCAGGACCTTCCATTTCACCAATTTGTAGGAGGTCAGAAGTTTGCAAGTTTGACTCTCCTATTTTGTGCCGGCAATATCGAATACTGGGCTCTAGCTCCTCAACACGACCACGACACAAGACTTGATTCTCCAAATCTCCATACTTCCCAAGTTCCTCATAAACAGCTCTTCAGAAAAAAAAAAAAAGCAAGTTGGTCAAGCACATTCCTTTGTAATTTGACTAAATTAGGATAAATAGCAAGTATGAACAAAGCTATTGATTCTGGAATATTGAGAACAAAAAATATTTCAAAGAAATCATAAAACAATTTCAAAGGATGTGCTAGAAGAAAATCAGCTTTAATGTCATTATAATATCCAAACCAAAATCAAGTACTAGCAAGATTATCTCTCCGATTTCCAGACAGAGTACTTAGTGCAGCAGTAGGCATCACTGCCTGAAAATATTTTCTATAAAACAGAAAGATAAAAGATCGGAATTCGATGTAGGATAATGCTTACAGTACAGTGGGTAATTCGATTATCAAAATTCACAGCCAATTTCTCTCATATCAATTGTCAAAGCATCATCTAGTTGGCTATACGAAGAAGATAAAATCTTGTATAATGTCTCGTATACGAAAAATTCTAACCCGTCCAAAGAACTAGCTAAAGCAGTTCTAGAATAGTCTAGTTAAACTATTTACAGATTCAGCAAGAAAAAACTTAAAAGAATAATCATACAGGACAGCCACCAACTATTTTATAAAACACAAGCAAGCTGTAGTTCATCAACTTATGAATAACGAGGTCTAGCAATCACTAGGTTAACACAAACTAAAAATCATCCTAAAAGACTATGGACAAACAAAATTATTTTATCTCATTCCTAGAAATCACTTGTATGGTTTTAGGAATCACTCCTAAATCAAAAAACTTCTCTTACAATGAAAGAATGGTAACTCTCGAGCTTAAAATTCAGAAATTCTAAAACAGAACACACTCTACGCTCTCCTGCTATCCATAAACTAAATGCACAAACATATAGAATTTTCCATTTGATCCCAGTAAAGCAAAGAGTCAAACTTTATTTTTCACCTAATTGAAAACCTCAAATAAATCTGCTTTTATAATCTGAACAATAAGAAAAAAAATTAGAATGCACTTGTAAAAATAAAACCAACTAGTACAGAACATAACCCTAAACTAATTCTAGTTCTCTGTCAAATAAGTAACAACTAGAATGTAATGATGCACCTGGCACTAATGAAATTCTTCAAGGCAGTGTCCCAATTTCGATCCTGTTCAAACAACAGAGTCCCATTCATATAGGAAGCATAGGCCTGCAAATTGGAAATCAAATGAAAATGGTGGTCATGCTGGAATAATTGTGACAGAAAGAAACATTGTACGAAATACCTACAACTTGTTAGTAAATATCAGAACCAAGTTTGAGGCATGGAATAATAAAGAAAACGTAAAACAAGACTATGAAAAGCTGTAGTTACAACTAAAATGTATAATAATCAATTTCTCCTACATGAGATCTGCTGATAAAAGAGGAGATCTTTTTTTTTTTTCCTTCATGAAGTAAGTTTACTCTCACAAGCAAAACTTGCCAACCCTGTGAAGAACACATCATATTATAGATTAATCAGCTCCTCGAATATAAAAATGACAAAATATATGTCCCATTTCCAAAGTGGAAGTATTCTGTGCAATCTATCACCATATCAAGCGGTTTAATCATCCCAAAGTCTAGGAAATCTAATAGAAAGTCTAAAGAATTACTAGCAACACCATTCTTGGTAAATCATGTTATAGTCTTATAGATATTTTTTTCACTTACGAAGCCGACATAACAGCATCATTAAAGACAAGCATTACCAAAACCATAACACAAGCAGAGAAGCAAGGAAATACTTCCCTCAAGCACAAGATCATCAGCATAGAAACTACTGTTTTACAGAATTTCAATATAAAAAAGTCCAATGAACATTCAATCTGGAGCCACTATCCAATAAAAAATTATCAAGGGTACCAAATCATATACTGATGAGTATAAACAAAGTTAAACCTCAGCTTCCAAAGAAGTTCTGGAATCTCCCTTGGCAGCACATAATCGTGAAAACAGATTGGCCCATGTCACTGCCTTCCTCAGTCTTCCAATCAAATAGATGCGTTGACGTGCAGTGGGACCATCTGGAAGTTGCCGTTTCTCCATGGCATGGCTCCAAGCTCTCTCAGACATATAAAGAACCGCGTGCAAAAACCTACATTACTTTCAAATACCAAAATTAAAAAAAAGGAACTGCTTTTCATCTTAGTTTTCATAGATCTAAGTGTGTTGAGCAATATACCTACCACCATCAGTGACTACACTAAAACAACTGCTTTATAATACCTGACGTCCGTAACGGTAGCTTCGGTAATGGGTCGACGAGTATATTTGCCACGACCATGAGTGAACTTGAGTGACTTATACAACCTCCTCAGCCTAGCACTACAATACTTCCGATAACGAGTGTAATCCCCATGTCGCAACCCATGCTGCATCTGCGCAGATTTGAGCATCTGCAACACTAATAAAATCCAACATAGAACAAATCATATCAATTGGATAAAGGAAATCGCATGGGTGATTAATTAATAATGATTACCGTTGATGGAGAATCGAGGACTGATCTGATGGGATTTTAGAGCGTCGACTTCCATGGCAGCAGATTCCATATCTTTACCCACCGCTGACAAGAAAGAAAATTGCTACCGGAAATTGATCTCTACACCGATATATAGCACGAATTGAGGGATGGGGTTTTGTTACAGAAAAATGACAGAATGAATAAGAATCCAGTAGAATCGAAAGGTGGGGAAGCCGTAAGTGACATTAATTTTTAGTTTTTATATATTTTTAGTATTAATTCTATAAATTTATAAGGGATAACAAAGATAATAATTAGCAATAAAATATAATCACCAATGGTTAAATTTTTAGGACAGATGGAAGTAGTGGTGTAAACCAACGAGGCAGCCCCTAGTTAGAGGGCTAAGGAAATATCACATTATGGGCTTGGAAATAGATCATCTATCGGAAAAAAGGGCAACGAAGTAAGATCGGAGTGTAAGTTTTAGGCAAACTGGTCGAGATAAGCCCTTTATTTTTGCAGACACAAAATCTCAAGACTTGTCTCTTAGAAACCTACACCTCCAATCTCTCTCTGTTTTAATGACCTTAAATAGGATCTACGGTCTAAGAGTTTCTAATATACATGATCTTCATGAAAAGGCAAATATAGAGCATATTTGTTTTTCTATATGACCAAGGCTATATTATTTAAGAATCAAACTTTTAGGAGAGGGAAAACTTAGAAGTCATGGGATAGAAAACACTCAAACTTTCAATCATGAAAACAAGTTCTTAATACAACCTACTCTGCTTACAACGAAAGAAAGAGAAGTCTTGCTTTTATATACTAAGCAAGGGAATAAAGACAAATAACTTTAGGGAAAAGATTCCCTCGATACAATTATTCACACAACTTTAAAAAAGCAAATAGTAAAAAGTGGGAAACACATGAGTCTCAAATATTCCTAAGGGATAAGAAAGAATCTTTAAAGAGGATGTGGACCCTAAATATTTTTTTTTACAAGATAAGAACAAATAACTGAAAGAGGAGCGGAGAAAGAGTGTGGGTCACCACTATCGTTGTCAAAATCATCTATCATCTCTATGTTATCGTCAAGTTGTTCCATAGTGTAAATGAATTGGGCAATGTCTGTCTCAGTCCAAGTTGAGGGCTGTAGGTTTGGACCAATTTGAAATGGGCCAAAAAATCTAGTGGGCATATTGGAATTGTGAGGATCTGGTAACTCTCGAGCCATAATGTTAAACCTAGTAAAGTTAAATTGGTCCATTGAATTCCAACATCCAGCAGAAGGAGAGATAGACTCTGGAGAATAGTATAATCACCCGAATAGGGACCTAGAGAAGTAAATGTTGGAGATGGTATTGTTCGAGGATGCTAATTGAGGTGATCAAGGAAGGAATGCAATTCTGTCATCTATTGAGTATGATTGATCGGCCATTCTGTTGGAGTTATGTAAATATAATGCCCTAGAAAGCAAGTGTATTTACATGTAATTTTATCTTCTTCAGTTACAGTTTTGTAATGAAAATATTTATTATTAATAAAATAAAAGAGTTTGGTTTTATTTTTTTGAGCATTATATATCTAGTCAAAAAGGTACCGAGATTCTTTTGTAAATAGTATACATATACATAGAGATGTATGGGAAACATGTATATTATT
>JAOQMQ010000003.1:20713228-20723280 GCA_027563845.1 Erythroxylum subrotundum
AAAAATTAACGGCTATTTAGGGTTAATGGAATGACCCTTCGAGGTAAGATGATCAGGTTTTCACGATTTTAAGTAAGAGAGTTGGACTCCGGTAATAGGGGCCAACAAGAACAATGATTTATAGACATGGTTTATTAATCTTTTGGCTTACTACTTCGAATTAGATAGTGATGAAGGATTATCTTATTCTTCAAATATTTCTAATTAATTAGAATACAATATCTCTTATATTAACTAATTTTGTATTATTTTAAGGATTAGTAAAAGTTGTAACAGAGACACTACCAAATGTCATTCAATGAATATGCGTTAGAAACATACCATAATTGTCATGAGAACTAGAAGGGAAAGGGTTTGCTAGAGTAATTTTGGGATTATGCATAGTCATCGTATATAGAAGATTTAAACGACCAATTAAAAAGATTGGATAAAATAAAACTTGGATGTGCTTCAATATTGTTTGAATATCCTCAGAAGAGGTGGACAAGATGCTACTAGTATTTTAAATAAATACCTAATTTTTGATAATAATATGAGCAAAACCTATAAGTAAGAGATAAACAAATTATTAGCATACTTAAAAAATTAAAATCATGATAATGAAGAGGCATGTAGATATGAAAATAATTTGTATATGCTTGGAAGTTAGATGTTCCACTGACCATTATGAAGAAATTGGAGAAGAACAAGAAAGATATAATGTAATGAAGAATACTATAAAATGGAGATAAGGTATATAAAATGTCAAAGGGTGATGACAAACATACTGTAAGGATTAGTAAACACCAATATTGTAATTGTAGGGTATAGGATCTATATGAATACCCTTGTAAACATGTTATAAGTGCTACTCACCATTACAATCAAAAGGTGGAGGCATTTATAAATGATTGTTACAAGAAGGCCTAATTCATAGTATTGTATGACCATATGTTACAACCTATTAGAAGTGTAAATTTTTAGCCTACTATTGTTGTAGAGTTGATACACCACTACCAAAACCAAAAGTGAGACTAGACTAACGTAATGGGATGTTCAACAAGATCATAGAGTATGATAACAAGAGTGGTTGGTTTCTTAGGGGATCACATATTTGTAACTAAAAAGACATTGTTGAAATGTTTGGATTGTGGAAGGTGAGATACAAAGATGATGGAAAAATGGTATGGATCTGGAGGCATATGATCACTAGAGCAAATGAATTCTAAAAATGCTCCTTTGACATTTTTTGTGAAACCATTGAAGGGCATTATCTTTATTTTCCTATATTAGGATGGAATCGGCAAAAGGATTATCATCCCTTTTTATGTGTTATAATAAGTTCTTGTCTTATGAAGCAGTAACTTATTTGTAGTAATTTGAAATAAGTAAAAGCACTCCAATTCATGCTCAAACCATATTAGTGCTTAGGTATAGTTAATTAAGATGAACGAAATTGATTGACATAGATATTCTACACATCAAGATCCTGAATGTACTAATTGTAAATAGAAAAGGCTAAATCATTGTAAATTTTTTCTTTAACCTTTGGTTTAAATCAACGTGTGAGCAAGGACCCATCATTTCACAACATTCATTACTATTATATATTTTTAATACCATAATTATTGAAAGTTGAAAGAAGTATGAAAATGGTTAGCTAAGATATTTTCATATATACTAATCATAAGTTGTTATTGAAAAAAGTTGATAACCACAAACAAAGCCAAGATTTCCTGTTATCTAAAGTATTTTTAGCAAACAAAAGGAAAACATTACCTTGCATAAAACATTATTAGATTTCATTATTAGTTTAGGGGTTGTTTAATTCCCTTATTTTTGGTTTTTTGTTGTCGTATTCGTAAAAAATGAAACAAACCCTGAAAACGTGTTTGGTTGAAATTGTTTTCATTTTTTGTTTTAAAAAATAAGAAAACGGAAACAATTTTATGAAAACGTAAAAAGGATATTTTTGTGTATTTTAAAAAAGGTATTTTCTTTCACAAAAACAAATCAAGATTTGTTTCTCTACGCCGATTTCATTGTCTTCTTCATCTTTAACATTTTTATGTTGTGATTTCTTCGGGTATACTCGTTTCTTGTTTATGTTCGTATCATTTCTTGTTTGTGTTCGTATCTATTTCTTGTGTTTGTTTTTATATTTGTTGCTTGATTTGCTTTTGATTTATTGTTGATATTTTTGTTAAAAGGTCTTTAAAAATAGAAATCAACGAAAAAACTATCACCTTCACGCCTTCTTAAAACAAGTCTCGCAGAAGTGAAAGAAAAAAAAGTTGATGAATTAAAGTATTTAGTTTCAATTATAGTACAGTAACATGTAAATACTTTAATTCATCAACTTCTGTTATTTTGCAAGCTCTCAACCTCTTTTCCTCATCTCTGCCACCTCTTCACCACCACTTATTAGCCTTTTCACCACTTTCTCAACCTTATCTCTTCCCAATGTTGGTGGTGGATTGTCGTTCCATAACATCCAGTGTATACTACCTACCTTTACACTAGTCTTCAACATGAACAACATCCATGGATGAGTAATATGTACATTTTCAAGAATTGATTTCAGTATTTGAAGAACAAAAAAGGGGTGTACCAGTTTTGTCGGGGAAGATGAAGGAGACGAGAGATGCGCCCTAGTGGGTGAACTTGGCGGTGATGTTCTCGTTCTTAATCTCAAAGAAGCCAGGTTTTTCAGCTCCTGCATTGCCATAGACAAGTTTATGCAAAAATAGAAGATCAAAGAGAACTTATCTATTTTCGTTTGTTTTTTTATGAATTTGATAAGATTCAATGCTCACTTGCTCTGAGTGTGAGATTAGAATAATATAATTTTCTAATCTTTTGTTGATTAGAATAATATAATTTTCTAATGTATAGAGTTTATTATATACAATTAATGTCTAAATTTTTTTAATTATATTTAACTTGTATATATTTTAATTTTAGCTATAATGATAGTTAATTAATTTAAAAACATAATGTATTAATTTAAAAACATAACATAATGTCACCATAGTGTTTTCTCATCTCGATAGCATTAAAAGCTTAGAAGAAAGACATACTAATATAGAACAATTGGGAACTAGTGTTTTTGATTTCACTCATCTTTTGCTCAGAGCTGGAACTTCTTGAACTTGCTAGTCCACTATAAATGTTCAAAGGAAGCTTCATCTTGGCTACATTCTCTTTTTGTTCAATGCTCACAGTTGTAAAAGGCTTTGCAATTTTCTCACTTGATGCCCCAACAGATGCATCGGACTCAACATCTCTAACATTCATGTCCTTTTGATTCTTCTTTTGTAATCGTAAAGGATAGTAATGCGAATATTGATGATCTTTTCTTATCAACTAATATCCATGTATATCACTTTGTATTTTTAACTTAGCTAATGTATGAGATAACGATAAACATTATAGGATAGATATTGTAGGAGATAACGATTGTGTAATCTGTATATATGTACAACTTTTATATCATGAAATGACAAGAAATTTTGCTCCCTCAAAGATTGTTATGGTATCAGAGCCTTCACACACTATTAGAAACAAGTGCTGAGACTATAGGAAATGGTAGGACTCCGAGAACAACACTTTGAAATGGTGAAGAAGACACCATCTCCGTATGACCTGAATTCAAATGATAACCCAAGAAACGTAATCACCCAGGTGCAATTGTGGGGTGAAAATTATGAGGAATGGGCCAAAGCTATTCGCACCTCTTTACATGCACGAAGAAAATGGGTCTTTGTGGATGGCACCTTACAAAGACCGAATGAAGGTACCGCTGAGCTAGAGGAATGATGGACTGTGCAATCGATGTTGGTGTCCTGGATCTTGAATACAATTGAACCAACTTTGCGATTTACTATCTCTTATATGGAGAATGCACAAAAGTTATAGCAAGACATTAAGGAGCGATTTTAAGTTATGAATGGACCCCGAATTCAACAATTAAAATCAGAACTTGCAGAATGCAAGCAAGGGGGCTAACTATGGTGCACTATTATGGAAAACTCAAAGCTTTACAGGATGAGTTAGCAAACTATCAATAGATACCAATTTGCATATGTAGGGAGTGCAATTGTGACATTACAGCTCAATTAGAGAAGCGCAGAGAGAAAGAGAAGGTGCGCCAATTTTTGATAAGTCTTGATTCATTAAATGGAATGATGTACTCAAATTTGCTTGCTACTGATCCACCGCCTTCTTTGAATCGGGTGTATGCCACTTTGATACAAGAAGAACAGATAAAGACGATTACTAGAAACAAAGAAGAACGAGGGGAAGTTGTGGGTCTCTCAGTCTAAGCTGGTGGAAGACCTAAAGGATGCAGTGATATACGGGAAAAAACAGTTATATGTTGCAACTGGAATTGACCAGGGCATGATGCCATGACATGTTTTCAGTTAGCCGAGTGCCCAGAATGGTGGGGAGATAGATCACAAAATGAGGCAAAAATAAACTCTCAGGGAAGAGGACAATAACAAGGACGAGGAAACAATTGCCACTGTAGCTCAGACTTCCACTGAAAGAGCCACTGCATTAGTGATAGATGCGGATAGAGCAGGACTGCTAAATTTGAGCAATGATTAGTGGCAAACATTGGTGGAACTTCTCAACAATCACAAAGGAAACACCAATGAAAGAATGTCAAGTAAAGAAACAATATGGATAATTGACACAGGAGCTTCCAATCACATGACTGGAAACTTGAACATTCTGCATGACTTGAAAAACGTTCAAGGATGCCCTGTGTGGTTACCAAATGGACAGCAAGCCACGACTACAAAAGAAGGCACAATGACTCTCCAAGGAGGCCTACAACTCAACAACGTGTTATATATATCTAAATTGAATTACAGCTTGATCTTTTTATCCCAGTTGACGGATGAGATAAATTGTTTCATTCAGTTCACTAACTCTTTATATATTATGCAGGACCGCACTTTGAAGATGCTGATTGGTGTGGGTGAACGACGTAATGGGCTTTATTATTTCAAGGGGATCCGCTATGAGAAGGCTTTCAAAGTTGATGGAATACCGTTGTTCAACCTATGGCACAAGTGCTTAGGGCATCCCTCTTTAAAGACCAAACAACTGATTTTCCATATTAGTAACAGTAGTGAGTTTGAAAATAAAGCATGTGATGTGTGTCTAAGGGTAAAGCAAATCCTTTGAGCAATTATAAAGCTACTAGTGCATTGAATTAGTTCATTGTGATTTATGGGGACCTTACTGTACTCTATCTTCTTGTCGTGCTTATTATTTTTTAATAATATTAGATGATTTTTCTCATTCTCTCTGGATCTATTTGTTGGTTAAC
Organism: Erythroxylum subrotundum; assembly: GCA_027563845.1. NCBI lineage: Eukaryota > Viridiplantae > Streptophyta > Magnoliopsida > Malpighiales > Erythroxylaceae > Erythroxylum > Erythroxylum subrotundum. The sequence continues at coordinate 20,718,549 of JAOQMQ010000003.1, forward strand.
AAAAAGGAAGTTTCACTTATTTTGTTGAATTTCATTGTCTTGGTAGAACGATAAAATGAGAAACAAGTTAAGACAATTCGAAGTGATAATGTAACTGAATTTATTTGCTTGACCAACCAATTTCTTGAACGTGGCATTATATTTCAGACATCTTGCACAGGAACACCTTAATAGAATGGTCTAGTTGAATGAAAACATCGACATATACTTAACGTAGTGTGAGCTCTAAGGTTCCAAGGTAACCTTTCTCTTTCTTTTTGGGGTGAATGCATTCTAACTGCTAGATATCTGATCAACAAAACACCTACACCCATATTGAATGGAAAGCCTCCTTATGAAATGCTTCATGGAGCACCACCTTCATATGAGCACCTCAGAGTATTCGGTTGTTTGTGTTATGCACATAATCAAGGGAAAAAGGGCGATAAGTTTGCTAGTCGTAGTCGAAAGTGTATCTCTATGGGGTATCCTCTTGGGAAGAAGGGATGGAAGTTGTTTGATATGGAAACTCACACTTACTTTGTGTTCAGAGATGTTCATTTTTGTGAAACTGTGTTTCCTTTTGCTTGCACTACCATGCCATCTGATAGTGCAACTTCCTCAACGCTACCACAAGTTGAAACTTCTATTGATACTGACAATGTTCTTGATGAGCATCCTAACAACTTTGAACCCTCATGTGAGGCCATGATTAGTGACATAGGGGGGCACTGACATGCCAAATATACTAGCAACTACCAATCCACTGCTACTACTATGCCAGCCTTAGAGGCCTGTGACACTAATGTCTTGAACTTTGCCTGTGACGCCCTGATACCCCCTAGGAGGATATGGGACACCACGTAGAAAACATAGCATACATGCATACATAATCGAGACAAAACCAAAACATACGAAACATTCATCATGCATTCTCAATAGCTCAAAGCAGAAGCAATTCAGAGCAAACATACATCATAATACACTGACCTTAATATAACTTGTTCCAAACCGGAACCAGCCTGAATTAAGGATATTACAACCCTTCAAATAAATTCAAAGTCATATACATCAAGGACAAGCCAAAAACAAATTCCAAAAATACAGTTTTAACAAAACAAGACTCAGACTCCATTGGCCATTGCGGTTGACTCGTCTCAGTCCTTATGTCCATCTCTCTAAACCTACACGGGACAAATCCACCGTGCTAAGCATATAACTTAGTGAGTAATAACTAAGGTATGCATAAAATGACAACTAAATATACACAATCATGATATATCAAAAGCATGCATTAACAGTTTATCGGAACGAACAATTCATACCTATTACATTAGATCTCAGGCAGATTGTACAAAAACAAAACTGAGTCTCGAAAGAGGGTATAAACCCTTCATAATCAGAACACAATTTCTTGTTTATATTAAAGTCAAACAGAAATTAGAATACAAAATCATATGACTGTTAAATCCATTTACAGAAGTAGGTAACGAGACTTATACAGGAGATACCATGATTGGTATCAGCAGGAGAGACATATGGTTCGACATCAGGAGACACCGAAGTGTCAATACAAGAGACACAGAGGTGTCAATACAGGAGACACCGAGGTGTTAATAACAGGAGCAGCTGCAGACCCTTCTAGGCATGCCTATTTACCCACGACTAGGACTTGACAGTTTTAAAACCAAACAAGTTCATTTCTTGTTCAACATAATTAACCAATCATTGCTTTCATGCCAAAATTCAAACATATCAATCTGACAGCTTTGCAAATCATTCAATGGATTAAAGTCAATCAGCAAACAAACAATCAAAGCAAAACTATCCAAAATTCTAACTAGATTTCTTACTGAATTACCCAAAATTATTCAACAAGAATAACTTACAAATAATACCATCTAAATTGCTTACTGATGCTCCCTTACTGCTTATTGTCTCGAAATTCCGGCAATATCTGGAATCGGTGGCTCGATGTGTTGCTCTATAGCATTTAATACAAGCACATATCATTATTGTGCACAATTATAAATTCAATTATGCACAATCATGTTTACTGAATATATATATGATGCATGTTCAAGTCAAAAATCCAGGTTTCTTATCCTTAATCTTATCACATTGTCAAACATGTGAAACCATACTCAATTGCTCAATCCAAATTTATTTCACAACCAACTTTCGGTTTCACCTTGTTAAATTATTCTCATATGGAAGGTGAGGTAATTAGGTAATGCTTTCTTCTAGGAATTTTTCACTCTTTGTTTAGGTTTCCAATGATACCAAGTTTATCCAATTTGGGTCAGTATACAGAAAGTTATTCCCAAAAGATTAATGACTGTTCTTAAGCTTCAACAGAATTCTTATCTCAACTTACAATCTGATTATGATATTCTTAGAGGAAGAATTAGAACTCGATTTCTTCAGACAAATTGTAGCCCTATATCTCTAGTTTAATCAAATAAAAAATCACTCAATTCGGATAACTACAGAGAAAGTTATGCCTAAAATATCAAAGTATGTTTAAGCTATCAGGAAACTTCACCGCAGCGAACCAAAAGTTGGTTGCGGCGAACTTTCCAGACAACAAAATTCTTCGACATTTTCTTAAAAGTTTGCAGCGGCGAACCTAAGAGTTGGCTGCGGGGAACTTTACAGAAAAGAAATCTTTCAAGTTGGCCGCGGTGAACCAAAAAGAGTTGACCGCGGTGAACTTTCACAGAGAAGAAATCTTTCAATTCGTCATCTTCAACTCTCTCTCTCTCTCTACTGTAACTTTTTTTTTTTCAAAAACTCAATCTCACCTCAATTAACCCCAATACTTGTAAACAATTCCTCTAACTCATTTTCTTAACTATTAGTACACATACACAATTTATAAATCCAAGCTTCACAGTTAGCATCAAAATCCGATTAACACACATGTAACTTTAATTTCCAGCATTTTTCTCCACAGTCACAGTCTTAAATCCTCATCTGAGTCATTTAGGACATGTATTCTCCGAACTCTACTGCTATAACTTCACATGCATGCATTCATTTTCACACTACAACATCATCCAAATTCTTGTACAATAACCAGAAGATTGAAAGCTCACTTACTTGATCTCAGCAAAATTTTCCAGCAGTGAGAGTGAATAAGAGCTTTCGGTGAGTGGGGAAAAGCAAGAATAAAAAGAAACAAAACAATAGCTGGGCTGAAATGTTTAGTTTGCAAGGTATATCATTGATGTGAGAACCAAAAGCAGATCTTTTGGTGATGAACAAAGAACAAGGAAAGAAGAGTTTAGTGTTGCATGCTTTCGGTGAAAACAACCGAAAATTTCCTTCTCTTTTCTAAGAAAATACGTGTATCCCTTGCATGTGGGCCATGTGTCAACATGCAAGGCTGCCAAATGTCACAATTTCATTAGTTTATTTGTCTCTTATTTTTCCTAGTCCAAAATACTCCAAATTTTCAGAAATTTCTTAAAATTCACCAAAAATTTTAAAATACTCGAAATATACCAAAATTGCTAAATCACATTTTAATCACATTTCATAACTCAATTATACCCGAAAATTGTCATGAATGCATGTTCAAAATTTGTATGAGTTCAAAAATGCATATGCACAAATAAGCAAAACTTATTTATGCAAAGCATATTATGCATTGAAATTCCTCAATATTCTAACCCCTAATATGGGGCGTTACATTCCCAGTCCAGAACGGCTTGGATGAGGTCAGTGCACCAAACTCTCTTATGTGAAGCTTTGCGACTATGTGACGAACACTGTCCAAGCCATTAGCCCATCTACTCGCTCATCCTCTCCACGACATCCTTCAAACATGGCTTATCCTAGGACACATTATGTGAGTTGTGATAACTCTTTGAAGCATCGTAGGTTACTTGCTGCTATGACTGTTGAACAAGAGCCTTCCATATTTTTGGAAGCAGTAAAAGATGCTAGATGGCGGTTTGCTATGAAAAATTAGATTTATGCTCTTGAAGAAAACCATACATGGGTTGTGTGCCCTTTGCCACCGGATAAAAAGGCCTTGGGATGTAAGTGGGTCTACAAGATCAAATATCACTCTGATGGCAACATAGAACGATTTATAGCTCTCCTTGTCATCCTTGGAAATCATCAAGTTGAAGGTATTGATTACACGAACATATTTGCTCCCGTTGCAAAGATGGTTACAGTTCACATTGTCCTTGCTGTTGCTGCCACCAAAGGTTGGGAACTTCACCAAATGGGCATCCATAATGCCTTTCTTCATGATGACCTACACGAAGAGGTTTTCATGAAATTACCCTCTAGTTTTCACAGCTCCCATCCAGGTATGGTGTGTAAACTTCGCAAGCCTTTATATGGCTTGAAGCAAGCCCCATGTTGCTGGTTCGCCAAGCTTTCGTCTACCCTCAAGGGTTATGGGTTCCAGCAGTCCTACTCAGATTATTCATTATTCACATTAATTGCTAATGGGATACAACTCGTGGTTTTAGTCCATATTGATGATCTTATTGTACGTGGGAATAACTAAGTTGCTGTTCAAAAGTTCAAAACCTATTTGAGTCAGTGTTTTCATATGAAAGACTTGGGCAAACTAAAGTATTTCTTAGGCGTGGAGGTGACCAGATCACCTGCTGGCATTTTTCTCTGTCAAAGGAAGTATGCCTTAGATATCATTAGTGTAACATCCCGACCCCAAAGGAAGGGTTCCATTGGGAGTTCTGAGTCACTGGTATAAGTTTTAGAGGGTTGAAGG
>JAOQMQ010000003.1:20724914-20736078 GCA_027563845.1 Erythroxylum subrotundum
GTATTCATACTGAGTGACTGCTCTAGCACGCCACCTTCGCAGGGAACGGACTCGGATATCACCGACGATGTCGGGTTTGGATCTTGCGGGAGTGGGGTGTTACAATTAGTGAAACTGTTCTTCTTAGGGCCAAACCTGTGGCCATCCCACTAGAACAAAATCATCAACTTAGCGTTGCTAAAGGACAATACCTTGGTCATCCCGATCGATATAGACAACTTGTGGGTCGCCTCATTTATCTATGTTTTACACACTCTGAGTTGGCCTATTGTGTTCACGTCCTCTCTTAATTCATGCAGCATCCACGGGTTGAGCATTAGGTAGCTACTTTGTGGGTAGTTCGTTACCTTAAAGGTAACTCCGGACAAGGTATTCTCCTCGATAGCATTTGTGATACACAATTGCATGGATGGTGCAATGCTGACTGGGCCACCTATCCCCTTACTCGTTGGTCTCTTATTGGGTGGATTATTCTCTTAGGTCACTCTCCTATTTCATGGAAGACTAAGAAGTAGCATACAGTATCTCGCTCATCTGCTAAAGTTGAGTATTGTTCCATGGCCACGACCACTTGTGAACTTAAATGGGGTATTCTTTCCAATCTCGACATCTCACACTCTAAGCCCATGTGTCTCTACTGCGATAGCCAAGCTGCTTTGCACATTGCCAAGAACCAGGTCTTCCATGAACGCACGAAGCATATTGAAGTGGATTGTCATTTTATTTGCAATGAAATTCTTCATGGGCACCTCCAACCTTCCTACATTCCTTCTCTTGCACAACTTGCCGACATCTTTACCAAGTCTTTGGATCGTGCACAATTCCACTCCCTACTAGGCAAGTTGGGCATTCGGAATGGCCACGCTCCAACTTAAGGGGGGGGTAATGTGGATATTGATGATCTTATCTTATCAACTAATATCCATGTCTATCACTTCGTATTTTTGACTTAGCTAACGTAGGAGATAACGATAGACATTGTAGGAGATAATGATGGTATAATTTGTATATATGTGCAACTTTTATCTCATGAAATGGCACGAAATTTTTCTCCCTCAAAGATTATTAGATAGAATAGAGAATTTAGAACTTGGGTCATGAGTATATACTATAAAACATTTTGAGGTTGCTTTGAACGGTCATGTGTTAGAGCGAGTTTGGCCAAAACTTTGAAGTAAGACGGTGTGAGTATATTGACTTGGGAAGAATTAATAAAAGTAGTTTCATTAAAATATATATATATAGGAACGAGTGCAGAAATTGATAATAAAGAAAAAGAGAAGATAAAAGGAAATATGAAAAAGGAGGTGCGAAGAGAGAACACTGAATTCAGATACAAATCTATCACAATTACGTTCTCTGCCTTTATTTTATACCAATAACAATAGTAATAATTTTACAACATTAATTCCAATATAGTCTTGGGATTTCCAAGTTTTAGAGCCTGAAATGGGAGAGTGCAGGAGTGCCATCCAGTCCTCTGGAGTTGTAATAGGTGACGAAGTCCAGGACTGTAGTTTCTCGGTACAGAGGAGGACTGGAATCTGACAGTAACTCCTTTATTGGGCCATAGAGTCTGTTGAATGGTTGAAAATGTGTGGTGAAAAAGCAGGCAACTGATATTCTTGGTCCCGTTTTGTTCGCCAGCACTCTGTGCTTGGAACTCTTGAATTTGTCATTAGATATAAGCTGTTCCAAATTATATCAGCGATGAAAACATTTTAGAACATAACTCTATCTTATAACCAAAACTCGATACTCTTATTTTAGCTGAAAATCCTTGTTGCTAACAAACACGTAGATAATATAAATAAAACGATGTGTTATTGATGTATTTTACCTGAAGCAGGTCACCAAGATTAACTACCAGAGCCCCTGTTAATGGAGGAACATCCACCCATTTTTCTTGGTAATGGACTTGTAGGCCACCAATGTGATCCTGTAGGAGGATAGTGAAGAAATCAGGATCAGAATGTGGTGTTATTCCCAGTGTTCTGTCAGGCTCAGGGCATGCTGGAAAGTAATGACACACGAGGGAGTGACCTTTAGCACATTCCATTTCAATCAGATGATCTGATCTGAGCCCCAGAGCTTCTGCAAGCAGCTCTAGAATGGTAAGTCCCAACCTCTTTACTTGTGCTGAATATTCACTTATGATTTCCCTGTAGCAAGTAAACTATCTGAGACTGTAGCAAAAAGGTACGGCAGTTGGAGCAATATTCTGTTCTATAACATGAGATTATGGCTTTGTCAATCAATAAACTGATGGTCTTCATTGGCACATGGGGTTGGTGGGCAAGCTAAATATCATTTTCAAGCCCAGCAAACAGATTGATCGAGTTAATACAAGAATCATTAGTATAGTTCTATTCACAATAATACTCTAGTGCCCATTGAACTCGTAACCTCTTCCAAATCAACTATCTTGCAATTGTAGATAGTTATAACTACAAACTTGCAAATCATTTTAGCCATCTACTTACAACTCAAAGATGTATATTTTTTATTGAAAACTGCAGACAAATTTCATTAAGTTTTGAACCTGAATTATTAGAATGAAAGAGAGTAACCTGCAAACTGGAGGCAGTTCTTGAGGATCAGGAGCATAAGGAGACAAGACACAGAACAAAGTGTCCCTCCAATTAGCAGCTTTTCTCTGATAAAGGTCAAAGTTGCTGTTAAACTTCACTTTCCTCGTGTTGTCACGCGAGTAATACTCCACTTTCACCTCTTTTGGCTGTTCATGAAATCTACGAACCCCTTCAATCATCTCAGTCAAAACATCATTTGATATCCCATGGTTCACAAGTTGGAAGAAACCCCAGGTCTCTGAAGCCTGTCGAATTTCTTCTACAATCTTTTTACGTTGATCAAGACTATGTTGATGCAGTTTCTTGAGGTCTATAACTGGAACGTGTAGACCGCTCAGATCAGAAGAGCGTGATCTTTCATCAGAAGATGGAACGTCTGCGACAAAGATGGGTGGAATTTTTTGGATCCCAACATCAACCAACCCTTTAACTCCCGCCCTTGATTCATCGAAAGCCCTCAGTTCTTTCTCTCTGTCATAGTTTAATTGATCGTTTTGTGCTGGATTCAGTGGTGTATTCAGCATTTTCTTTTCCTGTTTCTTTATTCTTGAGTTAAAGCGGCCTCTGGAAAACCAACTCGTACAGAGGAAGAGGATAAGAATGTGTAGATAGAATAAGCCTCCAACAGTTTCAATATTATATGTGAAGTAACGTGCGAAACTATACCAACTATATGATGGGACGCCCACGTGGGGAAAACTAAGCCAAGCCGTGAACAGATTAGGCTTAGTGGCTCAATGATGCGGAGAATAATGGTGTTCTCTTCCCTTTTTTTTTAATATAGAAAGAAAAAGACTACAAAATTACACAACTAGCCGAGGGAGATAGATCCCGGCAAGATCCTCGAGGAGGATGGTAAGATATCCGGATGGTGCTTGAACAAAAGTGGTCACACCCACCCTAAAGTTGACAGCAAAATTGGCGAGCCAGTCAGCATATCGGTTGCTTTTGCGGTAGATGTGGCGAGGAAGGACTACCCAATTGCGAGATAGCAGTTCGTTGATGCCCATCACCAAATGATTTAATGACGTTGCCCGTTGTGTGGGGTCAGAAATCAGGCTCATCACCCCTTGAGAATCCATCTCAAGTTTCACCTTGCGAAAGCCAAGGTCTCATGCCAGCGTCAATCCGGATAGTACGCCCCAGAGCTCTACAGAAACCGAGAAGCACCAGCCAAGATTCTGCACAGAGCCACCCAACCAGGTACCGGTGCTATCCGTGATAAGTCCGCGTGTTGATGCCGATGAAGAAGATCGTTTAGCGGTAAGCATGCACAATAATTGTACTCTAGGAATACCCTTTGTTCTTTCAAGTTTAGAATTGTTTGAATTAGTCTTGTCAAGATAATAAAATAATAAAGAAGTGTGAATAATTAATAATTTTTTAATTTTAAATGCCTTTTAAAAATTTTGCTGATGAATTACATAACTAATATACGGAGCATAAAAGCACATTAATGAAAAGGAGAGTAAGGAAGAGAATGTAAACTCGATCTTTATAGCAGCTTATATTCACTTATCAATACTTACGATTTTTACCAATTTCTTCTTTTAAAAGACGAAGTACAATGTCTTTCTTTCTAAAGAGGAACTTATCATTGGTGAGTGCGTATTATAATGCTACCAAAGTTTTCTACATTACAAATCTCTCACTCATAAATGAAATAGGATGAGAAGTAGGGTGTTGATCTCACGAAGACAACTTGTCAATGACATGTCTTTAGGCTATGTATGCTATTGCATGCAACTTGTCAAAGACACGACCTAGGGTAAAGGCGTGTAACATGGTACGAGACATGGGTGTGTGGCAAGCTGTGTTCAATAATACAATCTAAAATATACATGATTTTGAGCTTTCCCTTGGACTTTTTCATCTCTATTCTTTTTTAAGTTCCTCGTTAGGTTTATAGTTTCCTTTCTTTGTATTCCTAACTACAAAAATATTATAATAAAAACAAAAAATAGACCAAACACAAACAAATAAAATAAAATATAAATTGATTCACAACTCTAATAAAAGTAGTCCAAATTAAATAACAAATAACAACCTAAATTTTTGTTCCTTATTGCTTAAAATAAATTTTAATGAACTTAAAACAAAATTAAATAATGGTTGATTCACTTCTTTTCGAGTCTTTTAGCTTAACTTTATTCTCAAACTTGGTTAGTTGTTAGAGTAATGTGGGTGCTCCCTTCTTCATCCTTATAAAAATGCCTTAAAAAGGATCATCGTCTGTTTTTTTTGGTCATATTCTTTGTTGTTGCCTTTGTCCTTACTCATTATGCCCCTTTAACTTCTACATTGATGATTCCCCGAAAAATATTGGAACAATTATTTTATCCCCAATATTTAATAAGGAGCATCTCACCATTATAGAATACAAGTTCTTCTTTTCTAACTCTAAGTATTAATTCACCTTTCTTAATATGAATTATTGCACCTAATATAGATAGGAATTAAGGATCTACCTAAGATTAGTGATCTTCCTTATTAATATCCAAAATATAAAAATTTGCTAGGAATAGGAATCTATCAATTCAAATCACTACATTCTCCTTAACACCTCTAGGACTTTTTATAGAATTATCAGTAAGATACATCACTCCGCTAGTGGATTTCGATTAACTCAATCTCAATCTTTTTAATATAACATAGGGAATTAAATTAATGCTTGCTCTTATATCCTCTAATGCCTTATTAATATAAATACCACTAATTGTGCAAGAGATATTAAAACTTTCTGAGTCGCTAGTCTTTGGTAATATGATATAAGGGAGGACTTCTATGGTGCCTTTAATTGGTTTTGTCTCAACACACTCTTCCTTATGGTCCTCCTCTTTTGGGTCTTCTTCTTTAAGGTCTTCTTTTCCTCCTGAGTACTAGTTTTTTTTATTCTTAATCACCTAAAACAATCTATTAGGGTAAGAGACTCTTGGTTTATACTCCTTTAGTGGTCTCTTTACCTTGAACTTTTCTTCTTTCTTTTTATTGGTCAACTCTTTACCCTTTAAAACAACTTCCTTTATGTGCTCTTTAGGGTTAAGTATGATGTCACTATATAAGGTGCCTTGTAGTATCTCCTCTAATTGCTTTAGTTAGTTGACCTATATGAATTTGGAGATTCCTCCTTGAAACTTCATGATTCTAAATTAGAGAAATAGTTTCTTATATGAAGTCCTCTTATCAAATCTTTTAGGCTCGACTGCTTCTCTTTCTATACAAGCTATAGAAAACCTAGTAAGGGTTATCTTAAAGCTTACTGATTGCTTTTGGAAATATTTGGATGAGTTCTCAGCCTGAATTATAAGTTTTATTATAACGATTATTTTGTCTTTAAAAGTTTCCTATAAAATTAGTTTTCTCTACTAATTCCATTATAGGATTTCTAGCTTAGCATTCCATTCCTTAATTTCCTCTGTAATATAATTCTTAACTTATAACTTGAATTGTTCTTGATGAAGAGATCAAAATTTCTATTTTTTTTTTACTTTTATCTCTATAAGAGTTATTAGTGTAGTCATGAAATATATATTATGGATCCTAGTAGGTCTATTCACTCTTACTCTTCCTTACTAACAATCATAGTTTATGACCATCTCCTCTATCAATTCTAAAGTAACCTTAAAGTCTTGGTTTTAATGTTTCACCTACTGGCTACAACAACATCTATCATACACCTTGTAAAGTTTATTAGACCATTATAAGATGTTTAAAACGCTATAATATAGATAGTTCCTTAGTAAATTCTTATATCTCTCTCATGTCTCGTATAAGGTATCATTATTGAACTGCTGAAAAGAAGAGATATCATTCCATTTTATTGTTTTAGGTGATGGAAAGTATTTGTTAAAGAACTTCTCTATAAACCTCTTTTAAGTATTAATTGATCCAAACAGTAACGCTTTCAACTATTGCTTTACATTATCCCTCAATGTGAATGGAAATTGCCTGAACCTAATAACCTATTTAGTTGGCCTATTGATCTTAAATATATCTTATATCTCTAAGAATTCAATATGTGTGCATTAGGATCTTTATTAGGTAATCTATCAAATTGTACATTTTGTTGAAGCATTTGAATTACATTGGTTTAATCTTAAAATAATGATCATTTATCTTTGGCTTTACAATATTCGATTATATTCTCATGAGAGATGTTTGGGCACACTCCATTATTCTCCTTTCTTATTTATCTGTTATAGTTGTAATTTTCGTGTATCTCTAAGTTCTTGTTTGGTCTATTCTCTTCGATTTTGACATAAAGTTCTCTCAAGTTCAAGATCATTTTTAAGAAATACATGTTATTAGTTTTTTGTCATACACGACAATCACTTCTAATATTAAATCAAAAAGGAATAATACAAGATATTAAAAAATTTTAGACAAAAAAGTTAAACAAATACAAAATAAGAAAAATATGCAAGACTAGAGAAATAATTAATACTTTTCCTAAAACCAATTGCTTTCTTAACAACACCACCAAAAAATTAGTGAGTGCTTTAAATATATATATATATATATATATATATATAAATGTTATAAAAGTTTTCCCTATAAAAAAATATCATTCACTAACTAGGAATGTATACCTATGAATGGTAAGTAATATAATGGTAAGTAGGATATCGATTTTACGAAAAAGTGGTATGGATAGAAAAGCCTAATATTATTAACTAGTCGTCTAAATGTAATAAATAAAAAGACATTTTTAATGGAATTTAATAATAATAAAATATAAAATAAACCTAAACCTAAACCTAAACCTAAACCTAAACCTAGACCTAGACCTAAAAATTGATATCGACAACGACCAAGGGAATAAATGATAAGACAACTACTCCAAAGAGAATGAAATAAATAACTATACTTAGAAGAGTACTTCCCCTATTAGCACTTATGACCTAATAGATCTCTCTTAAGCACCCTATTCAATCCCCTCTATCTAAGACACGATCCACTTATAAGTACGCTCTTTTGAGTCAACCATAGGTGAATTAAAATTAGAAATAGACGTCAGTATGAATAAATCAATATTAAGACTAACAAAGATGGCTAAAAAAAATCCTAATTCATACATTAAATTAAATCAATCTATACAAATATAACTACTAATTCCTTTATAGATGTGTGTGTGTATAGGATCCCTTTAGAGTATTGGGACTGAACGTGGGTAACATTAAATTCATTAATATTCCTTTGTAGATGTGTGTGTATAGGATCCCTTTAAAGTATTGGACTACAAATGATCTAAGTTGCATAGCCAGCTTCATTGGTAAGCCACTATATTTAGATTAAGCAACCGTTGAAATCAAATGTATTAACTTTGCTATAAATTGTATGTTAGTTGATGCTATAAATGATCTATTAGCTAAAATTCCTATTTTGTGATTGAATGTTAACTTTGAGCTTGTAGAATATGTAGTGAAAGTTACATATGCTTGGAAGCCTAATTCAATAAACCCAAGGAAGATATGAAGGCCCATTGGTAGAATTTTCAAAACTGGCGAGTCATAAGAGCTAATGGGAAACAATTAAGTGAATGAACCAAGAAATTCCACTATTGAGGATCCCAATCCTAGTTCAAAAAGTGGAGACTTAAACTTGGAAGTGCCCCTGCAAAGAGAAGTTCAAGGTATGATTAACACTGAAGTTCCAGTTGAAATGGAAAAAAGTTTATAATCACTCTACACGCACTAAAAAAACCAATCCAAATGATCCCATATGTGAGACTTTAAGGAAGCAGAAAATAAATAGTGATGAATTGATAAGTTGTAATAATACTAATGAAAGCCTCCTTATGTCTGAATAACAGGAAAAGTTTAGAATTTTAAATAGGAGAAAATCCAAAAGGAAGAAGAAAGCCTCTTCTTCCATGTTGGGAATATGACCATAATTGGTTGAAACATTAGGAAAATTGGCTCCCTAACTAAACAATTTGCTTGGGAATTTCAACTTTGAGAATAAGGCTTATCTTTTTGGAATTCTAGCAAGGGTCAAGAAGGGGAATCACAATATTCTTGTAACCTTCCAAAGAATTAGAGATTGTTATCTAATTATGCTTGTCACCATATTGGGAGAATTTTGGTGTTTTATGATGAAGATAAGGTTGAGATACTAAGCTACCTGATCACTAACCAAGTGAATCACATAAAGGTTAAGTTTAAGTAAGAAACTTGCACTGGGAATATCTCATTAATTTATGGCCATAATTATGATTTCCAAAGTGTTTCTCTCTAAAACAAGTTTTGAGAGCTACTCCCATCCATCAAAGCCCTCTGACTTACCTTTGGAGACTTCAACTCTATGCTACACCCTAATAAAGTTGGAAGTAATAGTTGTAAAAAGAATTATTGTAAGGACTTGAGGTTCTACATTTGTGATAAATAGGTATCCGATCTTCCTTTTATAGGCAATTTCTATACCTAAAGTAATAAACAAAAGGAAAGTTGGTATTTAAGTAAGAAGCTATACAGAAGCATGGCAAATTTGGAGTGGTTTCAAGCCTTTCCTCTTTACAAAACACTCTTCCCTAACCCATTGTGCTCAGATCATTCTGTAACCATTATGTATCTTTCCTGTGTTAGTAAACCATCCAAGATACCATTTAGATTTAATAACTTTCTTGCTAATCTGGAAGGTTTTGGTAAAGCTATCTATAAGGATTTTTAATTGAATGTTTAAGGCACTAAACAATAAATTTGTGTCAAGAAAATCCAAAACATCAAAAAAGAACTTAAAATTCTCAATAAGAATAATGTAGGAAATACTCACCATTTTCTAAACTTTGCAAAAGAGAATTCTTACAAGGCACAATCTGAACCTATCCCCACCTTCAAAACCTTGAAAAATAAGCTTTCCTTAATTATTACAAAGGTCTCAATTTTGATTATTTTATTATAAAACAAAGATCTAGAATTCTTTGGTTGAAAGAGGGAGACAAAAACTCCTGTTATTTTCATATATTTGTCACTACTAAAAGAGCCTTAAATACAATAGTTTCTCTTCAGAAAGATAATGCTCTTCTTACTACACAAGATGATCTCATAAGATGATCTCTTGAAAGAGGCACTAGACTACTTTACCAATACATACTATCCTCAGTCCCTTTGATCAAGGAGATTATAAAGGACCCGTTATCCATTCAAGAAATTAAGTTGCTCTCCAGCCCCTTCACTATAATTGAAACTAAAAACTTATTGGATTCACTTAACCCTTTTAAAGCTTATAGCTCTGATGGTTTGAATGTCAAAATTTTCCAAAATCTTGGCTATTAATAAGAAATTTAATTTTGGATTCTATTATTATTAAAGATTTAGGTTTGGTGATCTAAACACTTTCATTAAATGGCCTTATAGCTATAGCCCTAATGGTTTGAATGTCAAATTTAGCCTCTAAATGCTTAACGTATTAGGCAAATTTAAGTCTAGTTCAACTTCCACGCAACCCTTAGCATACACTATCCTTCCTAGACTTAATATATGTTCATCAAGACATAATGGTTTCCCATGGTTCTATTTAGGTAAATAAAGCATATAGATGACCAATATTCAAGTAGGATGTTATAAAAATAGAACCATATAGGTATATTATTTAGTCCTTTTTTTAATCTAAAACCATATAAGGTTTCCGCTTGAGGAGTAAAAGGAGCTTTACATTCTAAACCCAAGGACCTTGCACCAAAGCAATCAATTTACTATAAGTATCATTTTACCTGAGTAGGAAATATTCCTCCTCAATAATGAGGGTTTGTTCCAAACCCCATTTTTCCATTTGGCAGTACCAACATGAAGCACTTCTAGAGAAGAAGAAATGATTGAGGAGGCTAAACTTTTAGCATGGTGAATAAACCTAAGCTTATATTTAGGATTAGGGACCCTTATAACTTAGTTCTAAACTTTGATAAACAAATTATGATTTAAAGAAAGAGAGGATGAACAGGCTAAAGAAGATCCATAATCAATTTTTTAGAAAGTTCCTTTAAAGGAGATATAATAGATTTGCCAAGACCTTTACTAGTAAAGGGAGGGTGGGAAAAAAGTTTGCATCAACAATTGAAAAAGGTAAAGGAGGAGAAGGAGCATGAAACAAATGAGGATCATCATAAAATATTTCTTTCTGAAATCTGCAAACTACATAGGGTCCTTAAGTCTATTATATTAAATAGCAACCCTTTATTTTTAAGCAAATTTTGGGAAGATATTTTTCACCAATTAGGCACTACACTTTCCTATAGCACTGCTTACGACCCACAAACGGATGACCAATCCAAAGTATTAAATAGATGCTTGGAAACTTACTTGAGATATTTTACCTCCAATGAACCACAACGATGGTCGTAGTTTCTATCGGTAGTAGAGCTTTGGTACCATACTACTTTCCATTCAGCAGTAGACATGTTCCCTTTTTTTTTTGGAATAAAATCAACATTAGCGAAAAAATAGACAAAGGCAGGAAAGGCAAAGAAAACTAACCCAAGCCAACAGGCTTACCCCGTATACCCGGAACCTAATAGCCTTTCCCCCTCAATAATAACAGAAGCCGAACAATCTGAATTTAAAATGGAGACTAAACAA
>JAOQMQ010000003.1:20736178-20752761 GCA_027563845.1 Erythroxylum subrotundum
AAGAGACACCAACGTAGAAATAATACCTAGACCTCACCTTGCACATGAACGGCAAGACCAACACTTGCACTCGTAGAAAGAGGGAGAGAGAGGCAAGACCTAGGGTTAAGACCCACACAGACATGTTCCCATTTCAAGCGCTTTATGGCCATCCTCCTCCATGTCTACCATATATCAAACTAACAACGACTAAGATTTCAAACCTTCAGGACCTTTTAGCACAAAAGAAATACATATTATCCACATGCAAGCCAATCTAGAGAGAGTAAAACATCGAATGAAACAAATTACAGATCTTCATTACAAAGAAAAAGTTTTTTCGATAGGGAAATAGGTATACCTAAAATTGACACCTTATAGACAAATATCCCTTCAACATTGCTCTTTCCAAAAGCTAACAAAATGTTATTTTGATCCTTTTAATTTTACAAAAAATTGGAGTGGTGGCGTACGGATTGGAACTTCCACTGGTGGCCAAAATACACCCAGTTTTCCATGTTTCACTCCTGAAGAAATGCAGAGGATTTTCGACAACCCAATTGTGTCCATTGCCTCTAGCAACTGTCAATAACCATCCTCTCCAATAACTAAAAAATATTCTGGGAACAAAAAGGGTCACAATTAAGGGAGAAGGAGAACCACATACTCAAATACTCGTCCAATGGAATTCTCAATCGGAGAAATAAGCAACATCAAAATCCCTAATTTCATTCAAAGAGGCTTTCTCAAATTTTTACCTTGGGGACAAGGTCAATTTTAATAGGTTGGGCAATGTTATAAATGGACCAATAGATAAAAGTTTAAATGGTGTAGGTGTAAATCAGCTCAGGACCAAATGAAACATAAAAAATGCATATGGATGAAAGACTTTGTTACAAACTAATATTCTAGAAGAGAATCTAGACAGTTATGCTAAATAACAAAATATGTACAAATGTCGTACATGTTGTAAAATCTTTGTTCTAAATATCAGAAAGAATAGAAAGAAAGGCATAGAAAATTTACATAAAACAATTCTTCTTCTTCCTAGAGAGTGTAGCTCTCTCAAATCAGGGATAATTTTAAACTTTGCTTCACAACAAAGGATGTGTTGCGCATAAATCATTTGCCCGCCTCAAGGCCTTTTACATCATGATAGATCTTATGTAAAGAAACTTTATTCCATAATTTACATAGAATCTAACTCGCGAACGTCAAAGTTGATTAAACAAACTTTGGTTTAAGCGTCATGATTTAATTCTTTGATAATCCAAATTATTTTCTTCACTACACAACGTCAAAAACTCATCTTCATGATAGCTCTCTGAATAACAAAATGAAGAAATGGCATACTAAATGTTGGACTGATAGACCAAGCAGACAAATATCTGGGGCCACTGGACAATGGTTTTACTCTTACTCAAGATGATAAAAAAATAAAAATAAACTCATACGTTATCAGTAACTTAAATTTGGGTCCTCCCCCTCACCTTACTTCCAAATCAATATGCTGCCAAATGAAACCCTACCAGACCGTGATGACAACCCCAAGGTGACTGGCAAGCAACTCAGACCTCCAAACCTAGGAGATAAAGGACCATTGTGGGAGGGAAGAAACTGGCCTACTGTTTCTAGACTTCCTGCTTTAGGAGGTAACGTGATGGAAAAGCAACAAAGGGTGGAAGACTTGTCAATTGAAGATGTGGAGGATTGTCTTACTGATAAGTCGATGTCAGTTGCACACGAGAATGATAATTGATGTTTCCCGAATCTGTCTATGGCACCAAAGTTAAAGGGTAAATTGGGGGCCATATGGAAAAATACAGTATTAGTTAAAGTACTGGACAAATCCCTAGGTTTCTATTTTATGAAGACAAAATTGTTTCAATTGTGGAAACTGAAAGGTAGTATGGAAGTCGTGGATCTAGTGAATGGTTTTTTCATGGTGAAATTCTCAAACCCAGAGGACAAAAATGATGCTTTAACTAAGGGGCCATGGATGGTACAGGACCACTATCTCATAGTGCAAGATTGGAGTTTCGGTTTCAAACCTTCGATGGCTACGATAAAAAAAGCAAGTGTGTGGATTCGTATCCCAGAATTACCAATTGAGTTCTATGATGTTAAAGTTTTAATAACTTTTGCAGGGGTGATTGGTAGACCTATTAAACTGGACGGTAACACATTCCAAGCCAGTAGGGGAAAGTTCGCTCGAATCTGTGTGGAAGTAGATTTAACCTTACCTCTTGTTCCAAGGATTGTAGTAGACGGTGATCTATATCGTATTGAATACGAGGGATTTCATAAAATTTGCTTTGGTTGTGGTCTATATAGTCACCACTTAAGTGAGTGCCCGAACACTCCCAAAACCACTAACGTAGTTGTGGAGGAAGAAAACCAGGATTCGCAAACGAAAAAGATTTCTACAGATAGTAACAATGGACACGATGATTGAATGGTAGTGAAGCGGAAGCCTAGAAATTTTAACCGTGGGCGTGACATGAATATGACCAAAAATTCGGCCCCTAATGCCAATAGATTTGTGGATCTTCATATTGACGAAGAGCAGGAACTTTTTCAACCATAAGGAGTGCAATCCTTTGTTCAGGGATGAGGTAGTCCGAGGATTTTTAATAATGAAGCTAATCCGAAAAAAAGATACAATAAGAAGCCTTTAAAAGGAAACTCAAGCAAGGGGACACATCATGAGAAACAATCAGATACTTTGTTTGACTACATAGAAAAAGTGAATGCCACTGTAGTAGTTGAAAAAATCTTGAGGATGTCATTGTGGTGGCTGAAACTCAATTTGAGGAGGATGGCCCGGAAAAATAAGGAAAAACGAGACTGTTGTTTCTCATCCATACAAATTCAAGGCTAGTAATGAAGGTATCATTATGGATGAGATGTATCATACTCCTTATGAACTGCTATGAATCAACAATTAGTTGAAGATGAAGATATGGAAGACGATACAGAGAGGGTTTCACATTAGTGTATTTGTTAGATGTAACTTCCCCGTCCTTTTTTTAATATATTTTTTAAAATGATTAATTTAAATATTATGGCTTGGAATATTCGTGGGGCAGGGAATAGTATAGCTCATAGACACATTCGTGAATTTGCTTCAGTTTATAGAGTGAATTTAATGATCATTGTAGAACCAAGGATTCAATTCCAGCGGTCAGTTTCTTTCTGGAATCAAATCGATTTTGATGGTTATGTTTTTCATAATGCGGTTGGTCGTTCTGTTGGTATTTGGGTGATGTGGAAAAGAGACAAGTGTGATTTTACTAACTTTACTGTTACTTCTTAGACCGTTTCTGGATCTGTTAGTCTTAGAGATGGTGCGAGTTAGAGGCTATCAACTGTCTATGCTAGTCCGGTGGCTACCAAAAGGGAAGACCTCTAGAAACATTTGACTACAGACATCTTTCCTAGTGGGGATGCCTGGTTAGTTATTGGAGACATGAACGAGGATGCATCAGTCTTGGAAAAATTGGGAGGGACGTATCATTCACCTAAAGTCAGAAAATTCCTAGATCAACTACAGTCTTGTGAATTAATCGATTCGCGATTTGTTGGGCCAAAATTTACTTGGATTCAAAACACGGCTAACTTAATTTCTCAAAGACTGGATAGAGGAGTTGCTAATATTGGTTGGAGACTCTTGTATCCGGAAGCGATGATATCTCACCTTCCTTGGGTGTACTCGAACCATGCTCCTATCCTTTTGAGGATCGATGGTATGAGTGGAATGATTCTTAATAAACCGTTTTGCTTTAAGGTGGCTTGGACTGAAGATAATAGGTTTGAAAATGTTGTTTGCTCTAATTGGGACTCTTCGGTGCACCCTTGTTCAGCGTTAAAAAATGTTGAGAAAGCAGCCCTTGATTTTAACAAGAACGTGTTTGGTAATATTTTTATAAGGAAACGTCGTTTGCTCACAAGGCTGAATGAAGTCCAACCAAGTATCTTTCATAATGACTCTGCTGGTTTGCGAGATTTAGAGATCAGATTATCTAAAGAATATAATCAAACTTTGGAACAAGATGAGTTATTATGGTTCCAAAAAAGTAGGGAGAAGAAGGTGAAATTTGGAGACCGCAATACTAATTATTTTCATGCCACTATCGTTATCCGTCAAAGAAAAAATAAAATTGATCGGTTAAAACTCAGAGGTAGTGACGTTTGGTGTGAGAACCCCGATCTTATTAAAACTGAGGTTCAGAGCTATTTTATAGATCTCTTTGGGGCAAATAGAGGGCCATTTAATCATGGTGCTCTCGATGATAGTATGCGAGATATTTTAAATAGTTCAGTTTCAGGTGATGAGGTGTGGAGAGCAGTCAAGTCTATGGGTAGTTTCAAGTCTCCAGGGCCGAACGGCTTCCAACCGATTTTTTTACAAAAAATATTGGCATATACTTGGGGGGATCGGTTACGAAAATGGTTCAAGAAGCTTTTTTCAGTGGGAGTATTGACCCCCGTATTGCAGAGACCCTAATTGTTCTCATTCCCAAGGTAGATAAACCGGAGAACGTTTCAAAATTTAGGTCAATAAGTCTCTGTAACGTAACTTACAAAATTATCACAAAAGTGATAGTTCACCAATTTCGACCTTTTATGGATAAAATTATTCACTCGTTCCAAAGTAGCTTTATTCCAGGTAGAGGTGGATAATGTTATTTTGGCGAGGGAAGTGGTGCATTATTTAAAAAGAGCTAAGGGTCGGTTGGGTTCAATGATGATTAAATTAGACCTCAAAAAAGCCTATGATAGAGTTAATTGGGATTTTTTGGAGGATACCTTGATTGATTTTAATTTCCTAGATCAGTTTGTCAAACTTATCATGAATTGTATTCGGAACACAAAGTTGACTGTTCTCTGGAATGGGGAGAAGCTAAATAGTTTTAATCCCCGAAGGGGTATTTGTCAAGGGGACCCTCTCTCTCCTTATTTGTTTGTTCTTTGCATGGAGAAATTTGCAGCTTTGATTACTGAGAGTGTTGCTGTTAATAATTGGAAGCCTATTTCCTGCTCAAGAGGTGGGGTGAAATTTTCTCATTTGTTTTTTGCTGACGATGTTCTTCTTTGTATGAAAGCTAACCATAAGTAGGGTCAGGAGGTTAATCGAATTATAAATGTATTCTGTCAGGAATCGGGTATGAAGGAGAGTGAGTCTAAATCAAAGTGGCTTCTGTCGGGTGGTATAAAGTGTAACAGAATTAATTTTTTAGGAGGCCTGATAAATATCGAAGCTACGACTGATATTGGAACGAGCTGCTGGAGAGGGTGAATGACAAGTTGTCTTCTTGGAAAACGAATCACTTAAATCTTACTGGATGTATCACTATGGCTCGCTCTGTTTTGAATGCTTTGTCGGTCTATATAATGCAAAAAGCTTGGCTCCCTAACTATGTTTCTTAGAAAATTGATCAAATAGTGCGTGGAATCATTTGGAACTCTCGAGTTGGTCATAAAGGGCTTCATTTGGTGACTTAGAAAGATGTTGCAAAACCAAGAAAGATAGGTGGTCTAGGCGTGCTGGATTCTAGAAGGATCAATATTTCCATGTTAGGCAAGCTTATTTGAGGCTTGATATCTCAACCGAAAAAACATTGGGCCCAAGTTCTTTTAAATAATTATATTAATGGGCTTCAAGTGGATCATTGGTTTGATGGCAAGAAGGGTTCTCCTCTGTGGCAGGGGTTATGGGTTTCAAACGGCGAGTATCAGATGGTGCCTCAACCTCGTTCTATTTCGATTCTTGGAGTGATTTAGGTCCGCTAGCAGAGTTGGTGGAGGAAATTGCTGAAGATGATAGGGAGATCATGATCAGTGATCTTATTAAGCATAACAGTGACTGGGATTTTGATCTGCTCCGAACTCCCATTAACGAGGAAATTAAAAATTCTTTGCCTCGACTTCATCATTTGCTTTGGGCAGGAGTTCAAGACCGATGGATTTGGGGACAGTCACCTAATGGTAGATATGTTGTTAATAGTGCCTATAATTGGGTTCTGAACAATAGTGAGAACTTGGGTATTGTTAATAACAATGCTAATTGTGATTGGGTGTGGAAGCTGAGAGGTCCTGAGAAAATTCGTATTATGGGGACGGGGGGTTTCAAACGGCGAGTATCAGATGGTGCCTCAACCTCGTTCTGGTTCGATTCTTGGAGCGATTTAGGTCCGCTGGCAGAGTTGGTGGAGGAAATTGCTGAAGACGATAGGGAGATCATGATCAGTGATGTTATTAAGCATAACGGTGATAGGGATTTTGATCTTCTCCGAACTCCCATTAACGAGGAAATTAAAATTTCTTTGCCTCGACTTCATCGTTCGCTTTGGGCAAGAGTTCAGGACTGGTGGATTTGGGGACAATCACCTAATGGTAGATATGTTGTTAATAGTGCCTATAATTAGGTTCTGAACAATAGTGAGAACTTGGGTATTGTTAATAACAATACTAATTGTGATTGGGTGTGGAAGCTGAGAGGTCCTAAGAAAATTCGCGTTATGGCTTGGCTTTTGTGTCTCGGAAGAGTTCATCCTCAAGAGTTAAGATGGGTAAGAAACTTAGATAGTAATGGTCTTTGTCGGCGTTGTTCTTGCGGTGTGGAAACTACGATGCATCTTTTTAGAGATTGTAGAGAGGTTTCGTATCTTTGGCATAAAGCGTTCAATAATGTCTTTTCTAATGATTTTTTTTTTGTTCCGGTTGATACTAAAATTATGGTTTGGTTTAAAAAATGGAGTTCGAGGGTTTGTAATTTTGGTATTTCTCCGAATAGTGACATAATATTCTTAGCTACTATTTGGACTATTTGGTGGGGGGCGTAATCAATATATCTTTGCCTTTGACAAAGTTTCAACAAGAATCCATTCTTTCTTTGACTATCCAGGATTGGTGTCGTTGCTTTGGTAGTGTTCACGGGGATCCTGCTCCGGTTCAAAGATGGGTGTCATGGTTGGCCCCAGAGCTTAATTACATTGGTTTGAATGTTGACGGTAGTGCCTTAAATAATCCCGGAGACGCTGAAATTGGAGGTGTGTTTAAAGATCATTATGGGCATTGACTGTGCGGTTTTGCTGGTTATATTGAGGTTGTGACAAATATGACGACAGAGCTTTTGGCCATAAGAACAGGGCTACATATACCCTGGATCAATGGTTTTAGAAAAAATATGGTGGTGTCGGACTCTTTAGAGTCCCTTCGGTTGATATCTAGCGAGGATTGGTTGTTTAACCCTTTGGCAAATATTGTAGCTGATGTTATTATTTGCACAGGCTGGGATTGGGATATTTTATAGCGTCACTCTTTAAGGGAAGGTAATCACGTGGCAGATTCCCTGACTAAATGAGGAAGCAGGAACCGACAAAAATTTCAAGAATGGTTATCTCCGCAACCGGATCTCTTGCGCAACCTAATTGCTGATGCTTCACGCATGTGTTTTTTGAGGGATTGATCTTTCTCATTCTCTTTCTTTTTTTTGTTTTTTAATTTTCCAATGTACAAAAAAAAAAAAAAAGTAACTTAAATTTGACATTCGAATCACGCAATAAGACTTTCTCACCTTCAAACGGGCCTACGGTTAAATGTTTCGGGGGCAAATAATATATGATTCAATCCTAAAAGCCGAAGTCCAATATGGACGTACGATTCTACAGCTTATGAAGAAATGATTGTTGTGGATAAGGTAGTGAAAGTATACGTTATGAAGAAATGATTGTTGTGGATCAAGGCAGTGGAAATACCAGGATCAATAATTGATTTAGGAAAAAAAAAATTATAAAAATGTATTGATAATAAAGTCGAAAAATATAATTACGTGGTTTTGGTTTTGACTTGCATTTACGTGAGAAAGGAACTTTAGTTTACCAAGAATAGATTATGAAATGTTCAATATGCAATTCATATATAATTTATTTCTCAGATAAAAAATGAGAACTCCCTGAAATGAGCAAACATGTCACATTCCCCTTTAAGGACACCCACTCAATTTTGTATGGGCGATCTACGATAGAACCTCATTTACCTATTGATTCAAATCAATTTCAGTTGATTGTAACTTCTAAATGGACCATTAAACAATTTGTCCTTTTCCAACCTTTCATCTTATGAGCTTTACAGTCTCATATCCTGATGCTCAAAGGAAAACAAACATGATGACCAATTCTTAGTACCATCTTTGGCACTCAAATGGACAGCCATGTAAATACTAATAGTAAGTTCCTATTTTTTACCTTGCAACATGAAAAGATCAAGTGCAGGGATATCATCATCAATTCCTCTGGAGTTGTAATGGGCAACATAGTCTCTCACCAGAACTTCTCTGTACAGTGGAGGATTTTCATCTGAAAGCAACTCCTTTAGCGGGCCGTAAAGCCTGTCCAACCGGGAAAAACGTGTTGAGAAGAAGCAAGCTAGTGATATTCTGGGGCCGATGCACTTAGCTAGCACCCTATGTTCAGCACTCTTGAACTTATTGTTAGATATAAGCTGTCCCCATTACCAACGAAACCCAAAAGACAAACCAAATATAAGCCACAGATATTATGATAAGAATTCCCGAGGATTAGATTGATGTGATGGACATACCTGAAGTAAGTCACCCACGTTAACAACAAAAGCTCCTGGAATTGGAGGCACTTCAACCCATTGATTCTCGTAACGAACTTGAAGACCGCCAATATGATCTTGGAGAAGAATAGTAATAAAAGCAGGATCAGTATGTGCAGAGATTCCCAGAGTTAGATGGGGCTCAGGGCATGCTGGATAGTAATGACATCCAATAAAGTGCCCTTTAGCACACTCAATGTCTATCAGATGATTAGGCTCAAGGCCAAGAGCCTCTGACAGCAACTCAAATAAAGTGAGTCCCAAATTCTTCACCTCTGCCGAGTACTTCATCACTATCTCCCTGCAATTTACAAAAAAAAAAGGTATAAAATCTTAGAAAATTTATTAGCTAAGAGCTCTAGTTATTACCTGCAAGCTTCAGGAATTTCTTTAGGACTTGGAGCATCTGGTTCCATCAGGAAATATACTGTATCCCTCCAATTTGCAGCTTTTGCCTGATAGAGATCGTAATTGCTAACGAACCTCACCTTCTTCGAGTCGTCCCTCGTATAGTATTCCATTTTAACCTCCTTTGAATGTTCGTGGAATCTGCTCACTCCCTCAATCATTTCGCTCATGACATCACTAGACATTCCATGGTCCACAACTTGGAAGAACCCCCATTCCTCTGAAGCCTGTTGAATTGCTTTAATGATTTCCTTCCGTCTAATAACATCTTCACGTGCATCTTTCAGGTTTATGACAGGAACTTTGAGATTACAAACAGCATCTGAATCTGCTGAGGAAAATTCACTTGTTGGCAGGACAAAGATGGAAGGGATCTTCACAATCCCAGCATCAACAAGGCCTTTGACACCAGCTCTGGATTCATCGAAGGCTTTAAGTTCTTTCTGTCTGTCGTTCTTTGGTTCAGTTTTAGCTGAACTCAGTTGCATATTGGCGTCTGACATTCTCCTGTTTATGCTCTATGAATCTTCGGGGAAAATTCTGCATAACATTGAACTTTGAGCACCATAGTGATCCAAAAATGACTTATTATGACAGGCACTACTAATGAAAGAATACATAATAAAGGCGAAATGGTTACAAATATTACTTACAGAACACACAAAAAGCAAGGACACCACGATTGACTATACAGTATACGAGCTGTACTATAATCGGTTGGATGGGCATCTCTCAGGCACACTGAAATCTATGAGATTAGAACTGGTTAATGGAATCAAAGGATATGATCTCTTTCTGCGACGGCAGGCTTTTTCATTTAGTAGAAGATAGGTGTTGACAAGTTTCTCGCGTAGAGAACTTCTAATTAAGCGGATCAGGAAAGTGTTGCAGTAACAAAAATATGAGTTCAAATCTTATTAGGTGCTACATCTTTATGCTTTCCAACACAGTGAAAAGTCTTCGTACAAGGGGGTCAATTATCATGCCACGCATGTTTCCGACAATAGATGTGCGCAAGAGTTCGGTCCAATTAATAGAAAAGAAACTGTTGACACGTGACTAGATTGAAAAGGACAATACGCATATGATATCATTGTCGAACTAAACCACACCAAGCGTAAAATCAAGCCAAGTTGTGGCATGTGGACATGTCAGAGCATATTTACAGCAAATATTCAAAAAACGAAATCTTGTCTCTTTTTGATATATAAGTAATTAGGTATAGATATATGTGAAACTAGCCATGTAAACACTAATTCACCTTACAAATAAATTAAAATTTTAAGGTTAAACTTCGAAAAAATTCATGGGATATTATATATATATATATATATATATATATATATTATGATGAGATCATAAGTATGAGATTCATATTACATTTATATATTATATATAATATGCAAATAAAATTATGATGTGATTATAAGTATAAGATTCATATTACATTCATAGATTATCCTTGAATGAGATTCATATTGTATTTAAATATTATCCCTGAATTGTTGTTATTCATTGTTCTATTGAAACTGGACAGTAATAAAATGTAAAAAGACTAGCACATGTTATATTTATTCCTTATGAAGGAAGTAATCGATTTCACAGAGTAAAGTATGGAGATACTTAAATAAACTTATAGGTGCTTGTTAAAGAACAAGTTTATTGAACTGATCGTATATGAGAAATTCATTTAGAACATTACTTGTATATTTATGAAAATTCTCATTGTGATGGTTACATAAGTGATATAGGTTTTGATACTACTTATAACCTGTTTTAGTCAAGGATAACTTAGTCAGTAATCATTCGATATATTATAAATTATATGAAAGTAGTTGAGTGATTAATATAAGATTCATTATCCTAAAGTGATTAGGGAGAATGTACTATTATTCTCAATTTGTATTAATTCGAGAAATCCTTGGCTAAGGTGGAATGACACTTTTAAAATAGTTTTCAAATGTTATTAATTGAATCAATTGATAATGATGGAGAACTAATACAATTGAACTCAAAATAGAGTAAACATGAATCTTATGTTATATATCTAATTGGAACATTGTATAATGAAATGATTGAATTATATGAAAAAATCATACTTGAAAAAGTTAATCCAAACTACTTTAACATTCCTAAATATCGGGTGGTCATAATGTGTTGCTAAATAAAGTAAGACCTAAATTTATATAATTCGATTATGTAGCATAAATAATAAATAATATATATTAATCATAAGATTAAACACAATTTGATCACCTTGGTGTGTGAACCTTACACTTCCTATCTACGTGATAAATTGGAACCGACTCTTATCATGATAGTTTAGTTTCAAAAGTACTAGAGCTTGTTTCCAAAATATGGTAAAGAAGCAACAGATTGAGAGTGTTAGGGTTCTAAGCAATAATACCCACAAGATCGAAATAATCACTCAACCAATAACAAACTACTCAAATGATAAAAGATGGCTAAAAGATAATTAAACACAAGATTTAATATGAAAAAACTTCCAGTGTAGAAGTAAAAACTACGAAATAGACTAACAATAAATCCACTAAGTCAAATAGCAAGATACAAGCCATAAAGGTTTCGAGCTAAGATCACTCACAAAATAACTACAGCTAAACTCTCTTCTATCTCTCTTTACAGCTCTCTCCAAAAAGAACTTTTAGTATTGAGTACAAATTGATTTATAGGATTACTTGAGAATAGTATACATATATATCATACATACATACGTATATGTATGTATGTATGTATGTATGTATGTATACGTATAATATTCTCAAGTAATCCTAGAAATCAAACTTCAATAAAACTGTAGCTGAACAATGTTATTTGAACTCTAAAACTCTTTTATCATCATATGTTTCTGTCTTATGCAAATTTTGTCTCTTATCAAACTTTCAAAATCTAAAACAAAATTAAACCATACATGGTCTCCAACATAGCTTTGTGTGGTGACCATGTCACTCAAAACATGATGTCACTCTAATACACAGTCTTGGTGACTTACACAATTAGTGGACACAGTCATGTCCTCCACTTACACGGCTATGTCTAACTTGACACAAGCGTGTCTATCCTCAAATGTCATACTCCAACATGAACATGATTATAGAAGCTTACATGTTCATCTACACAATCATGTCCATCATTGATATGAGCATATGCAACTCAAACACGAGTGTCTGCTCCAGAAATAGCTTCAACTCATCAGCTTTGTCTCAAATCCACTTGTTTTTCATTCCTTTTTATTTATAAAGACAGTTAGCACTTTGAGAGCCCAATTTAGTGGAGTTAGACGAATAAACATCTCTAAAATGGGGATGAACCCACAACAACCTCCCTCTCTAACCTATTTTGGAGGAGAAATCTACCACCCAATGGACCACTTAAGAGCCATCCTAACGAGCTTACTACAAAGCTCGAGCTTACTCCTAAGAATCACTTATGCCAATATGTTAATACTATTATTATCCAAAGAATCCATATCCTCTTGCATTGCCTTAAGTCAAGAGTCTTTGTCTTTTAGTGCTGCAAATCGTAGATGGTCTAAACTTTGAGGACCTTAATTACAAAGTTTACATATGATGTTAGTACCTAAGCTATAACTTGGGAATCTTTGATTGACAACTCTTGCAAACTTTGGAAATTAACTTATTCTTCTTGGTGGCTTATAATAGTTTTGGAATTTATTTTCCAATTGTTCTTAGTTAAAATGTGATACTTTTTCTCTCCTCCATTCCCTAGAGATGTTTTTGTTTTTACTGCTTACTAGCTTTTTAGACCAGATGTACTTAGTTCATATAATTAATTCACTTTCTTTGAAAAAAATATTAAAGAAAATGAAACTTAAAAAAATATAAATATCCAAAACCTTGTAATAACTAAGATTTAGTTCACACTTTATTTTGAAACTTTCAAGTTGATAGTTCTAAAAGCTAAAATGAATGACTATAGAAAAGTTTAAGAGAATGTTGTGAACAAAAGAATCATAATCATTTTGCTATTATTTTTGTTTGATATGTATAATTTTGAAGATAGTTTATATGCTAAAATGAATTACATTTTCATATTTATAATTTTGGATTAAAAATTTACAACTTCATGACTTGTCGAGGGAATCAACCAATCACTAATCTAATTTTGAATTAATTAACTAAAAAAGTACAAACAACTTTGCATGTTATATCAAAAATAAAGAGTGACTTACTTTAATTGATTCTTTAAGCACTTTTTTTAAATCTTCACCTTCTTTAAATGTGCCTCATACAATATCTCAAATGATGATAGTTTTAACTAAATTTAACTATTGTTTGAATATAAAGGGTGGCAAAGACCTTGTCATCATATGTGTCAGACTTAAATTATGAGAATTTTAACTAAATTTAAGTATCATATGAATATAAAAAGTGTGAAAACGTTCTCATCATATATAATGGATTATTTATAGTGTCAATCTTCTTTACAATAATATTATTACAAGAATTTATATCACCAAAACATGATACTTTGTTTTAATGTCCTGGTCCTTTATGAAATATTTAATTTTTAAATAAATATATAACATTTTAACTTCTCAATAAATATTAAGTACAATTAATAATCCTCTTAAGCAAATAATTTTCTTGAAGACTTTCTAGAATTTGGGTACTCAATCTATATAGTAGATAATTCAATCGTAGCCTATAAATTTACTTTTCAACTATAACTAGTAATAGATCTTTCCTATCAAGACTAGATAGACAATATGAGGTAACAAAATCTACTAATGCTTATTATTTCCTTCTAAACTCTAAATGTGTGTTTGTACCTACTCGTAAATATCTCTTAATCTACTTTACTGTAAACTTTTAAATATCTCATAATCTACTTTACAACTTGTCATTACTCTTTTCTAAGAATAGATATAGATTTTAAAATACTTAACAAAAGAAATATTATAATGAGTGCACATTACTTCTATTAATTATATTAAAGTAATGAACTCAAGACATATAACCAATGCCCAATTTTGTTTTAGGTAAGTGAATAGTACTTTGACTGAAGTATAATATGTCTAGTATTTTTTATATCAATTTTCTTTACAACCTTCAAAGTATAACTCTATTGAATAAGATAGAATCTCCCTTTCAATATATCTTTATCATACCATGATTTTTTAAGAATCCTAAATCTTTTGTTTAAAACTCACTACTCAATTAGGATTTCAATATCTTAACTCCAGAAATGTATTTTCCATATAATAAATATATCATCAATAAATTATAGTAAGTAAAAGAATAATTTATTAGAAATTCTTTTGAAATAAATACAATTGCCATATTTACCCTAAGCCTTTTGAAATATACAAAATGTCACATTTTCAATAAGCAAATACGATCTTCTTTTCTTTCAACAACAAATTGCACAAGTTGCTATATATGGTCTTCCCCAGACCTCACGTGGCAATATGCTTTTTACTGAGTATTGTTGTTGATGTTATTCTAGTTTAAGATCATACATAGAAGTAAAACCAAGTAAAAACACAAATGTAAATGTATTTTACAATAGGAAACAAAAAGATATTAGTAGTCAACTTAATTTTTCTATTTGTATCCTTGTGTAACTAATCAGGCTATTTAACTCATACCGTTTACTCTTAGACTACTAGTTTTCTTCTTAAAGATCTATTTATAGTCAATAAATTTCTTTTTTCGGTGGTAGTTTTACTAACTCTCAAGTATCATTTTTAGGATTCGATCGCTTTATGCATAGCTACCACATTTAACATAAAAATTATAAAAGATAGTTTTAGAGTATACAGAAGGCTCACTTAAATTAGAATATACAAAAGGTGTACTTAAATTTTTTTTGTGATAACACTAAATTGAGTTCAATCAATCTTTATAGTCTCATGATTTTCCTCCTTTATTTGTGCTTAGCTATGTTGCATTGCACCTTTTAAAGTGTATTTATATCTTCCTCTTCCTTCTTTGATTCATTATTTTCAAAGATAAGAACTTAGATTTGATAAATTCAGGATGAGATTACGATGGAATTTTCTAATTTATTAGTGTTTGAATTAAGCTTTTTTTATGTGCTCTCTTAATCTATATTAAAGAAAGCGATAAATTTCTATTTCCGGATAAGTCTGCAAATTTTATCAAATAAAATATTTCTACTTAATTTTAGTTTTTAGATGACTTTATATCAACTTGTAACATATATTCATTTACACTTAGTTCATTCATAATTAAATATATACGTTTTACATCTAATCTAGCTTATCATCTTTTATACCTATATATACAATATAATCAAATATATAAAACTTATATGCTTATTAGACCATACTTCTTTAAGAATATTAAAATCAATAAATGTAAGAGGGAAGCAATTTACAAAATAGCATAGTGTAAACATCTTAACCCAGAAATCTTTAGATAAATTAAAATATGAAAGAACACAACCCCATATGACCAATATATAGTATTTTGTTTATTCTCTTAGCAATACCATTCTATTAAAAAGCTCTTTCAATCATTCCATGTTTGGGTATACCATAAATTTTATAGAAATAATCAAAATCTCTATAAGACTCAAAACTATTATCAATTTTGAGACATCATTTTCTTGTTTAAGAAAGTAGGCTTATATTTTTCAAAATATAAGTCATTCCTAAAAATTTGCATGTAGTCAATAGTATGTTAAGTTCTTTGAATAGCTCAACTGAAGTTAACTCTTTTTTTGCTTTTGAAGATGTAATGCTCACAAAAGTCTAATTTTAATGTACTTTGTCTACCTTACCCCTCTCTTATTCAACAAGGTTTCATTTACATGCACTAAAATTGTAAAAGTACTAATAATTCTATCTAAAGTATACAAAGTGTAAATCTTTATAACTTTAATCATAATTAGGACACCCTTTGTGACTTAAAACTCCATGCCCCACTAGAGGATTGTACTTATCGGAATAGAAGTTATTCAATGAAATCAAATTCCTTCTCAATGTTGGGATATCTAAGATGTTTGTCAAAGTTCTCACCGATTCCACTACTAGAAATTAGCTATTCACCGACCGAAAATACCGTCGAAAAAATATTGTATTCCGTCGGTAAAACAAAATACCGACGGAATTTGGTGCCCGAGACATTCGGTCGGTATTCGTCCCGAAGGTAAAAATGCCGACCGAAATATTCGGTCGGTATATAGTGACGTTATTTACGACCGTAATTTTGTGTCGGTATTAATATAACGACGGAAATCGCCAGAGCAAGTCGGTCGGAGAAATTTTGCGACAGTCAATTACTCGGTCGGTGAGGAGAAGGTATATTCAACAACTTTTACCGACGGACAATGTTCCGTCGGTAAATGCGTATAATTTTTTTTTTAATTTTATTGTTACAGTGTTGTTGTTATAACAATGTTATATTACATATATACTTTAGTTTTTTGACTTACGTTATATTATTAATTCACAATATATTAAATTGTATATATATTGTGAGAACGTCACGGGCAATGTAGAACGTCACGGGCGATGAAGCTCAGCTAGCTGCAATGAAACCACCAATTCCATCAGACATACC
>JAOQMQ010000003.1:20773960-20788919 GCA_027563845.1 Erythroxylum subrotundum
CTCATGTGGTCGGAGAAAAAAGTTAATTTGGTGGCGAACACATTAAATAGACGCTCCTACTCCTTCGAGCGCTGCGTGAGTCTAACTTTGAAGATTTTAAAAGGTATAGATTAGGAAGTAGAATACGCTTACCCTTCTTTACTCGACCCACAAAATATTTCTTACTTTCCAAAATTAACTTATCAAACTCTTAACAAACTCTTTTTCTTATCCTCGTTTCTAGTGACATCACTAGGATAGTCTCCGACGACACATCTGAATCTAAAATATTAATTCTACAAATTTTTAGTGAGATATCTGACACAAATATGAGTGGTATTACTCTCATCATTTGGCTAATGGTGAGGAAGATAAAAGGTTGGTCAATGGCAAGAAAAAGAGAAAGAGAGAGAAGAAGAAATAGTCAACTGTGAAAGAGAACTTGGACCTTAATTCACATATACTAATGGTGGAGCTACCACTACTAGCTAGTCTACAAACTTATAATAGTAGATTCTACTAGAAGTGAAAATGAAGAAAATTTCACATCATCAATTAATTGGAAAAATATTGATAGGCTTAAGGATTCAATCACTTTAGGGTTGGACATAAAAGGTTTTCAAAACTTTGGAGTTCCTTTTGAACACTCTCAATCTTTAAGATCTTCTCCATATTTTGATGAAATCCTTAGGATTCAAAAGGATTTTTTTTTCCATAAAAGAATAATCATAAGTTGGTTAGCATAAAAAGAACACCTAATATCACTCTCTTTTACATAATAACTACTTCTTTGTTTTTCTAACCACTAATTCTTTTCCTTTTAAACTCTTACTCTGAACATTAAATATATTTCTTCACTTGCTTCTATTTTAAACTCTCTTGATAAACTTGCTTGAGTATTAAAGGAACAAATAATTGACTTGGCCTCCATCACAAAGATATACCTATTCTTGAAGCTACTATGTATGACTTTTTCATCATATTATCACGACATTCCCAATAAAATGTGCCAGCTTGAATAGTTACTACATCAGAAAATAACTCATCTTTATACCTTCTAACAGAAAAATAAATCAATACATGCATTATCATTTTTATCTTCTTACATTCATTGAGCTATTGAAGTTTGTATGGCTTTGGATGTTTAATAGTAAGCAAACTTAACTTTTCTATGAGATTAGAAAAATAAGATTATTGTAAACAGGTTTTTCTTCATTTTGTTGAATAAAAGGCGTTGGTGAAAATTTTAGTAAGGGTTTTAGAGAGTAGAAGTAAGAAAGAGTAGTTTACCATATCTTTATCAATTAATGTCTTTCTTTTTCCCTGCACTCTTTAATCTGAAGATTTTACAAATTGGAATAGAGAAATACATGTTAACTGCAAATATAATGAAGTTCACATTCTCAATTTTGCAAGAATTTTTATGAAAGCCTTTCGTTTGCTTCTCTTTGATGGAAGTATGTGATTGAGTTATATTGAATTTTCTCTTTATAGCGTCACATATTGATACTTTGCATCCATTAGTTAGAAATATAAATTTTAAATTCATACCTTATTATGAATATGGTATCTAGTGAAATATATTCTCCCTTTGATGCTTTTTTTTACTCATCTTGCTTCAATTGAACACGAAGCTTTTCTAACTTTTGAGTAATATACTCAACACCATCATCCCACTTCTTAAAATTTCCACAAGTCTTTTTATTTAAGAAAGTGAAGAAAAAACTTCTTACAATAATCTTATTTTTCCCAACTAAAGAAAAACCTGTTTAAAAATATTTCTCTGAAGTGAAAAATAATCCCACTAAAAAAAATTTACAACTAAAAATACATTACTTGATTACTTTGATAAAAATAAATATCTCAATTACTATAAAATGAGATAATGAATGTCACTTTATCATACAGAATCATGTCAGGATTTTGGCCAAAGTATTCCCCGTTATGTTCTTTTATCATACACAAAAACAGGCTCATCAGTTCGGTAGTACTGAATATGAGACCCGGGAATTAGTCCCTAAAATCTGGTAGTCTGTTCCAACTTATTATTCATAAATTTGACAACTAATAGTGCAGATTAATTGTAGATACATATGATTCAATTCACAGCAAGTAAAAGTTTCACAGCTCGAGATGCGAGGGATACAAAATTAGTTCAATTTGCGATAAGTATCTAAAATTACTTTATATGAGAACCAACAACCACAATCGCATGTCTAATCAGGCACCTGTTATATGAACACGATCTTCAACTACATCAGTTTGTAGAGGTTTTCCACTACTAGAGTTTCAAATGCATCATGCTGACCATCAAGCGAGGAGGTCTCTCGATACAAATGAAGAGGGGCCGTTAGTTTTTGGTCCTGCATTTTCCATTGACAGCACTCCCGTCCATGAAGTACTCTTCTGCAAACTTTAAGCCGTACATTGATTCTCCGGCAGTTCCATTTCCCTTATGAAAACTCCACCCTGACACGTGAAGTTAGGGATTATGCAGTGGAAAGTTGAACCCTTGTAATGAAAAAAGGCTCCTCTGCTCCAAATCCCTTTATCTCCAGTACAAAGGGGACGAAAGTTTTCAGCGCTTTTTGAAGTGACATCTGTCGACCAGTTATATTCTTCCTTATAAAAATATACATATATAACCCTTTGGCCAATTACCAGCTCAAAACCTGCATAACAATGGCAAGGGTGAAGAAGTTCAGTACTTGGCTACCTCAAAAGCAAGCCAAAAACAATAGAGACACAATGACAATTGCCTGCTTTTATTTGAGACACTGGATATTCGTAATATCAAATTCATCAGCAGATGTTAACAGTCTCGGAAAATAATGACATTCTTGTGATCAAAGATGATACTTCCCTTTTATTACAAGGGGAAGTAATGAACATAATAAAAGCAATATTGCAACTTGTTCGAGGCCTAATCAAAATGGAAACAAGACATTTGATAGGCACGGAGAATTGCAATTATTATTGCCAACCTTCAATGCAAGTCACGCCATCTTTTAACGCCCTTGCTCTGCAAATTGGCTAACTTCTAGATGACAATTGACACAAATAGACATTCAATATCAACCAAAAAAACATGTCATCAAAGTTTCTCCTTCCTTTACTGGAATGGAAGAAAGAAAATGGATAAAAGTTGGACTACCAAAAAAACATGTAGCAACTTGTTCGAGGCCTAATCAAAACAAAAACAAAACTGAAAGGCACGGAGAATTGCTTTTAGTATTGCCAACCTTCAATGCAAATCACGCCATTATCGACGCCCTTGCTCTGCAAATTGGCTTACAAAGAAAGAGGGAAAAAAATGCAAAAACTAAATTTACAAAGATTTACAAGTACAAACAAATACATAAAAGAGCATTCACAGAAACAGCTACCGGATCTGGGTACAACTAAACTGAAAGTTGATATAACTAGTCGTATGCAAACGGATCAAAATGTGCATCATCCCATAGGAAACCCTTAAATAAAAAGTGAATAAACCAAAGGGTAATCATAGTATGGACGATATGTTATATTGCACAAGCTTTGAGCTCACAAATCTTTAGATAAAGACCCATTTGCAAGCCTTCGATATGTGCTTTTTACGGGGTAGAAAGAAACAACTCTCGCAAACCCAAAGTACAATGGTCAACAAGATTTGTAAACATTTGCGAATTAGTTTGTACCTTTGAGCAAGATTGGAGTAGCTGACAAGACTTCAACGAAGATATCTGCTAAGAGAGGTTTTAGCGATGGCTTATATATGCTGAGAAGATGGTTTTAGGAATTAGGGTTTCGTCTTAGCATCTTTTTTCATTTACCCCGGTACCCACGCCTTTCTTCATATTACTCTCCTAGCCCTTAAGATCTTGTTATTTCAATCCAAGAGTCAGAGAATGAGTCGGCCTGTCTCGTCGGGCCATGAGTTAGGCCGGGCTAAGACAGCCCCTACCCAAGCACGGCTCGTGGCCTGGTTGGGCCAACCAGTCGCAACCCGTAGCTTGACCAACCTAAGCCAAAGTCAGTCTGGGACATTTATTATCCCTAAGTCAAAGATTTGAAAATGTTTTCTCTTTTCAATTTAAAAAATTTCGTGCTTAAGCATTTTTTAAAACATCAAGTTTTGCGCCTCCAGTTAATTAATAAATGTAAAATTGTATTCTTCCACTGCTCAACTTGATGATGCATCGGATTTATTTGGAATTTGATAAAAAATATTAGCCAATTCAACATATATTTAATAACAATATACGTTAGAATAATATATAAACTAAATGTGAAAGAAAACAAAATGCTTTTTGCTTAGAAAGTCTGTGTTTTGGAATTCTTCTAAGCGCTCAGTTTCCAAATTGACAGTAAGTATTTTCAGAAGAGAAAGGAGCTTAGGTATCCCAAAAGTCTGTAAGAAAAACATTTATCAATGTGCTCCCATCAAGCACATTGCCAGTTACCACAAAATCAAGACATTATACTCATTAATTACATAGCGTTAGACCATTTAATACCATACTATGAAAAATTCTCACGTTCTCTCACTTGGTCCATACATTTAATTTGGTATCAAATCCTAATCAGATCTAAATATAATATATGAATCATGACGATAAGTCCTCTAGTAAATGAGTATTATTATCCATATATACAGTATGCTATATTTTCTATTAACCCGAATGTGGTAACATTACTTAATGAATAAACTTAATGTTTATTTTAGGTCCAAAATAATCAATTTTCTCTAAATTCAATAATGTGTACCATAATATAAGAAAATATTATAATAATTTCACGAAAACAACATTGTTCATATAATGAAAACTATATAATGAAACTCAATCTCATTCTAACAACATGATCTTTGAACTTCATTAGTGTCATGCCTTTTGTTAAAGGATCAACTATTATTAATTAAATGCTAACATGTTCAATGACCACTTTCTTTTTCTTAACATGTTTCATTATAGATAAAAACTTAATGTTAATATGTTTACTCCTACTACCACTCTTATTGTTTTCAGATAGAAAAATAGCAGTTGAATTGTCACAATATATTATTAATAGCCTAGAAATGGGATCCGTGAGTCTAAGCTCATATATGAAACTCTTTAACTATACACCATGTGATATAGCCTCAAAACAAGAAACAAACTCAGCCTCCATGTTGAAAATAGCAGTCAAAGACTACTTCGAACTCTTCCAAGATATTGCTATATGGGAAAACAAGAAAATATAACTTGATGTTGATTTTTGTGAATCAACAACCCCACAAAATCTGAATCTAAATACTCTATTACCTCTAGATTTTCTGTTCATCTGTATCTAAGCATGTAATCTTTAGTCACTTAAAGATACCTCAATACTTCTGTATAGCTCTCTAGTGATCCAATCCTAGGTCACTCTAATATCTACCTAACATTCCAACAGAAAATGCAATGTCAGGTCTTGTATAAACCTGATCATACATTAGGCTTCTGACTGCAAAAGCTTATAAAATGTTTTTGATGTGTTCCCTATCAAAATCATTTTTTGGTCATTGGTCCAAATTGAATCTATCGTCTTTCACAATGAGAGCTACACTTTGTGAACAATCTTTCATCTGAAATCTCTCTAAAACTTCATTAATATAGGTTTCTTGAAACAAACCCAAAATACCACATAATCGGTCTTGATGGATTTTAATGCCAATGACATAAGACACATCACATATATCTTTCATTTTAAAATTTTTAGAGAGAAATAGTTTCACATCATATGACAAACCCCTATCATTGGTTGCAAGTAATTTGTCATCCATATATAATACTAGAAAACAAATTTTACTCCCACTAACCTTCTAGTATATAAATTGGTCCATAATATTTTCTTCAAAACCAAATGATGAGATAATATCATGAAATTTCAAATACCACTGGTGGGACGCTTATTTCAATCTATATATGGATCTTTTAAGCTTGAAAGTCAAATGCTCACTATTATTAGAGGAGAATCCTTCTGGATTTTTCATGTAAATCTTCCTCTAGGTCACCATTTAAGAAATTCGTTTTCACATCCATTTAATGCAATTGAAAGTCAAAATGAGCAACCAATTCCAAAATTATACGAAGTGACTCTTTTTTGGACGTAGGAGAAAATCTATATGTGTAATTGATTCCTTCTTTTCGAATGAATCCTTTAGCAACGAGTCCTGCCTTGTATCTCTCATTGTTTCCTGATGATTATTTCTTTGTTTTAAATACCCATTTGTAACCTATAGGTTTTGCTCCTCTAGACAACTCAACAAGATCCCAAACATCGTTATTCTTCACAGAATTCATTTCTTCCTTCATAGCATTGTACCATAAATTTGATTATTTGCAAGTCATGGCTTGTGAAAAGGTTTTAGCATCATTCTCGACTCGTATATTATAGTCAGATTCTTATAGATATACAACATAATCACTACTAATAACTAATTTCCTTGTTCTAGTAGATCTCTTTA
This sequence comes from Erythroxylum subrotundum, assembly GCA_027563845.1. Lineage (NCBI taxonomy): Eukaryota > Viridiplantae > Streptophyta > Magnoliopsida > Malpighiales > Erythroxylaceae > Erythroxylum > Erythroxylum subrotundum. Next base: position 20,780,406 of record JAOQMQ010000003.1, read on the forward strand.
ATGTTGCACCAACATCATATTGTAGAGTTTATTGTTCAACTAGTTGCTAAATGTTTTGAAACTTTTAATTATTATCATGATTTTTGCTTATATATTTTTTAAAGAAAATATTTTCTAACATATAGATAATATATAGATAAACAATAGGATTTTTCATAAAATATATGCATCATTGAAACTTATTACTTGAAAAAATTTCTAGTTTTCACATATTAAAGAATCTTCATAAAGAACACATAAGCACTAGTCAAAATTTTTCTTTAATTTTGTATTACGTTTTTATCCCCTTATCTTTAGGCAGTTTAAATCATTTTGTATCACATTTAAAATTGTAACTATTCTTTAGCAGTTAATATTAAACGTTGTACTCTAAATCATCAGGTGTGTCTAATAGTCATCTTCTCCCACTCACACATGATAGGTTTAGATGATCAACATTCTACGATTTTCATACTTGTCCAATAACTCGTGCGACCAGTATACAACTATAGCTCATTGCCATATATTTGTTAGGAATGACATCTCTATTAATGAATCGATCCTAGGACCAATGTGTCCTTGAGTAGATATTATATGTTATACCCTAGGTCATACATGAAATTAATCTTTTCTTTTTATATCAATTGTTTCATCATATCATGATTATATTCAATTATCTTTTCAATATACCGTAGTTACCTTTGAATATGTTTTATACGAATCTAAACAAAATGACCTTCCTCTGTTTTGAATTCTTTCAAATTAAATTTAATTTGCTTTCCTAGAATTGTTCCATAAGATCACATCATAAATGTTACTAAAATAGCAAAATTTACATTTAATTCTCAAGAATTGGACAAGAGTCTTAAGGGTATTTAATGAGGTACTTTAATCTAAAGGGTCTCATACAATATAAGTTGAGATCTTATAACTTATATTAGTCCCTTTTATGGTCGTATTTGCACATATTGTATGAATCATATGTTACGGTATTGACTTATAGTATCTTTATGTGAATGTCTTTCGTTCACAAAATACCATATAGATGTCAGTTCAAATATACTAAATGTTTAACTTGAGTTCACTTATTTACTTTAAAATATAATTTTTTCAAAACTCGAATCTTGCAACCTAAGGCGGATATAGTGATAATATAATAACTTTGTACCAACTTTCTTATAATTTAAAGTGGCATTTATGGTTTAGATTTCTAGCTCTCAATTATCACCCAGATAACAAACTTTGTACTTACCTCATCTCTAGTGATCACAAATCACCAAGGGTGATTGCTTGTTTGAGAAAGTCAATATCTGATTTGTCTTACATGTTCTTGATTTATATATCTCTCTATATATATTTTTCACAAAATAGAAAAATATATTTATCAATCAAGTATTATACTGTATGTTACGTTTCCAACATTGGACAAGCTTCTATACCAATGTTGATTTTGTTATAAAGCTTTATGTGTGCAAAACATAACAAGTCCAGCCATGGTCTCACTTCATATTTGATAATGATTTGCTTATGAAACTTCTTTTGTAAACAAACTCAAACAAAATGGGTCCAAAATATATTATATTCTAGAACATGAGTCCAACATGATACTTTATAGGTGTCATATTCTCAAATTTCTCACCAGTTACACTCTATTTCCTCTTTTTATAGTTTCCTTCTTCACTTGAATCAATATCAAGCGCTTAAATTTAATCTCTTAAAGTGCTCCTTAGCCTTCTTTCTTATACTCCTTGTCAATGGTCCTCCAAGTTTCTCCAACAGATTGATTTGAGCTATTGGAAATCTTTCTATTCCCTTCTTCATGTCTAAATTACTTAAAAGCTTCTATAGCTTGAGTATGTGCTTGATTTTTGTCACATATGCAATTGACATTGTATAAGATATTAAAGATGTTATCATTTGTACGCATTATATTACTCATTAACACTGTATGAAAAAGCTTACCATTCATTGAGGATTGGGGTGGCCTATGTCATGTGACCTAAGGAATGACATCTTTCATGTTTTTGGAATTGGATTCAACAATTTTTCCATTTCTTACAAATGATATGTCATATACTTCTTGTTAATAGAGTACCCTTCTTACATTCCTTTACCCTCTCTCTCTCGTTTTTTACCTTCCTACATTTTTTTATATGTGGGAGGAATGATAATATGTTTATATTCTTCCTTAAGCACTGGACAAAACTGTTTATGTAGTATTAGATTTATGCTTTTCCAATTACTCCTCATATACACCTCTTTGGTGTAATACTCTTATACATATACCTTTGGATCTCTTCCCTCTAAGATGACTGTTAAAATTTTATGACTTCAAGGGATCATTAAGTTCTAATTCCCAAAAGTGCAATCATTTGTTTTAAGGTTCACTACAAGATGGTCATTTATATGGTTTTCAACTTTAAATTTTAGATCACCTATAAGATGAGCCAAGTAATTAATTTCATTTGTTCTAGGGTTCACTTCATGAGATCATTCACATAGTGTTCAACTTCAAATTCCATCCCTTACATCTTTTGATAAAATCTCTTTATAATTTCTCTTCTCATAACCTCCATGAAAGTTAAAATTGATTTTTCACCTTGCATTTCACAAGTATAAATTAAGATACCTTGTGATCTTGTTTGAAATAAAATTGCTCTTACATCTTTTATTAAAAGCATGTCTGCACCATCTCTTTTTTTGAAATTCTTTGCAACTAGTTTTATGCCTCCATATTCATGCTCTCTAGCTTATCTAGTTCCCTTTCATGTCCATTATAATTATGATAAGAAGTTATACCCCATATCTAATCTTTGATGATAATAGACAATTTATATTTACTTTGTAAATTGGCTTATAAATTCCTAAAACAATAATGGTGATCAAAGACTTCATGTTCAAATAATTCCGATAATTGCTGAATCATATGAATAAGAGAAATTCAACATTAAATTAGGTTACATTTTGCTGGCCCCCGAAATTTTTCTTATTATTTTATTGGAGTTAAGCATGAATTAAATAAATTTTGAGGTTTTGATATATTAATTTTTGGAGTTAATTATTATGTAAATATTAGTAGGATTTTATTATATTGGTTAATTGAAACAAGATAGTAAAATTGTATCAAGGGCAAAATTGGCAAGTCACTTCAGTTTAAGAACCGTAAGCATTAAAGGAAGGGGTAAAATGGACAATTCACATTCATTAAGGGCATAATTGGAAAGAAAAGTGTTGTCTTGCATTTGGAAGAAGAAGAAAACGTGAGTGGGGGAAAAGAAGAGAGAAAAATATGAAGAGAAGAAGAGAAATCGTGGAGAGAAGAGAGAAAAAGGAAGTTTGGATTAGGTTTTCAAATTTTCTTAGCTTTCAAGAGAGATTTTGAGGTTGTTCAAGAAGAGAAAATGAAAGAGGAAGAGAAGAGCTTTCATTAGAGCTAAGAAACTCTTCATTTGGAGAAGCTAGGGTTTTTGGAGATCTTGAAGAATTTGAAGATATTGAAGCTAAACAAGTAAGTATAAGCATTAACCCTCCTTGATTTGTTGGATGAAGCACATTTAGTGATAGTTAGAAGTGAAAATGAAGTTGAATATATGTAGGAAGTTGTTGATGAATAGTATATGTAAATGTTTAAATTTTTGGTTAATGATTAAATATAGATTATGAATTGGTTTGTGAATGATATTGAGTTGAAATGAAGTTGGAAATGAAGTAGAAAGGATGGTTTAGGTATAAGATGGGGTATATATGAAATGTGGGAAGTTAAAAGCTGGAAAATGTATCACTACGTATGCTTCTGTCAAAGTTCGTCACGACCAACTTTCCTGCACATAACATGTTTCGGTATTTTGGGCATAGTGTGTTCTGTAGTTATCTAAATGGAATGATTTTTTATTTGAAGTAAACTAGAGACATAGGGCTACATATTGTGTGATGAAATTAAGTTTTAATTCAGTCTCTAAGAATTTAAATGTTTGGATGGAAGTTGAGCACAGAATACTGATTTAGTATAAGAACAATTCGAAAATGTTTTGGGGTATAAATTTCATATTTCTGAACCAAATTGAATGATTTTGGTATCATTAGAAACTTAAGACAATGGGGAACATTTTTCTAGAATAAAGTGTTATCACATTTCTTCATTTACCTGATCAGAATGATCATGGACAATTGACCCGAAAGTATGGATTTTTGGAAGGGTCTTAGTTTATGAAGCTTAGGAAATGCATGAGTTTAAGTATTCTAGAATTAATTCTAGTGAATATGCATTGTGGGATTTAAATTGAATTCCTATTGAATGGGAATTCTGTCAATGTTAAAGAAAATCGAGAAAGGCAAGTGGAGCAAAAGGAGAGGCACATTTGGGCAAGTTATAAGCAAGAGAATTCAAGGTGGGTTACATGTTTATAATAGAGTTAATGAGCCACTAATGTTTTCTTTTGAATCAAGAGAATTAAATGATTTCAATTGTTTTATAAATGTTGCATGATTGCTATTTAAATGATTTGATAAATCTTTATATGTTCGGTATATGAATTTTGTTGATGAATTTCGAAATGAAGATGGAAATGCCTTGATACATTTTATGCTATGCCTTGAAAAATGTCATGGCATTTTGTATATTCGAAAAAGAAGAAAAAGTATGAGAATGTGAATATGTGATTGAATTGAATTGAGCATGAATATGTGCTTTTGTTTGGGGGAGAGAGGAACCATTTCATTCGTCACGTGCACGTTGACAAGAGCCTTCTCCCGACTGCGCGCTTGTGGCATATGAGATTCGAAGAAAAAGGACTCATTTTGTTCATGGTGTAAACTTCGGTTTCTCCATTTCGTACCTATGGGACCCCTCGAGCCATTTGTTTGTGCATTGCATCTGTGAATTTTCAAGTATGGTGCATAATTGAGTGTTATGCTTTGATGGTTAAATGTGTATGTTATGTTTATGTGATAATGTTTTAACTATGAGTTTTGAGCTGGAATTGTGAATTTGGTTGAGAATTTGAGAACTATGCATTTTATGAATTGAATCTGAATTTTCTATGACAAATGAACATTTCAATGATTTTGCTTATTCTCCGTTATAAACTTGTTACCCACGAGCTTTTAAGCTCAACCCCATCCTTCCCTATCTTCAGATGATGAGAAAGATATCGAGTGAGCGAGAGAGCCAGGGCTTCACTCCAAATTCTACATGTTTTGTATTTTAAACTAATTCTTGTAAAGCAAGGCTTTAGACGCATTTCGAGAACTATTGGTTTACGTATCTTTTGTATTTTGGATTTTGATACCGATGATGTAATGTGGCTTGAATTGTCATTAAAGCTTTGTAAAACTCTTTCTTTTGAGGTATTGAAATATGAATTGTGTATGGATGAGGTTGACTTGAAATTAGGCATACTTGAGGAAGTTATCGATTTGAGATGAAAAATTTTGAATACGAATTGTTGATATATATATATATATATATATATAAGTGAGACGTGTTATAGAATAAGAAAGGCAAGAAATTGTGAAGAATGAGAATTAGTTGCAAGTAATGAATTAAATGAATAAAGATTAGAGAGTATGATAAAATAATATTGGTAGTTGAATTGTTATGAAATGATGTTGCCTAAGAGGAAGTAAATTTGGGACAATTTAGAGTGACAGTAAGGTTAGGATAGACGGATGGGTATCTCGGTGTGATTTTTGACAACTTCGCCGCAGTGAAGCCAAGACTTTCACCGCGGCGTATTTGTCCTGAAAGGTGCTTAGATTTGATCTAGGTACTTCGCTACGTCAAAACCAAATATTGGCCGCGGCTAAGTCATTTTCCTAGGTTTGCCGCAACGAAGTTTCAATTGTTTGTCGCGGCGTATTTTGACCCGAAGGGTCTTTGGAATCTCTCCCATGTTTTCGTCGTGGAGAAAACTTAATTGGCCGCGACGAACTCGCCTTTGGTTCCGAAGGATTTTTACCTCCAAATCCCATGTTTTCAGGATTTCCCATACTTTGGACAACATGATTGAGAACATAATCGTAAGAATGGATTTTCGTTTATCAATTGATCAAATAGGGAATTTTTGGGATGGTATGAGAATGACGATGAACTGATGATGGCTAACGAGGGTTGACGATGAACTGATGATGGCTAACGAGGGTTCATTGAAATAACCCTGCAGGGTAATACGCTTACGTTTTACGAGTCCGGAGTTGGGCTCCGGAAACGTGGTCCAACAGTTGTGTATCAGAGCAAGAGGCTGGGCTCCGAAAATGGGGTCCAATACATTTAATATGAAAATTAGGTGAAATTTTAACTTTTTCTATCATTTTTGAAGATCTACGAGCAGTTACTACCAATTTTATCATGTAGACAACCCAAAAATCATTTACAGTTCTCTTTTCTATTAACTACAAGAATAATCCAAGACAAAGTATAAATGTTGTCACTTGGATCCCTTCCAATGGTTATCAGTAATTGCCTACTATATCTTATTTTTAGATAACTACTATTAATGCATATAATAGGTTTATAAGAATTAACAAAAACAAATTTCACTTGTTTGCGACAAACATAGCATGAATCACATATACCTTCAGGACATCTAATATAAAGTTAGTTTCTCTTTTTATTTTATATTACATCCAAGAAGTATCCTCTTAAATTCTCATATTGTGCCCTTTTATCTCTAAGCAATATATGCAAGGCATACCTTTTAGCTCTACAAGCTTTAGTTTGAAATCATTTATTGGTAATCTCATAAAACAACCCTTTTTAATAATGAAATATGTCAACTACAATAACATTATAATAATATGTTAAATAAGCAAAAAAGAAAACCAAATAATGTAATGAAGAATAGTCCAAAATGTCATGACATGATCTTAAATTACACACAAACTGAGATATTCATCATAATATTATAATATTATATCAGACAAAGCAAAAACTAAGTTAGTCATTATTTTATGGAAATGAATTGATTGTAGTTTACAAGCAACCCATAAATTAAACTTTAACTATTAATATATAATGTAAAAAAGTCCAAAATATCATAAAATTAAGTATACAAGCAGGAATTAAGTAACCTAGACTCCAAGACAATAGTTCTCATAGTTGTTAAGTTAGCCCAACAACACCATCTTTGGTGGATAATTATACAAACACATTTTGAGACAAATCGTAAATCAAATTATTGTCAATATAAAGTAAATAGAAATCTGAATTAGTATAATGACAGTTTATTACCTTCTATATGGATTAATGAAGAGATAGATGATTGTCTCTTACTTTTTATTTTAGTACAATCTGCAAAAATAATAGTTGAAAACAAGAAATTGAAACCCTAATGAACCCTCATTGAAAAGCTTATATTGAAGCCTAATAATATTATAACAAAAAACTCTAGATTGCAAACTCATTTTGGAAACCCCTTACTAAAAACCCTTAATTGGAAAACATTGACAAGAAGCCCCTAATTGGAAACTATAATAGAAAGCCCCAAATAGAAAACCATAAATTGAAAATTCCTAAATTAGTACCCTAATAGAAAACCTATACCAAAATTTCCTTATTTGCAAATCCTAATTGAAAAAACTAAATTGAAAACCTTAAAAGAAAAACTCTAATTGAAAACTCCAAAAGAAAATAGAAAATCCTAAATTACAAACTATAATTAAAACCCTAAAAAAATTAAAGCTCAAAGATTTAAAATATCCCTAACAGAAAACCTTTAAAATATAAACCAATAAATGGAGAAAAGAGTGGTTTAATTACTATGTCATAATTTTGCTTAAGGGTTTCTCTTCGTATATGCATAAGAATATGGGTAATTAAGGTTTATTTCATATATACATAATGATTTTTTTCCCTTCTCTTCTCTAAGACATAAGAATAATTCATATATACATAAAAAGATGTTTATTTTTTCTTTTCTCTTTATGTGGGCATCATATATATGATTAACGTGATGTTGCATCGCATATAATGTTATATGGTTTGTCTATACCACACTTTTTTGTATGTGGTACAAATATGATAGGTGTTATGCCATGTAAGACTCGACATTCCTATACATATCATTTTCCTATTCTTTATTAACTTTTTAATGGAAAATGACTCTAAGGATATAAGTGAAACAAAAATCAACCTTTAGGGGTAAATGGTAATTTTTGAACATTAGCTAATAACAAAAAAAAGCTTAAACACAATGGTGTCTAGTGTTATTAACCATAAAAATAATGCTTATGGCTCTCAATTTGAGAAACATTTTTCTTTTCCATTCAATTTTGAGGTTTAGTCAATTTTCTAAAAAAAAAAGTTTTGAGGTTTAGCCTTTATATATATAGGTTAAGTTTTTTCAACATTTCCCTTTGGTAATTTTTTTCTAGTCATGCTTGCTACACTATGTCATCCCTTTGTTTCCTTTGTTCATATGTATCATAACATGTTATTGGCATAATGTTCTTCAGGTCTTGGTGTTGGGCCCCGATTCGCATTAAGCATGTTTAAATTATTTTGAGGTTTTAGTTTGATATTTTTATTTTGGTTGGAAT
>JAOQMQ010000003.1:20882873-20905339 GCA_027563845.1 Erythroxylum subrotundum
ACAGGGCTTTAGATGTAATTTGAGAATTATTGGGTTTTGTATGTTTTGTATAGTGGATATTGATATTTGAGGATGTACTGTGGCATAAGATGCCAATGAAGTTGTAAAACTCTTAATTTATGATGTTAATAAATTATGAATTTGTATATGGATATGAATTCTGAAATTGCGTATGATGATAATGCAATGTGAATTTGTATATGGATGATTGTCAAATTGGAATGTGAAATTGGGTATGGATCAAGGTGGAGTGGAAATATGGATTAATTACGGATGAGGTTAAATTGGAATTAAGTACATTTAAAGAAGTAATAAATTGAGTTGTTGAACTTTGGCTATGAGTTGCTATTGTTTGTAATTGAAATGTTATGGAAAAGAAGGATTGGTAATTGAATAGATAAGGCTAATGGTGTATTAGCTAAGGAAGTGAAATTGGGACAATTTCAAGTTTTCACAAGAATGAGATTGAGGTCTGACTTTCAAGGAAAAATATGGAACAATTTAGAAAGAATTAGCAAAAATTGTCTTCTTGGAAGTTGTAGATGATCCTCTTAGCTTTCCGACGCTATAAAGATTGTAATTGTTGGATATAGGAATCAAGAGATATGAGTGTTACAAGTTAGGGTGCTGTATATGGATTGTGTATATGATAGCTTTGATGAATGATTAGAATATGTGGTTTTGATGAATCAATTGAGATGAGATTTGAGAAATTAATGAAATAAGCTTGATGTTTGAGTTATTATGAAGTGTTTTGGCTTTGGAATAAGTAAATTTTGCAAGATTATAAGTGCTTATGATGTTAGGATGGTTGTAGGAAGCATGAAAGAGGGTTTAGAGGACTTTGGGGAGCCCCCATGTCCGTTTAACAGACTTAGTGTCCGTTTAACGGACCTTCTCGGGTGTAAAAACACCCATGGCCCAGTCTATATCTGTTAAACGGACATCGATGTCCGTTTAACGGACCTTCTCGAGTCATTTTGGCCTCCTAAGACATTCATGGGAAATATGGTGATTTTTGACACTGTTAGAAGCAGAATCAAGTTTTGTGGTCTTCATGAAAGTTGTAGCGCTTGAAGTCTACTTTCTAATGGTACAAAAACGAAAGCAATCGGACATTTGAGGTGAAAGTTATGGCGATCGCGCCAAGAGAGGTTCAAATCAATTTAAGGTATGAATATGGTCTATTCTTTTAGACATAACTCCCTCATCCGACCTCGAAATGAAGTGATTCTTGAAGCAATAAATTCCTAAGACATGTATCTATCCCTCCATGAAAAATGACATCTTTTGGAGTTGATTTGAGAGAGTTTGTGTAAGAACAAGTGAGGGGTCGGTTAGGAGGGCATGATTAGGGTATGAACACATTTTGGTATTTTGATGATATCTTGAGCTGTAGAGCTCCGATTGAGGTAATTCTTGTTTCAAAATAAACAAGAGACTTAGAGCTATGATTTATATGAAGAAGTCGAATGAAAATTCTGATTTAAAGATTTCCAAATGCTGATCGCAAACAGGAGGAATGAGTTAGAGCATGGTGACTGTTCTGTATGGGGGCACTATTGAACCATTTGTGAGTAAATTTTTGGGATGTTAAGAGAATGGAAAAAAAATTATGATAGCTAACGAGGGTTTAATGAAATAACCCTTCAAGGCAATATGTATGCTCACGATTCATGTTTTCGCAAGCGTTGGATTCTGGAATCAAGCGAGATCCAACAACCTCTTATTTCTGGTATGAGTAGCTGTGATTTGAATCGAATGCATCGATGAAGCCTTGGCACTAAAATGTAGATGGATTTACATTCCTATTTTCTTGGAGATCTCCAAAGAAAAACTAATCTAGAGCATAAAACCATTTTGTTAACTTATAACACTAAACAAAATTTTCAGACGCATATTCTTCAGATTGTAGGTTTTGAATTAAGGAGACTAAGTATTAGGAAATCATGCTTGGCTCTAATCCTAAACAAAGGCATATGACTCAGTGAACTGGGGTTTCATGTTTAGCATCTTAAAGGCAACAGGTTGCCCCTTTGTTCAAGAAATGGATTGAAGAATGTGTGACTACAGCTTCCCTTGTTGTTTTAGTGAATGGAGAACCTACTAAGCTAATCAAAGCTAAAAGAGGGCTTAGGTAAGAGGATCCACTATCTCCTTACCTATTTGTGTTATATATGAAGGTCCTTTTGATCATAGTTGCAATGAATGTGAAAATAGCTCAAGATTTTAATAACATCATAGATGTAAAGGTAGCAAAATAACACATGTTGCTTATGCAGATGACTTGTTATTATTTTGCAGGGCTGAAAAACAATCGATATAACTTCTCTTAAAATCAATGTAAGATTTCATGACAATGTCTAGATTGAAAACAAATCTAAGTAAAAGCTGCTTTTACTTGTCTTCAAATTATTGAATTAAATATGCTACTCAAGCAATGAGGAAAGGACTGAAGTAAGGAAATCTCCTAATTAAGTACCTTGGAGTGCCTATATCACAAAAAAGACTCACAACATTAGATTGTAGATCTTTGATGGACACACTTCAAAAAAGAATCAATCATTGGTGCAATAAACACCTCAGTTATGGTGGAAAACTACAACTGGTCCAAACCATCCTGAGTAAGCTAGCAAATTATTAGATCAGCAACATATCTCTCTCGAAGAGTGTGCTTAAGGAGATTGACCAAGAAGTTGAAAGACTTCTTATGGGAGGAGGCAAGGCATGAAAGTAACAAGGCTAAAATCAACTGGTGTATAATTTGTAAGCCTAAAAACTAAGGAGGGTTAGGAATATACTCAGCTAGGTTGTTAAACCAAGTCAGCCTAGCAAAGAACCTGTGGAGATTATGGAGCAAGAAGGATGAACTCTGGGTAAAATGGATGCATAGTGTGTTGAGTAAAAGCAGCAGTATATGGAAGCTAGGGATAAACCAGAATATGTCTTATAATTTGAAGCAAACACTAAACACAAGACAATGGATGTAGGAGCTAATATTCCATAAGATTGAGAATGGGGAACAAACCATGTTTTGGTTCGATAACTAACAGTCCAAAGGACCCCTATACAAAATTCAAGAAATACAACCCTTATTGATGTGAGCAAGACCTGATACTAAGTTGAGCAAGCTAATCAGGAACAATAGATGGTATTAGCCTTTCCATGACAACAGGAATGTCAACATCATAATGGGGAATATGCTAACATGTCAAGTAACATCTCAGGATGAAGTACTATGGACATTAGAGGGTTCAAAGACATTTAGCTCCAAGGTATGTAGAGTGTTACTTCACAAGGATATAAGCAATAGGGTGGAATGGGAAAAACTAATTTGGATACTGATATTTATCCAACTCATTCAGTTATGTTGTGGATGAGGCTAATTGGGAAACTCCTCACCAAGGTTAGAATAAAGTTCTCTATCAATTCTTTAGAGCGCAAGCTGTGCAATTACAACTTGGAAACTTTGGACCATCTGCTAGTTAGGTGTACGTACATAGCACACATTAAGAGTAAAATATAGGGAGTACTTGGCGTAAGGAAAGAAACCAACACCTGGCACAGATTGATCCAATGTGCTGAGAACCTAAAAATGGTAACTAAAGTAGACTATAAAGTTGTCAAAATTAGCTTGGTTACTACCATGTACTACATATGGCAGGAGAGGAACTTCAAATTATTCAGAAATAAGACTAGAAGCAAAGAGCAGTTATTTCAGCAAATATTCCTCCAATGCAAACTCTTTATGAAAGCTAGAGGAATAACAAACAACCGGTCAACAAGCATGAGAGAAAGATTGTTGCTTGAACGATTCATTCTAAGTTTTGTGTAACTAGAATCATAGATTCTCCAAACTTTGATTTCTTTTGTACCTAGTCAGGTTGTACAATTTTTCTTATAGCAATGAATTACTTAATTTTTTAAAAAAGAAAAATTTAATGCTTCCTCATTTTTTTATTCATTCATTCTTCAAGATTAAATATACAATGGTTGTTACAAAATATTTGGATAAAATGACATCTAGACTACAATTTTGCCAAGTATCTCATACTATCTTTATTTAACTAATTAGGAATATTCCTTAGAATGATGCACAATCATGCATCCAAACAGGTTGATTTGTCTTTCTTTTAGCCTTTTTTCCACCAATTATGTTGTATTCTCTTTATGCCCTCTTAGCCCACCATCCTTCAAACTAAGTTGCATATCACTTATCTTTATAGAGGGGTTTTTTTAGAATTTACTTTAAATCAGAAACTTTGATGCAATAACAGATAGTGTAAGAGAAAAGAAATCTGTGATATATAGAGATTTTAAAATGCTCCAACATTCTCATTTTGGCTATGCTAAATTGGGCTTATTAGAGTTGACACCCTTGTGTCGGGTTATAAGTATATATGGATATTGTGCTCCAAAATGCGTAATGATAGAATAAATAACTAACTTTAAAATCAAATGTTTATAATTTTGGAGTTGTTCTTTTGGAAATCATTACATAAAGGAAATGATTAACGATTTTAAAATAAAAGGGAGCAGAATCTTATTACTTAGGTGAGATTTTTCACAAATTTTTCTTTAAATGATAGATGCAACTTTTGATTTTATCTCTAAAGAAAACAGATGATAAAGGCATCATTTGAAGGCCTTTATCATCATAAGAATTGTTTGATATTTGATTAAGGTAACATCTAAAATAATTTATCAACAACAAAGCTAGTTTAGATTTGCTAGCGGTTATTTGCTTTTAGTATAAATTATATTAATTGTATTTAAGTACTTTTGATAGATACATGGGAATAAGATCCTCTGTCCAGTTTTATGGTGTCTTATTGTGTCCAGTGAATCTTAATTATTCATTTATGCAGGTCCCACGTGAGTTTCATATAAATAAACGTGGAGCCCGCATAAATAAATGACTGAGATTTACTGGACACGATAAAACACCATAAAAACTGGACAGAAGATCTGGACTCAGATATTTTATGCTTAAAAGTTAAAAATTTAGTTTAAAAAACAATATAAAAAAAACAACAGAAAAGGGAGTACGAAAACAAACTGTCCTTAAAAGTCGAAATAAAAAAAAGAACAATGAAAATATAAAAAGGATTCGAACTAAAAGTAGTTTGAGTTTGACATCACGACGACACACAACGAAGTTCAGTGAGTTTGATGTTATAACCTCTGGCTTGGAGGGTAGTCATTCCTCAGCCTTCGCCAACTTTATTCTCCTCTCTGGTATTAGTAAGCGCGTTCGTTTTCTTTTTTTTCTTATAATTTCTCTACAGTCAAAGTAACAGTTGTACTTGACCTTTTTCTCTTTCCCCTAATACTTCAAATTTCCAGATTCAGCTAGGTTTCCACTCAAACTCGGTACCGGGGACTTTTAAATGTAATAAACTAAGATGTTTCTTAACAAGTTTCCATCTTTTTTTCTCCAGTTTATATGACTAAGTATGCTTGTATATGGGTTCTGGAAAATGGGGCATTTTGGAATTGAAATGGGATGAAAGATTTGCCCTTTCTCATTCTCGCTTTTTATTTTTTGTCAATGTTCTAATATTCGTGGGTTTTATTTGGGTAGTTTGTTTTGTTTTGCTTTACTTTTGTGTGGTTCTTATTTCGATCATGATATAAAGATGCCTTAATTTGATTTCTTCGTGTTGTCATGGAATGGAACTAACCATGAAAAACAGAGCCATTCCCTTAAGTTGCATTACATGTCATCTTGTTTTAGATCAGGTACGATCAATCTTTGGATAGTTACGCACATGTCCTAAGTGGGCATGATCAATAACCATAAATACTTACCTTTTGCTCTTGGTCTTTGGGTGTTTAGTGTCCAACATGTCTTTTACAGCTAAGGATCTATATTTAGTTTGGCTGTTCAGTATGGTTTGTACATAGAATAAACTGGAGAGTGAAAGTAGAACTGCAATATTCCTAACATAAAAACACAAGTTGATTTCCCCTATGCATCACTAGATTGCCGTTATCTGTATCACTGCTTCTTGTTTCCTTCTGGCAGCCACACTATGGGATGACATATTGTTTTTTTGTTGTTATTTTTTAAATAAATTCTTACATATGCTTGAAACTTGGGACTTAATCACAGATTTAGCTAGAACTTATGTCTTTGAGGGTAAAGACAGCGACCATTGACAGCATTCAAGCTGGATTTTGCTCTGATGACATCCTGTGTGAAATCCTGATTAGGTTGCCTCCAGAGTTAGTATTTAGATTGATCCTTGTGTCAAAGAGATGGCTTCACTTTATTTGCAGCTCTTCTTTTCGTCACAATTACACAAGGAAGTGGAGAGTTAAATTCTCTCTTTTGGGGTTTTTTACATGCAATACATTATACCTTGGAAGGCCTCGAGATGGTCTGCGCCGGCCACCATCTGAACCTGCCCTTTCTTTATTGTCAACAAGTAAAGAGGGTGATGAAATGAATTTTTCTGGGATCCTCAAAGAGCTTGGTTACTTCATTGACTCTAAAAATGGCCTTGTTCTTTGTGGCCGGCATCCAAAGACGTATTTTCTTTGGAATCCTTTTACCAGGCAACATTACAAGCTTCCTCGTCCTCGAGTATATTTTGATGAGTTGTGTATGGCATTCGTCGTAGAGGACCATGCTGATGACATTATGTGCTACAAGGTCATTCGCGCAAAATGTGAACGCCGACTTGACGAAGTTAAGACTGTAGCCATCGAAACTTTCAATCCCAAGACTAGCACATGGTATTTTTCCATACTCCATTGTTCTTCAACTTTATCATTGTGTCCTTGGAAAGTGGCCACAGTGATTAAATGCGTCGTCTATTGGTTTGCTGAACATGGAAAGATAGCCATCTATGACTCAGGTGATGAGGGGAAGCAGATAGCTTTATTAAAGCTACCAGGTTCAAATGATTTTGACGAGCATGTTTTAGGGGAGTCCTTTGATGGTCTTCTGCAGTATGGTTGGAGCTGTAAGTCAGGCTTGGAGATATGGGTTTTTGAAAGGGAACCTAGTGAATGTACGTCAAGTAATGTGTATGAAACAAATCGGTGGAATCGGAGATATAGACTGAATTTTAAAATCATGTGGAAAATGAATCCATCCGTTGTGGTGTCATTTCATTTGGGTAAGAAAGAGACTCAGATACTATCTTTCATTCCTCAGAACACTGAATCCGTCTTCATTAGAACTGGGTCAGACATTTTTGTGTGTGACCTTGTTAGTCAAACAGTTGAAGTTGTTCGTTATCAGGGTCGTACTCCTTCCATATTATGGGATCAGATTCACAGCAGGGTGGTACCCTACTTCAGTCCAGCTTGGCCGACTTTGCCTTCACGACAGAGTAGTGTGATTATGATATAATGGAAGCTTACTTTACCATATTCCTATTGTCGTGATTTATGTAAATAGTTTTTACTTGTGATGAACAATCGGCGTTTATTTTGTTCCGTAAATAGTTTTACTTGTGATGAACAATCAGCATTTGTTTTGTTCTCGACTCTGTTTTCCTCTGCATGTGTGTACCCATAAGCTTCATTTCTTCTTCTTCATTCGTGATATTGCCGTGCCCTTTGACTTGAATTCGTTCTTGTTTGTCTTACTATTTAAGAAAACTAAGTCTGCTAGAGAAAGCTTGGATGACAATTGTTGTAGTGCAGCTACATGCATTCTTCACATGACATGTAGTCACGCTGAAATTTTGTTCTTTTGGGAATGATGTAAGAGAAATTGACAACTCTTTTCCTCTCAAAAACATTGTCTAGTTGTACAAACAGAAGAAAGAAATAGTTACATTTGGAAAGGGAGCAAGAGCAACTTCATCCCCGCTTATAACAATGAACTATCTACTTCTAAAAATTCCAAAGATGGTGAATCTAATGTATGTTAATAATCAATGCTGAACAACACCAAAATCATATCAGCACCTGAAGAGCTTGCAGAATGAATTTACAGCTTGTCGGTGAAGAGGGACAAATAAAAGAGAATTCTGTCCTTTTAATCAGTATGGGGCAGCAAGAAGCTAAAGCCTGAATTCTCACGAATAAGAGGTGGTGGTTCAATGTCAGAGATATCAATTTGTTCCATTGACTTTGACAAGTCATCAACTGAAAACGGAATGCTGCATCAAATTTGAAAAAAGAAAAAAGAAAGTCAGGAATAACTGCAAGATCAAGTTGTACAGAAGCTGTTTTGCATAGATTTTGTAACCATGAAACTCATTGAACTTCACTCATTAGCTAAACGAGTGATTCTTGTCTTTTTCTTTTCTCCTCTTTTTCCTTCTTTTGGGATTGAATAACAACACATAAAATATTCAATCATCAGCTTAAACTCGAATAGCAATAAAGTAAATATCCACCTCCCAGCAACATGGTAGTAGGAATTATGGACAGAAAGGTAACAGTAATCTTGCAACTCTTAAGCACCATTTTTCCTGCTAAGAAATCTTGCCATGCATACTTTCTAGTAGACTGTTAGCAGGAATGCCAGACTATGCCTCTTGTTAAAACAAGTAGAAAAAGGCGAAAGAATGAAAGAGAAATTAAAGGAAACACTAAACAAGAACGAACATGTTTGATACTGATGCTAACCTTGAATCGTCATCCAAGAGGAAAGAATTACTGACAGCATTGTTTGAATCTTCTGTCATCAACACCCTCATATTGGATATGACCTGCAAGAGAATGTTCATAAGCCCAATGGATGTGCTACTCATTTATAGATAAAAACACGAAAACTTTGCTTCTGTTCCCAAGTGACAAAGGTAGCCCTTAAACTTACATCAGGGGCCACACTATGTGTGCCATACTTGTCATCCCAGTACATTGTACTTATTCGGTACAGCTGCTGAATACTGAGAACCTGTAGTGTAGAAACTAATTTGGTTACAACAGACAAAATGGCAATTGGTACAATCTAGTATCCAAACTAAAATACATCACTCACTGGGCATAGATCATGGCTAATTTCATCCAGTGTTTTCTTTGGTTTTTGATGTATGACCTATGTCAGAAATGATAAATTACAGGACGTTTATCAACTCCTTAACCACAGTAACATGTAAGTAGAAGAAAAGTAAATCGACAACCAACTGATAATGTACCAGAAACCCGATAGCCTGTCTTATATGTTTCAGCTCATCCCAGGCTGAACCGGCATACTGCAAATATTATTTTATGCAGTTAGTACATAAGCTGGTTAGAATCACAAAGCGCATTGGATTCAACTTTCTAAAGTACCTCATCTGTTGCCTTATAACACCAATGTTCCAATTCAGCTAGTCCGGCCTTGACATATTCACCATTACTAAATGAACAACACTCTCGCCTCAACAAAAGGCTGCCGAATAAATAGAAATGCAACCACTTAGTAAAGCATTATGGTAAAACTACAAATCAACTTAAGCCACACACAAAGTGTGGATACAGGAACATGTAAAACAGAGGAATATAAGTCGAATACCTGTTAAACAGTTGAACATTGATGAAGGAAAATATTTGAGTGAACACCTTACGAACCAAAAATGGTGGTACCTGGAAAAGGAATCATAAAAAATATAGGCAAGTGATAAGAACAGAACTCCTTTATCAAGTGATAAACCTGCAGAAAGGTATGGATACTGAAAGTTCTAGGAACTAGGATTTCAGTACTCACCAGTCAACATATTCAGATGGAATGGAATTTAAATAAAACAATGAGGGGCTTTGCTAAGTGCTATAGAAAAACCGGTGTCCTAGCAAAAGTAGATATATAGAGCATGGAAAACAAATCAGACGAAGCAACTCATTCCTGCATCTTTTAAATAAGCATACAGAGGATGGTAATTCCTTTCCATTCACTTCTGATCTAATTCTTCAATGGCCAAAAGAAGAGTCAACTTCAAAATTGAGATTAATGTTTAGATTCCAAAACAAGGTTTCTTAGCAGCATCACAATTGTCTAAGCAGAGCATAGAGTAGGAAAACTGTGACGAAGGAACAAAACAAAATGGAAGTTTAACTTACATGATTTGCTTTCAAAGTGTTTAAAAAGTTTCCGAGGCTTGTCACAATCCCTTGCCAGTGAGCAATCAAAGCTTGCTGAGCTGCAGCATTAGCAACTGAACGTACACCCTTAACTAAGCTTGCTCTGGATGTTCTTGGAGCCTATTCCAGTCATGTCATACATACAGCTAACAGCGTAAATTAAAACAAGAAATATTTGCATAGAAGGATAGCATTTTATTGGATACAAAACAGAGAATATGGTAGGCACATATATAAATTACCTGGATGCACAATCCAAGCAAAGGGGAAATCTCCTTCTTGAGATTGTCCCGAATCATTCCATAAATTTTTTCTACATATGCTGTAAGCTGCTGTTTGAAAAGCAAAGCTGGGTACTTGGCTTCAACTTGTCTCAAAGTGTCCACTCCACCACTGATACCACTATTTATTAAGGAAAGGTTGACCCCTTGGGGAGTTCCACGGAAACTCTATGAAGACAACAACACAAACTTTAATCAATTAAAGAAATCAATCTTATAAATTTCTTTCTATTTCCATGTGAACAATTACCTGGGTCATTCTTCCAAACAGAGTTGCAGATGATGATCGACGACGTTGTGGAGCCATTCCTGCTGCACCACTAGCTTTTAATGTGCGTTGCAGTAGTAACAGCAGAGTTGAGGCGTTTGACAACCAATATGCTAAAACATCATTGTTATCCTGAGTCTGTAGTCCAAGTTTTAAGAGAATGTCAAAGCATGTTTCTAAAGTTGGAAACTAAACATTAAAAAGAAATAAAATATTGGAACATAAGGTTTGCAGTTTCACACCTCAATAGCATGGCCTATTGTCTGAATGATTCGATCAAAAACACTAGTGCGCTCAACCTCAAAGGATCTCCATTGAAGAAGACATTTGTATATGATACAAGCAGCTATTGGTCTGTTTTCTTGAAAGCCTAGGTGCTGTGCAATACAACGAATGAGTAGCTCCTGGTTCTCCTGTTGTTTCTCATTTAATGACTTCTGAGGTTTTCCCTCTTCCCTTTGGTTTATTGAACCACTATGCAGATCCTGAAGCATTTATTGAGTTGAACAGCACAAGGAAGGAAGGACGAAGAATATTTCAGAAATCAAAGAAATAAAATATTTTGTTGTTTGTTATAGGACATATTAGTTTGCATTTAAATGAGGTATACTCACCAAACCTGTCTTGTCAATGGGTATATGACTATCAGCCCTCTGTCAATTGAACAAGAAAAAAAATCTATCATACTCTCTTCCAAGAGAAAAAAGAAAAGAACCAAAGTATAGATTTGATTGATCCTGGTACCTGCATAATTGATCTGGAGCGTCCTGAAAGAAATTTATTGGGAGCCATGGACACAGCCTGCTGCCTAAGAACTTGATTCTCTGATTCTAAGTTCGTAAGCTTCTCCTCTAATCTAATTAGACGAGTGTAACAGGAGATCAATTGCATCAGAAAAATTAGAAGAGGTAATGATTTCTTGAAATGTACAGGACAAATTCAATTTCACAAGTTTGCAGGTAATCAAGTTCAGCAAAGACATATCACTAGATAGGCTTTTGTTCTTAATAAACTACCTCTGAACGGATTCTTGGAGTTGCTGAGCCTTTTTATCTGCTTCTTCCAGCTTCTTACGTGTATTTTCAATAATCTTCTGGGCTTCATTGTATTTCTTGTCTGTATCCTCTGCTCTTCCTTTCTCCGATTGCAACGAGGCCTGTGAAGACATGAAACCAATGCAAAGACCAACAATGTGAGATGCTAATTTTATGCTCTAGTGTCAGCAAACAAGATGCAACTTCGGAAATATCTAATTTTGGTTAGCTTAGATACCCGTGAATTTCCTCAGATAGGTATTAACATCCAACTATGTCCACGTGAAAGCAATTGCTGCATTAAGTTCAGTCACAAACTACACCAATACCATGCACTACTATGCTTCCATTAAAAAGAAAGATGTGTGTCCAATTATAATATCTTTTCATGCTAACCTTGTTCTCCTTTATTAACTATTTGTTCTGAGCTTATGATATGATGTCTTGATCTCTAAAACTGGCTATTCAGTTAGTGCTTCACCTCAATAGTCAATAGGCATGAAAAGCCCGGATTTCACAATGAAAACAAACAGTCATAGTCAGACATATATAGGTCATTTCAAACGAAAATACAACTCTATCAATGTTTGTAACTGGTTTAAGAAAGCATATTTCGATGGTGGTCTTAGCATGTAAATTGACTTCTATCAAGACGTGAAAACTATGCAGACTGATCTAGTGTATTGTTATGCACTTCTGTTTTCAACAAGAACAGAACCTTTTTTGCAATCTGAGAATGGAAAGAAATTTTTTTGAACAATGATGATAGCTAACAGACATTCTAATATGAATTGAATGAATAATGGTATCACATGCTTGATACAATAGAAGCATGTAGAAATTATTGGAAGATTCTTGCCTGTAGATTTTCCAGTTCTTCTTTTAGGGAAGTAATTTTCTCTGTATCTTCAACAAGTACTTGGGTCTCCTTAATAACAGGTGGTGCTTCTTCAATGGCTTTCAATGTAGCTTCTCGTTCCTGGACAATCAATGCATTTGCTTCTTCTAATTTCTTTTGCATTTCTTCCATTGAATTCTGAAATTTTGCTACTTCTTGTGCTTTTGCTTCCTCTAGATCAGTCTGAAAGCAAGGGTTGAAGCCTTGGAATGAGCGTATATGACTAAGGGGAATCAGTTAAATATTAAAGGATGAAAATGTTGTGATAACTGAAAGAGGCAGTTCTAATAAATTTCCTGTAGATTTATCAACTGTTATCACACTGGAAAAGGAATTATTATAATGCTTTACTAGGGCATGTTTTAAATTGGCATGCAAGTCCTAAACGAATAGACAACTTTTATCAGTCACAACTTTTATCAGTCTTATGCTCATTGATTGCCATCCTCATACGATGAAAACCAACCCTTAGACGTTTTTCCAATTGTAGGCGCCAAGAGAGTTCCTCCACTTGTTTCTCAAGTTTATTTTTGGCTTCCTTTAATGCACCTGCTTCCCTTGAAGCCTGCAAACATTGGAGGCAGTTGTCAAAACTCCAAAGGAAATGAAGCAGATTTCAAGCATTCAGCAAGAAAGATTAAAAACAAAGAAGGAACTGTGCAATATGGAACACATCTATATGCTATCCATCAATTTATGCTCTTGCATATTCAAATAATTCATGCAACATGGTTTTCAGGGGCTTGCACTCAATAAATTTCAGTCACTTTTACAGGAAAAGCTTGTCCTGTTGCTAACCATTTTTAGCTTTCTTAGCTCCCTTCGGCCAAGCCTTCCCCTCCATCTGGTCTGTGATACAATTGCTCCTCTCTTCAGCCTCTTATAATAGCAATAATTTTTATGACAGCGCCACCGAGCCTGAAAGTTTTATAAAAGGAAGAGATCATTGTACTTGAAAACTGACTGTATTGAGAAACAGAACAGTTAAAGTAGTCTGATACTATCAAGAATATAACCTGAACAAAAATTGCAGCTTTAGTTAATTTCCTGAATCTAAATTCTTTACGAGCAACCATAGCCCTTAAGCCAGTCTGCAGGAAAAGTGCAGAGGCATGGAGTTTTTTGTAGGCTTGTCTGGCTTCATATCTTCGGACTTGCTTTTGAATCTTCACAGCAGCTGCCTTCCTCCTCATACTTTCAAAAATTTTGCAAGCCAGTCTTCCTACAAATCACGTGAATCCTTGTTGATGTAAGTAAATGACAGAAACTGATTATACAAAAACAAAGAAAGAATAGATAGTATAAAGAGGGCAAGAAATCAGAAGTCCATGCTTCTGTTTATACAGATAATATGGCAATAAAATTGCTTCATGCTTTTAGCTTTTACAAAAGAATCACCTCTGCATACTGATTGCACAAATATCGTAGCCTTCCGCACTGCAATAAACCTTTTACGGGCACAATGAGTTCTTATCCTCCGTTGGATGGTTTTTGCTGCATTACTGAGTACCTCGGCTCTCATTGCATCTAATTCGGCCATCTGCCCCGCTCTCAAAAATACTTTTGTTTTACCTATCTGTATATCATTTCAAGTCCAATGCAATTAATAGCACCAACAACCTCATTTATTTGGACATATGAAAGTTGAATGCAATGAGACGATATCTCAAGCATGCACCAAGAAAATAATGTACTTCTGCAGAGCATCTGCATCAGAAAATGCTACTGAAATAATTTCACAGATTTTTCTTATACTAGAAACAACAGCAAAAATGATAACTTTTATACCTGAAATCCTTTAAGATCCTTCTTTTCCAAAATCTTTGTGCAAGCAACTTTTTCATCGTAGCTGTAGACATAGATATTCCATAACAAACCACAACAATTCAAGTTTATTCAGAAAGAGCTACAAATGGCTTCACAATTGAGACATTATTGCAATGAAATGCACTCTTTGTCCAGATGAGATGCTTACTTCCCTTGCACAGCCTCTGGGGCAAGAATACCAAATCTGTTTATGAACTCAAAGAAAGGTTTCCGAGTAGGGTATCCAGCACAGCTGATTCTGATTGCTTCTAAAACACCCTAAAGATGTATAACCAGCATCATATTAACAAAAAATATTAAGAAGAAAGGTAATGCCGCTAAAGAATTATAAAATAGTAGATTTTACTTACACCACAGCGCAGTTGCTGCATGATATTTGCATTCTCAAATATTGCAGGTTTTAGCAGGTTATTTGGCTTCACACATCTGATGTAGTGAGGCTCAGTAGAATTTAGTGTTTCCATTAATTGTTGTAGTTGTAGCTGCATAATTAATAGCAAACATATTAGCTCTTTTACTTAATGAACCACAACAATACATAGCTCTTTTACTTAATGAACCACAACACTGCATTAAGTGTTTCTAGAAAGTTCTTTACATGGTGCATCTGGATAAGATAAGTACAATAGTCTCAAACATAACAGAAAGAAAACTACCTTAAAACGGGAACCAATTGAAGAGAACTTTGAAGATTTGCTTGTCTCTTCAGGTAGTGGAGGGAAAAGACCAGCTACAAAAGAGCATTTGGATGCATTTAACAAATCTTGGTGCTCAGCAACCACATAGTCCTTGTTTTTGTCCAAAAATTGGTCGGATTGGTAGAGAACCTGAAAACAAATGCAAGCAACACAATCTTACTGAAATAAGAACTTGTTCATAATATAACCATTATTTTTGTACAAATAACTTACTTCTCCAGCATAATGTGCAATGTTAAAATCTGTTCGAGATAGCTTTGGCTTGATAAAACGCTTGTGATTTTTAAATGTCTGGTAAAGCTTATTTGCAAATGTTTCATGGGTTGACTTCGGAAACATGCTGAAATACAGGAAACATAGTTAACAAAAATAGCCAAACCAATGAATCTTCATTCAAAGCTAAAAGTAACAAGCTCTTGTATCTTAAGAAAGCCAGGAGGAAAACCATCTATTTAGTCACTTTCCTTATAAATAGAACACAACACTGGAATTGAATAGGTTGCATACCATGCTTCATCAAGAAGGGCAATTATGCCACCAGGTTTCTGCAAGATCCCAGTAATGGCAATCTTAATTCAAAGATAAAATAGAAAGAAGCGAAAGAGAGAGAGAGAGTGAGAGAGAGAGAGAGAGAGAGAGAGAGAGAGAGTCAAATCTTGTGAGTATATTGAAATTGGTGTCTGAAATCGAAATAGAAACAACAGCTTAGCATATCAGTATCAATTAGAAAGAGGGAAATGTGGCTAAAATACAATTAACCTTTTCAATCAGATCCAGTACATCTTGGTTGTCAACAAACTCAATGTAACTCCAATTTATCTGCTCTTTTGTGTATTCTTCTTGTTCCATCTTGAAAACATGCTGAAAGTCATACAAATTCCTTTTTAGTTAAAAATCAATGATTGAAACCGTAGTGGGTGGCTCATGATCAATATTCATTACCTGGTTGAAATGTTGCTGCAACTTCTCATTTGTAAAATTAATGCAAAACTGCTCAAAACTGCATGTTCAGATATTGTGGAATGTTTACAAAAATCATCAACAAAATTTGTCTTCAGCATCTAAAAGATAATAGCTTTCATTACTTATTTACCTGTTAGCCTTAAAACTTTCAAAGCCATAGATGTCAAGAACTCCTATCAAACTTTTTGAATTGGGATCTTGACCAATTGAATTATTAATTTTATCCACCAACCTATCAACAAGCAAATATGCAGGTTAAACCAACATTTTCATTAACATGTAATGCCATATTTCAAATTGTTGACATCTCAAACCATAAGGTTTTACCAGTCAAATAAGCGAGAGTAAATTGTCTTAGCTAAACCATCCCTACTAACAGCTGCACTTTGGGGATCAAGACTTCGCTTAATAACTTCCTCTGGGGTGATCATTACACGCTTACATAAGGCATCTTCCAATGCTACAGGATCACACCTGAAATAAAGCAAAGTCTACTATTAAGGTAAACAAACATTAGTAAGAGCATATACGTTACATTATGACAGTACATATCATACATGAGTAGTTCTGCTGCTGTTTTAAGGTGGAATTTAGATTGGTCATTTTTTGGAACTGATGAATCAACATCCTTTCCTTTTGCAAAATCAATATTTCCAAGATGAAGAACAGCAGCAACAACTCTGAAAATTGCTTCCTGAAGCAAAGTGAGGAAGAGTAATAGAAGTAAGATGATGTCCCTAGTGATAAGATTCAGCATCATGACTTCTTTTAGAAGGTATACCTGCTCCTTTGAGCTTATTCCAACAATATCCATAGCTCTTCTTGTAGCAATGTAATCATGGGCATCACTTACACCAACGAGCTCAAAGCATTTTGACTGGTTAAGATAATGAAATGACTGCGGCGGTCCCAATTTATATTTTTCAACATCCTGTTAACAATATCAACTTTAGCTAGAACAGACTGGAAAGGTTGGAATCTACCGAAATTAGGGATTGTGATAAAGTTTGCCACTTCAATAGACAGTTACCTCCTGAGGTGCAGCACAAAGGAGATAAAAGCAGTGGTAATTACGTTCAGGATCTGATATTTGGCAAACACGAGACCTTTCCAGGAGGTAAGTTCTGATAGCAGCTCCTGAAATCCTTCCACGCTTATCAAACTGGATCTCAACAAATTTACCAAAACGGCTGCACCAGTATCAATTATAGGATCAAATCAACTTCAAACCTCTGGCAATTATATGTCTGGCATTTCTTAAGAACTGTTATATGTAACGCAGGAAGTAATACAAGTCATTATAATTGTTCCTTTATGCTTTGGAAGATTAGATTCAGAGTCGGTACACATTGAATGTATAGAGATATAAAAAAGTATCCTGCTTTTCTTTCCAAGTCAATTGTTTCACCTGGAATTGTTGTTTCTGACAGTTTTAGCATTCCCAAATGCTTCAAGGACTGGATTTGACTGCAAGAAAGAGAATATTATCAAATGGAAAACTGAATTAACATTCCCAGTTGAAGAACATTAAGCAGAGAAACTTTACTAGAGTTAGAAAAAGTTTCAGGTTATGAAACATACTTCAAGAACTTGCTGTTCCACTGTTCGTCCTTCAGTACCAGAGCGTCCACCCAAAAAGGCAAGGTATCTCATCAGCATTTTGGTTGTCTCTGTTTTACCTGCACCACTTTCACCACTGACCAAAATAGAATTGCTTTTCATCTCATTGACCATTGCCCTGATTTTGTGAAGATGGTTATTGAATAAGATGTCCATGATTTAATAAAACCATATACAGCAGGTAATTTGAGATTGGGAATAACCTGTATGCTACATCAGCAACTGCAAAAACATGAGGACTCAGCTCTCCAAATGGTGCTCCCTTGTATTGTTGCATCATGTGAGCATCATATATATGAGGAAGTCTTTGAAATGGATTGATAGCAATAAGAATATTTCCAGTATAAGTCTGCAAAAGAGTTGTAAGGTTCACTATATTCAGGAGATCATCAACATAGAAAGTAAGAGAAAGAAAATTTGCTCCTTTCTCCATCTCAGCATACAGAAAAAGGTCCCTGCAATGCTGTAAGAACTTGTGTATAACCAATACCAAGGGAAAAGGAAACTTACATAAATTTCATTTAATTCATATCTAGCTTTCAGGTTCTGCAGAACTCCAGGCTCGTGCAGGTAAGAAAGTTTTGTCATGTCATCAACTCCACCAGGTGGAGCCTCCACATCTTTTGGATATATTTTTGATAAATTTGCAGTGACCTTAAGTTACAAAATGGGAAAGACAATCTCAGTAATCAATCATAGTCAGATGCCAAGGATAAACATGGATATCATTGTGGTTGAGCACTTGTACTCTCAAGTTGTATTTACGTTTTGTCTCTTTCAATGTTTTCAAAAGCGTAAACGTAACATAAGTATTCATATTGTTTTTTCTTTATAAATGGAGACTTATCGTAATTGACCGATTCAGTATTCAGAGTAAGTTATTTTTTTCTCAGTCTGGCAATGCTTATAACTACTCCCCTAAAATGTAACTGTGATATGCAGAGATTAAAAAGATAAACTGATAAAATCAAACTTCTCTTCTGCATTCAGAAATCAGAACTATCGAAAAAAAATGTTCTATTGAATTGGAGTAAAGAGGAAAAAAACTCAACAGATTAGGCAAATTATAGCATCCAACTTACCTTCTTGCCAGTCGATGTGTCAACCTCGACATCCTTTCCATTAATTTTTGTAACACATCCATCAATCCAAGCTAATTCTAGGTCTTCGACCCAGACATGAGAACCTACGATGATATTCACCGGAGTTCCCTGCAGAAGCAGATATAAAGAGAAAATAAACTGGATATGTGTATATACTTATTCAACATATGAACCATATGCATGATAGTAATCACATTAATTGAAGTTCAAATATTTTAGCACTAATAAACAAGCAATCTACAATATTCAAGATTGTCATGAATCCGTATTGAACTCCGTTTTCAACAAATAAAAGAATGCTTGTGCAGCACATTTCAAGAAAACGCTCAACAAAATTAAGTATTTTATATTTTCATCTCTCTATCTGAACTTTCAATGATCTATATATATGTATATCTATATACATATATATGGTTACACTGCATAACAAACAGGAAAAGAAAGCAGTTGCGGTAAGGTTCTCCATATAACTACTACTTTCAAACTTTACTTTTCTAGTGAAAAATCTAGCATATTTGCCAGAGATGTAAAACGAAAACTTTCCCGAATCCGTATTGGAAAGCAAAAATTGACGAATATAGACCTACTCAAACAAAAAACACTATAGTTTACAAGCTATTCTTCACGTACCATTTTTTAATCTTTTTGACAATCCAAGGCTACCTTGTCAAAATTGTTCCACCTTCATAACTATAGAGCTCAAATCATCGACATCCGGTTCCAAAATTATACCGTTCATACATAAGAATACAATATCTCTTCAAAGGTGGCCTCATTGGCCCTCCTCAACGAGTAATAATAAGAATTCCATCTTCCAGAGTAGCCAACTTGAGCAGAAAAGCTCAGATGGAAAATGGTAGAAGTACAACAAAAACAAAAAACCGAAATCAAAAGGTGGATCAAACTTGGGAAAGAAAATGGCAGAGGAGTTAAAATTTTTCGGAATTGGAAAGCGAAAGAATCGAGAGTGGAGAGAAACAGGTGTTTATTTGACGATGATGAATAGCATTGTAGACAAAGACGAGACATTCTTCAAGAGGACCTTCGAGTTCGGTTTGCTTCCCTTTGGTTTCGCGCCAATTCGTGGCCACTAGCCAAGTCTACTCCCTCTGTTTCTTCTCTTAAGCGGAATTGTCTCTGTCCATATCTCTGTGTGCTCGATACTAATGAAATGAGTTGCAACTGTCGGCCACCACCGTCCAAGATTCTAATCCACGGTCTAGATCCATCGCGGAGACGATGATGGAAAAACATGTGATTATTGTGGTCAAAATTTACTATAATTCACAAATTTATGGTTTCAACATTTACAACTGATTCCCAGTCATTATTCAGACTGCTAATTATTATAAATTTTAAGAAATTTTTTATTTATAGTGATTAGTTTATTAAAAATTTTAGAGTCATAAAAATTTGTTAAAAATTTGTTTTACATCAAATTTTAATATATTTTAATTAATTATATTTAATTTATGCACCTATTTATGATGACATAATGTTTTAAATTAAGTATATTGTGGTATTTCCTTTCTAATAGCTTTTGAAGAAAATAATAGTTTAGCATTTGCTTCCATCAACATATCATCGACTACATAATGTCCTCAACATACAATTTAATCATATTTTGTCATCCAATTAAATGTAAAATTAAAATATATATTTAAATGTAAAATGAAATGAAATGTAAAAAAACAACAATTTAAAAAAATAATTTAAAATTTTGATATAATAATTAATAATTAATAATATTGAATTATTTTCATTATTTGGCTAAAAGCCCAGATTGGAGCTTAGCCTTTTTGAGTTTGATTATTTTGGAACTTAAACTTGAAACCTGTTCAATGAAAGGCTAAAATTTCACGAATCTGCTCAATTTAAGACTATTTTGAGCGAAAATTAGGACGTGTTTACACATGTCGTTACATACAAGTCAATTAGTGATTTGATGTCACGTTAATAAACCTAATTTATTGTCCAGGCCAGGTCGAATTTAAGAAAAAAATTAATTAATTTCGTTTAAATTTCGACTTAAACAAAAAACTCTTCAACCCTAAAAACAATGATTTTTATGAACATATGTTTCATCCTCTTTTTCTTCTCTCGGTTGTGCCTTCACTCTAATCCTTGGACGCATCATCACTTAATGCATATGCCTTCACTCCAATCTCGCTTGTGCCTTCTTGATAGTGTGAGTGTGATATCTCTGTTTTGGCATTGGAGGTGAATGAGCGGTAAGGTTTTTGGAGATCTGAAACATACATATGCTGTGATTGAAGACCGAAGTAGGTAATAAGTCATGCTCTCTTCTAATTTTTGAATATAAATTTATGATGTTTTAATATTCACTTTATTCCTTTGCCCTAACAATGTTACATTTACGTAAATTATTTTATCTTCTTTAAATGAGTTTGATTATTGGGTTAAATAGCGTGTAGACAATAATTGTTTTTCATGTACAATTCTATTATACATTTGTATATAGGATATGATCAAGTTTTCTTTTCCCCATGTACTTGACATTGTACGTAGGATATGATTTGTATCACTTGGTTTAGCTTCGTTGGTGGTTATCCATGTTTTGTTATTCTCTATACGCTGGGTTCAAGATAAAGAATGACATTCATGGAAGAAATGCAGATTATTAGGAGCAAACAAATTCATTTATGTAGACATCATTTAGCTATCAGTAGGTGCATAATCAACATTACAACATTGTGATGTAATACTTGAGAATGAGCTCAAATAGTAGTTCTTTAAGGTAACGAGGTTGATTAGAGGATTCAGTTTGTTGTTTTCTTGGTTGTGATTTTATGTTGGGTTGGAAATTTTGAAATTTTCAACTTTGGTTGTAGAGGGATGCGTTCTGAGCTTGATATGAGGTCATACAAGCTTATTTCTTCAACTTACCTAGTTAAATGGGACTATGACGGAGAGGCTAAATATTGTTACTGTAACTTGAAAGCACCTAGATGGACTTCATGGACTGATGAAAATCCAGGAAGAAGGTTTTATGGCTGTCGACTTTTTTTGGTAATTTTGGTACATTTTTATGTTGTTTTAGCTAAATATGTTTGTATATTTCAGTAACGAATTGTTGTTTTTTCTTTATTGGTAGAGTGAAAATGTTTGTGGATTTCATGAATGGCATGATCAAAGATTTTGTGTTGGCCCCTGAATTATATATATATATATATTAAGCATAATTTGAGTAATTGGAGATTAAGATGAATTAAGTTAAGTTGACATGAATAGTATGATAACATAAGTTAATTAAGTATGATATCATTTAATTAAGTTAGGTAGCATTAAGTATGTTAGGTAGTATGAATTAATGACATAAGATGTATGAATTGGGCTTAAGTGGTTAGAGTTTTTAATTTGAGCCCAATGAAATAAAAACAAGAAGAAGAAGAAGGTCTTAGTCTTGTAACTAAATTGGGCCTAACTTGAATTGGGCTTAAGTAAATTAAGGAGGTATAAAAGGGGAAATCAAAAGAAGAGAAGAGTTGTCTTTCATTTGGAGAGTGGGTGAGCCACGAAATTAGAGAGAGGGAGGTGAGAGTCGTGGAGAAAGAAGAGGGAAGGAAGAAAAAGAAGAGAAAAAGGTTAGGTCATTGCTTATCCAAGAGTTCAAGAAGTTATTTGGAGAAAGTTCAAGAAGGAAATAGGTGGAGGAGGTTCTAAGCTACATTTTGATCCAAGCAAACCCTTGATTGAAAGAAGATTTCAAGGTAAGTTATGGTTTTAA
>JAOQMQ010000003.1:20918250-20935190 GCA_027563845.1 Erythroxylum subrotundum
CGACTCGCCGCTATTTGTTTTGCAGGTATCTCACGATCAGAATTGCGTGGATCATGGACCAAAACAACGACGTTCAATCTCGACAGAATCCGGCTGAACCTGATTTTAATAGTCAACTTAAGCTCTCTTAAAATTGTTACTTAAAAATAAGTTAAATATTCATTCCAAGATGATTATAATTCACTACATAAATTAAAGAAAATAATAACTAATGATATTGACAAAATTTTGTTGAGAGAAAATGAATAATTTTTCTTATTGCTCAGTTGGTGATAATTTTAATGTGACAAATTAAGTTTAAGCTTGAATTATTATTTAAGAATTGCTTATAATAAGAATTGCAAATTAAAATCCTAATTAGAAGATAAATATCTTCAATAT
This sequence comes from Erythroxylum subrotundum, assembly GCA_027563845.1. Lineage (NCBI taxonomy): Eukaryota > Viridiplantae > Streptophyta > Magnoliopsida > Malpighiales > Erythroxylaceae > Erythroxylum > Erythroxylum subrotundum. The sequence goes on from JAOQMQ010000003.1 coordinate 20,918,632, forward strand.
AAAATTCAAAAAGAGATAATAAAAGAGCAATGATTATATATTTCTTCGAGTAACGATGCAAGATTCGATAGGTTTAGACACGAAAAATAATCGGTTTAACCTTTTTTATGTCTTTGAACTTTATTTTCATTTTAGTTTCTATTTCTCAAATAAAATGTGAAAATCTGTTTAATTATTGGTGTCAATATAATTATACTTTTATTATTAATAATAATTTTATATTAAAATATTTGTAAATAATAATAAGTTTATTATATAATATTAAAATAAATAATCAAATAAGTAAAAACTATAAAAATATTATTTATAAACTAATACTTATTTTTTAACATATATTATAGTTATTAAAGTAAAATTTATTTAAATTTTATCCATCTTAAAACATTTAAATATAATTTATTCATTAAATAATTTTTAATTTAAATATAATTTTATGTTAAAATAAACTTTAAATTTAAATTTAAATCAAATAAAGTAAAATAATTATATTTATTAGTAAATAATATTAAGTAGTTATATTATATAGATGTATAATTTTACGTTTTAAACTACAAGTGCTCGGTATAACTGTAGCTAATGCTAGTACTAAGTAGGCTTGATCACATGAGGACTAAAGTTACTAGTACTTACCATCTGTCTATTATCTAACTTAACAAATTAAGGTATTTAAGATAAATCAAATGTAAAATTAAAACAATAAAGTAAAATAGATTAACACAATGAATTAACTAGAACGAAGATTAAACTAAAAACAATTAAAGAAAACAATCGTACATGGTTTCGAATTCCCTTGGGACTTCTTGTGCAATCATAATTCCACTAGTTAATATAATCTTTAGTTCATTGGATCGTAGAAATTCCTATCTTATGTTAGTATCTTTCTCAAGATGATTAACAACTAATCCTCGGTTGATTAACTGAAACCTCTTTTTAGTGAAAATCCTTAAGATTGCATTAATTGATTCGTGAATTTCACTATTCAATATGACCCTAATAGTGAAATAATACAATAGATGAAATCATATATGAAATAATACAATAGCAATATTAATCAAGAATAATTAAGAATACATAATTGAATCTCAATGAAACTAAAGAATGAGATAAGTTAAAATAAAATTACTGTAAGGTCTATCCCATCATCTAAATCAAGTACCAACAAAAGTTTAGCTCATAATCATAACATTAAGACTAAAGGAAAAACAAAAAACTAGAAGAATCATGATGCAATCCCTTTTAATCTTCAAGAAATCCACTTTAGGTTAATGAAAATCCATCTCAAATATGTTTCCTTGCTTGTTCTTCGTTCTCTTTATCATTGTAGCCCATCCATATGTTTTTTCCTAAGCCCCTTAGAGCCTTTTATAAACCCCGTTTTCAGTTCCTCTTATTTTCTCTTCACTTTACCCATTTATAACTCAAATTTAGGGTTTATGAGTGGACACGGTCACTCATATGGCAGTGTGTATGATCATATCCCTTAAACTTACTTCAATCTTCCAAAATCGTCAAGAAACACAATCTCAAATAACTACACGAGTAGTCACAAGTTCGTGTAGACTTATAAGGGCACCCACACAACTAGGTAGACTTACACAGGCAACCACCAAAATAACTTCAATTCTTACGTTTTCTATCCCGATTTCACTATAATTCTTCTCATTTTTATCCATGAAAGCAAATAAGACCTAAAAACACAACAGAAATAAAATAAGTATTATAGACAATAAGAAACTCTCAAATAAATAAGCAAAATGCATTAAATATGAGATTAAAAATATAGTCTATTTAGAATTTATCAAAGTCACCCACATTTAAGCATTTGCTTGTTCTCAAGCAAATCAATTTTATTACTCTTAACTTAATGAGAAACAACTCTGAAAAAACATTAAACAAAAAGATGATATTCATCATGATTCTCCATTATTCTTTCAATTACAATGTTCAATGAAATGTTAAGCATTTAGTACTTGCATCAAATTATAAATTAATCCAATTAAATCCATAATTCTTTAAATTTTAACTCAATTCACATCATTCCACTTAATGCTTAAAGTGAACATACATAAGAAAAATGATAAAATCTTTAAACACTTTATACCCCTTTATTAAAAACAAAACACTAAATTTAAACAACATAGGAGCATTTAGAAACTTGTTTGAAAGGTCACCTAGCCTTTTGACGTAGAAATAAATACCTTATCATGAACACCCTCGGTTACTGACTAGGTCACTATCTCAAATAGCTACTAACATCACTCTTTAACTTTGAACTTTTTTATGATACAAAGCCAATAGAGTGAAATTATTTATGCTCATTTATTCACATACTACTATTTTCTTTTATTTTTTATATGGAATACTAAAAATGCTAAAAAAGGGAATTCATATTTAACTTAATGCATTTACAAAATTATACATAAAGTATCATAATGTAAATTAAGTATCCATGCTCAAAATTAATGAATTAAATTGAAATCAACTTAATCATCAAAACTCATAACCATTTTCCTATAAAAATCAAATCATAATCAAACCAAACTCATAATGAATCATCTTGATCAACATCTTCCTTAGAAAAAATTCCCGAGTTATTCATCATTAAGCTAATTATAATAAAATTGGCAAGTTTGACTACTAAGTCCTTCCCCTACATTTAAGTTATATGTTGTCCTCAACGTACATAACATATCAGAACAATAAAAAAATATGAATAATGGAGGGGTAAGGATAATTGATACTCCCATGATAGAAAAATATTTCTAGTATTATCTAATGTCATCAGCATCTATCCACTATTGGTGAAATCTTTTCTACTCTAAAGCAATGGTTGTTGTTGCCTTCACAACTTATGGAATTTCATCAAATCTCAAATAACAAAATTAGGACCATCAAATTAAAACTATAAAAATAACTAAATAACTAATGTGAATCCTATAAACTACTCAATCAAAGCAAAAACCTAATTATTGGGTTGCCTCCTAACTAGCGCTTCTTTATAAGTCTTGTAGTTAAACTTCGCAACAAGCAACTTCTTAAGATGGATCTATAATTAACAAGTGCTTTTACTTATTTTCCTATATAAAAGTTTAGTAGCTTATAAATACGTCATATATTGCAAGATAATAAGGACATAAGGTATCAAATCAATAAAACCAATTAACTCCATTAATGTCCTTTTTAGTAATAGTTATGAATATAACAAGAAATAAAAAAACTCTTTGGGTCTTCAGTTGACTTTGTTATGAGCCCTTTGTACTCAAGATGACTTCGATAATTTCTAATAGCCTTTTTTTTAACTCCTCCTCTTCATCTTCCTCTTTCTCCTCTTTGTTCTCCTCTTCCTCCTCTTCTTGAACAACAACTTCCTCATTTTCTTCAACCTCTATATTCTCTGTTGAATCTTCTTCCTTCTCTTCTTGAACTACATCTTTCTCCATGTATTCAACCTATGGCTACTCTTCACTCTGGAAAATTAATGCGCTCATATGATTCCTCAAGTTTAACCTGATCTATTCATCTCTTGGACTCTAATGATAGGCAACCTCTTGTAAAGTAATACCTTTTACAAGGACATCTCTAAGTCATTCCACTTTCTCTTGTTGTTGTTTTAGAGATAAAGATGAAGCATGATCATTCCATACATAGTCATAATAACTGCTCTAAGATGGATTATAAGTATTCTCATATAAGGTATCATGAGGTCAATTCTCCACGTAATTTGAATGCTTCCACATATAGTTTGATGTCTGATGTTCATGATTAGGGTGATCACTCCTATAAATGTCACAACACGTCATGGATATTGATTGAGCTACTAAATACATGTCACCATGCCTCTCATTCCAAGCTTTCAATGCTGTGATAAGTGATGGCATACCATAATCTTCATAAGAATATTGTCCTCTCCATCCTTCCATTATGTTTGTTGGCTATAACAATGATTACCTGAATCCGAAAAGTAAGACACAAACACAAGATCAAGAAAGAAAGTTATAAGGAAACAAATTAATATAAAAAGAAAAGAAATAAAAACTACCTAAAAATGACTAGAGTAATAAAAATATGGTTTTCCTAATATTCTAGTACTTGGCAACGATACCAAAAACTTGATGTATAATTTTATGTTTTAAACAACAAGTACATGGTGTAGCTCTTACTAGCACTAGCAAGTATAAGTCGATCCCATGAAGACTAGAATTACTAGCACTTACCATCTTTCTATTATCTAACCTAACAAATTATGGTATTTAAGATAAATCAAATGCACAATTAAAACAATAAAGTAAATCAGATTAATATAATTAACTAACTAGAACAAAAATTAAACTAAGTAACAATTAAGAAAAACATTGGTACCTAGATTTCGAATCCCCTTAGGACTTCTTGTGCAATCATGATTTCACTAATCAATTTAATCTTTAGTTCACTGGATTGTGGGAATTCCTATTTTATGTTAATATCTTTCTCAAGACTATTAACAACAGATCCTCTATTGGTTAACTAAAACCTCTTTCTAGTTAAAACCTCTAAGGTTGCATTAATCAATTCGTGAATTTCACTATTAGGTTTAACCCTAATTTATAGGGTTTATGTCAACCTATCTCTAGGTTTTCATGCAGCTCCTTTCAATTATGGTAGATATATTCATACAAAAGGATTTCTCAATCTCAATTGCATGAAATCATATATAAAATAATATGTTAGCAATATTACTTTAAGAATAATTAAGAACCTATAATTGAATCTCAATGAAACTAAAGAATGAATTAAGTTAAAATAAAATTACTACAAGGACTATTCCAGAAATCACTACAAGGACTAGTCCAGGGTTCATCTACTCCAAGCACCAACAAAAGTTTAGCTAATATTCATAACATCAAGACTAAAGGGAAAACAAACAAAAAACTAAAAGAACCATGATGAAATGCCTTTTAGTCTTCATGAAATCCACTTTAGATTGATGAAAATCCACCCCAAACATGTTTCATTGCTTATTCTTCGTTTTCTCTATCTATCTAGGCCGTCAATATGTCTTTTCCTAAGCCCTCTAAGCCTCTTACGAACCTTTTTTTTTTACTTTCCCTTGTTTTTCTTTGTTTTATCCATTTATAGCTCGAATTTAGGGTGTATAGAACGGACTCAGTCACTCACATGATTGTATCCCTCAATCTTCAAAAATTGTGAAGAAACACGGTTTTAAAGAGCTACACAGGCAGCCACATGATTGTGTAGACTTACACTGGCAATAACCAAAATAGCCTCAATTCTTCTATTTTTTGTCTCGATTTCACCCTAATTCTTCTTCTTTTTACTCAAGAAGGAAAATAAGACCTAAAAACACAATAGAAACAAAAATAAGTATCATAAACAATAAGAAAATCTCAAATAAACATGCAAAATGCATTAACTATAGGATTAGAAATATAATCTATATAGAACTTTATCATATATATTAGTTAATAGTAAACGAGATTATAACAAAAATAAAAACAAAAGTAAGAATCAATTTTATGGTTTATAAGTTATGAAAAATACGAAGAAAAAAATTTACAACTAAAAATAGAAATTAAAAATTAAAAAATCCTAATTAATAATAATTTTTTAGACCAATTTATGCTTAGTAGGTACATTTTTGGTTTAAGAAAAATTTTTAACCCTACCAATAATGATAAAAATTAGGATCAAGTAATGGACACCTGGTACCATTCTCAATGAGAACCTTAATGATTAAGAATGAGTAAAGAAATTAAAAAAATCATATAGGTTTATACATTTCAAATAGGTTTTTAGACACTAATTTCAGTGTAAGAATATGAATATAAATTAAACCAGTAAATGGAAATAAAACTTTCTAATAACCAAAGTTATTCTTTTGAAAATTGAATAAAGATTAATATTAACTATAGCAAAGCTAATTCAATATTACAATGAGTTCATGAAATATAAGATATTATAAGAGCATATTAAATATAACAATTACAAATTTCATCTATTTTTCATTCCTGTAGATAGTGCATGCTGATCAAATTTATCTATCATAATGACTATAATCCGATTGATGATATCTTCAGCTAAGTGGTGCTTGCTTACTTCCTCACTCATGTAGATCCTCTTATTTCTTTTTTTCCATAGGGAGTAAATAGTTGTACTTGTAATAAAAGATGTTTTATACATAGCTCCATCCTGCACCTTTTAGTTAGCAATAAGAGTGATCCAAGTAAGAGTAGATAGTCAATCGTAAGAAGAATAGCAATCAATTAGATTAAAACTTAATGGTACTAATGGTGAAGGTAAAGAAAATAAAATGTAGCAAGTTCATGACCATTTTTCTTTGACAATCTTAAAGGGAATTGAAGCAATATTGCTAGGAGGTGATTACTTGTAGTGGGTAATTTTAAATTGCATGAGCTTTAACAATATTATTCACACTCTCAAGATTTTAGGGTTTAGGTACAAGCCGACTTTAGAACAAATTTGATGCACTGTTTTAGACCTCATAAAGTAGGGTTTCGAATGTTCCTTGCATGTCCCATTAAATACATCACATTCTTTTTGTTAATAAATAATTGCATTGAAATGTACTTTTAATTTCTTATTTGGATTCTATCTTCTTCTCTTATTCTATGCTATAATAGTGTATTTGTGTTGATATATTTAAAATAAGTAAAGGTAATTTTTGGCTCATATATTATTAACTATTTATTAGTTTATTATGTTGTTGTCTCATAAAAACACTTACATTTAGCATTGGGTTCTTATAGATCTTTGGAAGGAATAATGGATAGTGAATCTTCTAAATCAACAATAAAGTCATAGTAAAAAGTAACATGATGAGCATATTGATATGATATAGAAATTAAAACTCTTTAATAACTTCTTAAACCAATGACAATCTTAGAAGAAGAGTGGGCCAAATTAATTATTAATCAATTGAATTAGGACAATAAAAAGTTGAATCATGAAACCAAGAAGGTAAAGAGGACATTAGAACGCAGAATGATAGCAAATACACGGAGTAGATGCTTAAGTTACATGTGATTTGATAAAAGTTAAAATATATTTTAAATATACAATTTGTGGAACAAGAAAATTGTAAAGGCTGCTATTTTAGTATAGAATATCTTTTGCAATATTTGTAATTTTATTTATTAACAAATTGCAAAAAAATCGTAAGTTCATCAACTTTGATGTTGTACCATAATAATTTATTAAAAACAATCACATTGTCCATAGGTTCAATTGTGTCGTTGTATTAGATTGGAATGTAATATCATACTAAATGTCAGGCTGAACTGAAACTCCTTTTGTAAAATCTTCCAACAAATGCATAAATCCAACAAACTAGACAATTGGAACGAGCAGACTGCCACTTCTATCTTCAAAGGACAAACATGATTAGAGTTGAGTGAACCAGGTAAGAAAAGTAGGAACTAAGAAATGAAAATAGAAACCCAGGAAACGGAAGAGAGCAGCAATGCCAGATGGACAATAGAATAAGTCTATCTTGCCATTGAAAGTAGAACTAAAATCACAATCCGCAGTCATATTACATTATTGAGTTGAACAAAACAAGTTGAACAAAACATGTAGGTGACTAAGACACTATGGTCAATTAACTAGACTGTGTACGAGAATGAACAAGGCCTACCACTTGCATATCTAATAAATTGCATTCTAAAATGATTAAATTATAAAAATTAGAACTAAGAACATATTACTGCACAGAATGATCACTCCCCAAAGGTAACAAGAGTCAACCATCACCAGTGACAGCTTAGATGGGCGCAGCACATGTAGTTCTAAAGTGGCCAGTTTGATTACAACGGCTACAGTGCACAATTCGCTTCACACGGCCACGATCTTCTGCTCGAACTCGCTTTTTCCTTGGTCGACCAGGTGGTCGAAGTGACTTTGGTGGGTTAATTACAACCTCAATAGACTTGCTATCATTTTGATCTCCCTCAGATAATTCCCTCCAGAGACTCTTATCTGGAATTGGATGAATGGTTTGTGAATAAGTCTTCCGATAGGTTGCTACAGTGAAACAACTCTCCGTAAACCGATGCACATTCTGCCTGCAAGAGAGAAGTGCTGCAACGGCATGAGCACAGGGTAGTCCATACAGTTGCCAGCCACGACAAAGGCAACAGCGGTTTCTGATGTCCACAATAATTGTTCCATCATGGTTCATAACTTCAAATTCAGCTTCATTGGCGCGAAGAACCTGATATGTACGTGCAAGTTCAAGTGCCTCTGCAACACGTCTTTCAGCAGAAGGTACAAGTATTGATGTCCACTGCATACTCGTCTCTCGACGTTCATTGAACCAGGTCATGAGCTGCCTCCTAATGCATTCCATCATCTGGATTATAGGAAGCCCAGAGGCCTCTAATATCCAAGAGTTAAATGATTCAACTATATTAGCCGTCAAATGTCCAAAACGAGCTCCTTCAAAATAAGCTGTAGCCCATAACCTAGGGGGAATTCTCCGTATCCAATATGCAGCATCTTGTGATATATCCTCAATCTCCAGAATTTTGGCTTCAAATTCAATGACAGTCAAAGCGTGAGCTGCCTCCCACAGAACGTTAACAAGCATTGTATTGTTGAATTCTTTACGGAAGCTCTCACTCAAGTGACGCATGCAAAATCCATGAAAAGCAGTGGGAAAATTTGCCTCCACCCCATCTACAATACCCTTTTGCCGGTCTGACAAAATTGTAAGTCTTGGCATGTTTTCTGTATTTATCTCAAGGAGATTATGAAGTTCAGAAAGAAACCACATCCAATTTTCATCATTCTCCTCATCTACAACACCGAATGCCAAAGGAAACAAATCACCATCGCCATCAAAGCCAGTAGCAAGAAGCAGAGTACCAAGATATTTGCTCTTCAAATATGTCCTATCAAGTCCTAGGAGAGGCCGGCAAGCATTCAGAAAACCATAAATTGAAGCCTGAAAAGATATGAAAAGTCGCTGGAAGCAATTATCTGCTGGGTTTCCATACACAGCTGCAATACTCCCAGGGTTTGTCCTCTTAACCTGTTCACAATACTGTGGAAGCAAACGATATCCTTCTTCAAATGATCCCCGCATTGTGGCAATGATGCGTTCTTTCCCCCTCCAGGCCTGCTTGTAAGACAAGGTAATACCATGCACACGATGAATCTCTTCCAAAATCTCCTTCGGCTTGTAATTCGGATTCTCTTTAAGACGTTGTTCCACAGAGTTAGCAACCCACTGAACAGAGGCTTGCTGATGACCAAGATGAGCAATCCCTCCACAGTTATGGCTCTCATGGATGGTTCTGATTGTGAAAGTTGGAACGCCAGGGAGCTTTGCAGCATGTATGCGCCAAGGACATCCATCAGTTGCACATTTAGCCGTGAACCGTGTCTTATCTGATTTTATGGTCTGCATTTCAAAATGAAGGGCAATGGCTGTATCCCTTAGAGCCCTGCGACAGCTGATGACATCTGGGAACTCTTGCCCTACTGAAAGCTCATAGTTAGGACTTATAGCAAGAGTACGTGCCTGAAGGACAGGAGTATGGACTACAAGATGAGATTCATGCAAATCTAAGTCATGATTCGGGTCCAATGACATATCTTGATTCTGGTCCACAGTCAACTCAAGATTCTCATCTAGTTCTTGATTTCCTGAAACAACCAGTTCATGGCTTTCCGATAAAGCTAAGTCATGGTTCTGTGCAGGAAGAGACAATTCGTGATGGATGTGTTCAGGTTTTCTATCCATACCTAAATCATTTTCAAGCACGTAACTGTGATCTCCCTCGTGGTTATGGCTCTGTCCTAAACCCAATTCACGGTCATGATGATGCCCTAAGCCTAACTCATGATCATGGGTTTGACCCAAAACCAAATGGTGCTCTTCCACTTGATCCAGCTCCAAATCATGGTCCTGACTCAAACCCAAATCGTGATTATGGCCTAAGACCAATTGTTGATTCTGTCCAGGCCCCAAATTGTGGCTTTGTCCAAGTACCAAGTCATGGTTAGCCATTGGACAAAATCACTATACATAAACAACAGTAAAATTTCACCCTGAGAAGCAGATGCTACCAGAAACTCTAATATGTCATCAACATCACCACATGCCTGTCAAAAAAAGGAGTACGAAAAACGCAACTGTAAACTCAAGGATACACCTCGCATATTTGACATTAAACTAAAAGCATGAAGCAACACATAACTTGGTGAAAGCATAACCAAGTATAGAAATGCAGAAGCAAGTTCATTTTAACCAAATGAGGTTCACCCATAGTAGTTATTGGAAAATGTTTTCCTTGTGAATCTTAAAAAGGACAACAAGGGAAATGATCAGCTTAAATGAATAATCGATTAAAGAAAAACCTAAATGAATAGTCGGATGCAACAGTTACATGAAAAATCTCAACTTCTAACACAGGATAAAAAGCTCAGCTATTCTTCCTCTACTATGTCATCTACCATTACAGCTTCAAGCTCATCAGTCTCAATACACATAGCTAAGCAAAAAATCCTCACTCTTTCACATGTTCAACTCACATGGTGTACCAAAAAGGTCCAGATCACTTTCAGGAACACTGATCTAACATAATAAAAGAGTGAATGGAGGAAGCAAAACTATCTTCACTTAAGAAACGGGGAAAATGGTCAAACCAAACAATAAAGAAAATTACAGAGTTAAAGATGTCTACTTTAGCAATAAATTTTTTCCAATTCACCAGTAATTAACAACATTTTCACTTTAAAAATTTACTTCACAGCTACTGAGTTCAACCAAGCACAACAGAGGATCAAACAAAGTTGTCGATGATGAGGACAACACTTATACTCCAACAAAAAGAGCCGAGCACGCCCTTAACTTGACAATAGACCGCACCCCGAAAACCAATCACAGAAAAGCTAAACAAACAAACTAAGAATTGGGGATTGATAAATAATTTATATATATTAAAGAAAAAGACGCAAGTTTGATAGGTAATGTTCCATTCTCGGGAAAAAGAAAAGCACACACAATTTTCAACAGTCAGAGTTGGAAACAACAAATATCCAAAAGCAGCAATTACCAATAAGAGAGACCTCGACGACAAGAACAAATATCCAGAGAAGAAGTGGGTATGGATCAAAACAACTGCAGATGGAGAGTAAACTAGACAAGCACGGTGGAATCCATCAATTCAAGAGGAATTCACCATCATAGATTTAGGAAGAGGTACGGTGTATAGGAGTGTAAGATTGAAAACGAGAATTTGAAAAAAGGCGCGGAAACGAGAAGATTGATCGGGCGAAGAGTGAAATTAGAGAGAAGGGCAGAAGAGGGAGTGCTGGGGGCGACGAGGGTTGAGAAGGGAAATACAGAGATAGCTGATTAGAAGGAGACGGGGGCGTTTTGGGCATTCTAGATTTTCAAGGGTGTTTGTTTTCCTCTGGGTTCCTTAGGAGTCAGTGTTTTCGACGGACTCTTATCTATAGTTTGTCGATTTTCAAGGGTTGGGTCTTTTAGGAATTAGTGTTTCTGTTTTTGAGCAACTCTTTTTCTGTTTTTTTTTTTTTTTTTGAGGGAAACTCTTTTTCTGTTATTATCTATATGTCAATCGTGTCGGGGATAGGCCTGATTTTGAAAAATTAAAATATTAATTTCAAATAATCTTTATCTTCACAATCGTCAAGTTATCAACAAATGTTAATTTAGAACTTAAGGGGGCTTTTCCAAAAAATTCATATTCTAAAATTAAAAAAAATAAATTCATATTCTACGGAACTTCAAACTGAAGCCTAATTAAAACATATGATTTACAAAGTGAAATAAAAATTGAAATAATTTGGAAGTTTTATAGTCTTCATGTGAAATCAAGACAATAAAAATTATTTATTAAACAAAAAATATTTTTATAAATATTTTGATTGGACAGTGTACTACATATATCATAAATAAACTATATGTTATATAAAATTATTTGACTAACATTAAGGTTTACTATTATATTAATGTAAATTAAGAATTCAATACTAATCATAATTACATCTCGTAACATTATAACATATTCTCAAAATGAACATAAGTAACAAATGCCAAATGATACGTGTACACATTAATATATAAATTAATTAACTTTGTAAAAGCCTTATTCTAAGCCATTAAAATTATAGGCGAGTCTAGATTAAAAATGTTATATTCAATAATTACCAAATAATTATGTTTATTAAATATAAAAATGAACATATAGTTATGTTGTTCATGTATTCGAACTTAAAGTATTGGTTTCTTTACTTTAGGTTATATTTTTATGTATTGTACAACTCTTAATAGGATTTTAAAAAAGGAAAATGTGGTTAATATGAATAACTAATAAGAATTTTTATTAGATCTATCAACATCGAAGTTATATTTATTATAAACTTTTATAGATATTATTTGTTATAAATAAAACATAAAAAATATGACTATCAAATTATACAAAAATATATTCAATAATTACAAAAATTATGTATGATGATTATTGTTTGTTGAGATTAAGTTGGATGTAGTTAAGAGCAAGTATGTAACAAAATTATATTACAATCCATGATCAAGCCTATTCTTAATGTTTCATAAGCTCTGGGTAAAGTAAAAAAAAAAAAGACCATATTTTCTCTCTTTCTTTTTTGGTAAATCAAGAGAATTTATTACAAATAAGAAATGTTATGTACACCACTGGAGACTACTTGAGTAGTAATCTCTTACCTACCAAAAGAAAACGTAAAGTAAATACAAGAGGAAGTTACAACAATTCCTTACAACAAAACACAAACAACCGAAACTCATCTATAGCCATCCTACCAAAAAGGCCTTCTAAAGCTAGCTCATCTAACCAGTACACAAGTTAACCAACAACATTTACAGCAATATTAATCAGCCATCAATCATTTACAATCCAAATCAACCTTCAGCACAACTTAAGATGGAGAGTGAGATGATGTCCTTGTAGTTCATTCACCCACCACTCACATACTTCCATTAGTATACCATTAATAAGTCTGCTGGATTCCAACCGTAGGAGGTGGTTCTCCTACTGTTAAAGTTTGTGAACACCTTGATATAAGTCATCTTATCTGTTTCAGGGAGACCATAGCCTGCCATCTCCATGTTTTACTGATTGGAGACAAGTATATTTCTTGGACCTGTCTTCTCTTCTGCTTTAGTAACCGAAGAGATGTTGGATATCCTCCCTCTTGCCCACCTAAAAAAACAAAACTGCAGAAAAATTGTTATAGAATAAGTACTCCAACAATACCTTCTCACGGTGTTTGAGCTGAGATGCTCCATAACTTGGAAGATCACTCTGGAGTTTAAGCTCCCCACATCCAAGGCTTCATCTTTAAAGGTTAGAGTATTTCTTTCAATCCAAAGGTTATAGACAGTAATAGAAAGGAGGATGGGAAAAAGTTTAATGTCACAGGTTCTGATATCAGAGGATTGGTTAAACCAATTGGGAAAGGACTGAAGGATTGTTTAATTGGGAATGTGGATTTGGAAGTGGTTTAGGCAGTGTTCCCACACAAATTTAGAAAAAGAACGTTCAAAGAATAAATGATCAATAGTCTCATTATCCGAGGTACACAAGGAACCATTATTAGGGGTATGAAGATATAGGAGTTTATTTTGTGTTTGCAACTTTTTAAAGAAAGCTAGCCATAGTATGAAAGAACACCTAAGGCTGTTGCTTTCAAACCAAACCAGTTTATGCCAAGGAACACTCTGAATCGGAGGTCTCAAGAAATTGTAGGCTGAACCATTAGTATACTTTTTTGAAGGGCTAGCTAACCATTCCAAACAATTAGGTTTAGTGCAATTTGGTTGGTACTGTAGGGGCTTTAGGTTACCTATGATCTCTACAGTTGCCTCTTGCCAGCACCACTCATTATTACTGATAACATCGAAAACTCTTGCTGTCATTGGTAATTTCGACCCATTGATCACTCTCAGAGTAGAGAAGTTCTTCAAGATTCCTCTAAGATGTCAAGGATCCTGCCATAAAAGAGTAAAATTTTCATTTTCAATCCTAAATATAAATTGGTTCCCAATTTTATCCCTCACAAATAAGATTTTTCTCCATCTCTATGAACTATTATTAGTAGGTTAAGCACTCTAAAAATTTTTCCTTCTCAAAATAATAGTATGCACCCAATTAACCCACAAAGCTTCACTGTCATAAAATAGATACCAGATCCTTTTCCCTAACAGAACATTATGCCAAGTAGACAAATGTTTAATCCCTAAACCTCCCTCCCTTTTCGGTCTACAAATGTCACTCCATTTAACCTTAGCATGAGATTTGGAAGCCACCTTCCCAGCCCACAAAAAATTCCTAAGTTTAGACTCTATATCCTTTAGGATGGAAGAAGGAAGAATGAAATGAGTAGACCAGTACACTTGAAAAGAAGAAAGGACAGAAATCACCAATTAGAGTCTGCCAGCATAGAAAAGGTTTTTATGAGTCCATTTGTTAATCCTAGCATTAATTTTCTCCAATAAGGGAAAACAATCCCTCCTAGATAACCTACCTGTTAAGAGAGGTACCCCCAAATACTGTATAGGGAGACTACCTTTCTTGAGTCCAGGAATAACTTCCATTTGATGAGTTAAGTGGTCCATATCAGGAGATAAGAAAAACTAACTCTTGGAAGGATTCATGTCCATACCAGAAAAACTAGAGAAGGTACACATGTAATTAAGCAGAGTTTGTGCTGAAATTATATCAGCATGACAAAACATCAGAAGGTCATCAGCAAACAAGAGGTGGGTGAGTTTAAGGGTTTTTCACCTCTAGTGGTATTTGAAGGAAGGGCTACCATCTTTGCAAACATTCAGACTCCTAGAGAAGACTTTTGTACAAATAATGAAGAGGAATGGAGATAAGGGATCTCCTTGACTTAGGCCTAACTTCCCTCTAAAAAATTTAGAGGGAGATCCATTGATCAAAATAGAATACGAAGGAGAAGTGATACATTCTTTGATCCATTCTATGAACTTTTGAGGAAAGCCTACGGCTACTAGTACATTTAGGAGGAAATCTCATTGTATAGAGTCATAGGCTTTTTGAAGGTCCACTTTAAAAGCACATCTCTTCTGGTTATTAGAAAGGTGATAATTCTTAAAAATCTCTTAGACCAACAAGATGTTATCCCTTATTCGACAATTCTTAATGAAAGCACTTTAGTTAGGACCGACAATGTGAGGAAGAATCTCTCTAAGCCTATTTGCTATAATTTTAGCAATCACCTTATAAATCAAGTTGCATCAAGAAATAGGCCTATAATCTAACACTGTGGAAGGATGATCTTTTTTTCGAATAAGTGGAATTAAACTCTTTGAGGAGTTTTCCATATTGGAAAAAATCTTGGACAACACTAGTAACTTCCTCTCCAATAATATGCCAGGTTTGCTTAAAGAAGAACCCATTAAATCCATCCAGCTTAGGGGCCTTATTTGGGTTGAGAGAATCAAAAACCTCCCTAATCTCTTGTACTAAAACTTCAGCAATAAGAGAATTTGAGAGGTTATCAGGCAATGAATAAGAGAAAAGATTTTCCACAAACTCTTTAGAATGGAGAAGAACCTTTTTATCCCCAATAGAATCCTGAAAGTATTCAAGAAACTAATCTTGAATCTCTTAAGACCAACAATCCTATTCCCATTTCCCACTACTAAAGAATGTATGTTGTTTCTGTTTCTATTAGCGAGGAGTGAGTTGTGAAAGAATTTGGTGTTCGTAACTCCTTCTCTGAGCCATTTAATATAGGAAGATTGTTTAAAGAAGGACTCCTGATCATCTAGAGCTCTAAATAACTCATTAATGGCTTCAGATTCCTTAGCAATCAACAGAGAAGACTTAGGCAAAGTCTCATTAGATCCTAGTTATTATTAAGAGTAACTTGGCAACTCTCAAATCTAACATTCACATCACCTATCTGGCCAGAGTTAAGAATTTTGAGAGCTTTTTTAACCAACTTGAGCTTGGACACTACACGAAACATAGGAGTATCCTAAACTTGAGAGGACCAAGCATCCTATACTGTCTGAAGGAAGTTAGGCTAAGAGGCTAGAAAATTAGAAAACCTAAAAGGAGAAGATCTCTTCTGCATGTTTGCTAAAGACCTAACCACTATTAGAGAATGGTCTGAGATGTTTGGATTATGAATAACACTTTCTGAACTGGGAAATCTAGAGCTCCATACCGAGTTAATGAGGACTCTATCTAACTTCCTAGTAATAAAGAAATCTCCACATTGCTTGTTGTTCCAAGTAAAACTTGGACCACTAGAATTTAAATCATACAAAGCACAACCCTCTACACACTTCCTAAAGTCACTCATTCCATTCATAGCCGAGGGACTTATAGGTTCAGCCTCTTGAGAGAACAAAATAACATTAAAGTTGTAACATCCCGTTACCTGTGGGAAGGTTAGAGCTGTAAATATGAGTGACCAAATAGAGCTTAGAAAAGCATTTCATGCTCATGCATAATATGGCATTTGCATACACTTATACATGAATAGTGAATGTATTT